>OY757906.1:95659028-95666528 GCA_963585895.1 Sepioteuthis lessoniana | reverse complement strand
GAGAAGGAAAACTCTGAATTCAAACCTGTTAAACTCCGCTTAAAAATGACCTTGTGTCATATCCTGCCCGAGCGGAGTGGTTGGTAAATATGATAAACATATATTTATATACATGTTTTTTTTTTGTAGATATTGTCAAATATATATATGCGTGATTATATCTGAGGTAAATGACATAACACTAAGTTGGCAAGTCAGACTTTCACGAAATTATTGTGTTTTTCATAATTACTCTATATGAAAAATGTATCTCACTTTGATAGGATGAACATTAATTAATAGAAAATTGAATTACGTGGGTGAATATCTTTTTGAAAATACTTCTTTTGTGTATGCGGAATAAATTTTCAATTTAAATTTCTGTAAATTTTTAATCAGGTAATACATTTTCAAAAGAAGAAAATGTCTACGGTGTGAAGACGAAACTGAAAGTTAGAAACTCAAAACAATAAAAACAGATTCCATACGCACACATAAAAAATGATTTTCTAAACCTCAATGATTCTTTTTGTTTCAGGTTCGTTGTAAATTACAAAAATACCCGTAATTAGATCCACTCCAATTTATGCCTAAAAGGGAAAATTGTTTTATTCTTTGTCGACTTTGTGACTCTACTCAGCAATAAAAACGTGACCAGGTGCTATCTTCTCATATTTAAGATTTCCCTCTTATTCGAGGCCGATCGAGTGTCCTGAAATATTGAACAAACACCAATTAAGACTTTCATCGCAAAATACGATATCATTAAAACTTTTTTCTCATAATAGCAAGCGCTGAAATGTTTTCGGCACAGCCAAAAGGTGAATGATTTTTTAATGAATAAATATTTATGAATATCTTTAGAGACGGGTAATAGAAACTTGACACACAGAATCTTTATACCAAGTGTATTGAACCATAGTATCAATACGTGGAATAGCATGATTTCTCTCTCTAATTAATGGTCTTATTGGTCTGGCTGAGAACTTTATTAGATATTAGATCTGACCATGGAAAGTGTAAACATAAAATAAAATGATGTAAAATAAGATAAATGCATATATATATATATATATATATATATATATATATATATATATATATATATAATTGTTTTATAGCTGAAATTGCAGAAATAAGGTAGGAGGATATTAATTGGTTGATGTTATAGGTAGTCAACCTGTCTTGGGTTATTTACAAAAATATTAAGAAATTGCGTCTATTTTAGGCTTATATTTTCCTGTTTGTGTAATTTCTTGTACCCCAGCAGGATATATAGTCAGCATAAACTTAGCCCCATCTATAGGATCGTTAAAACTAGAGAAATTAAAGGCAATGTATTTTAAAATAAGATCACACATAAATCTCAATAATCTAGTATATACATTTTTATAACATGTTCATGGAACTTTTATTTGCTTTTCCCCAAATATTACAGTGATAATAAATGTTAGAATATTTGATAGAAAATGTATTTACATGAATTCAGATGATGCCTGGTCAGAATGGAGACACAAGTTGGAAATTATCGGTAAATATTTCAAGAAAGATATAGGACTTTACACTCCTATAATTTGATTTTGGTGGTATGCCACTTGTTCCCACAACAAAGATGGTGGACGCACACATATTCAGTCTCGGGAAACCATTGGCCAGGAGAACCACGTGACCTGCGTAAAACTACATCCGCCTAAATTTCGTCCTGCGTTTTTTGGAAACCGATTCCAAGACACGTATTTTCTATAAATACGTCGTCTTCAAACACTCTTTCTCTTTTACCCAATTTCCATTGAAGCGGCAACACATTCCCTCCAGTGTGACTCTATTTCACAGACGTCAAAAAGCAACAACGTGGATGGGCCTCGCAAGCATTCATTCCTTCAAAATACTTTAACTAACTCTGCTTCGGAAACACTAACTGTTTCGAATCATAGGAAGAAACGAAAATTTAAAATATGACTTCAGCATGAATAGGACACTTTTTACATTTAACCTTTCAGTAGTTGTAGTTCTGTTAGTTATACGCACACACACACACACGCACGCATATATACACACATGACTATTTTATTAATAGAACCATAGCGATATTTTAATGTATCAATGTCTGTTTTGTTATAGATATAAATTTGTTTTGTTTGTCGCCTTGTTTTGAATGTTACTTCTGTTCGCACCGTTTCATATCTCTAACTCATTGGCTTCCTTCATTTACTACCTTTTCCCATATGCCTATCTTATCCTTCACCGAAACATTAAACATAAACTTTATTAACATTACATTTTGGGGGACTAAGCATAACTACCAAATAATATATCCCCCTACAAAGACATACATTACTCACTATTTTAAACAGTCCAGATCTATATCCCGTCCCATAACGCCTGCTAAGCGACCTTTTCCCATGGTTCATAATTGTTTTTCTGGTATTCTGAATTAAGTCGTCCGCAGGTTTGGGTCAAAATTCTAGAAGCCACGGGTTTAGACAAAAAAAGGATAAAATATGAATCCGAGAGTACCTTCGTATTGTTATATTTTGACCCTTCGCCCCGGCCTAAAAATGCTATTCCAACGTGATACACCGGAAGGAAGTGACACATTCCAACGGCCAGTAATCGAAAGAGGTCGCGTGGGCGGATTAAGGCTTATGATATGGGACAAGGTGAAGGTCTCATTGTGCCAGTACAGTGATGCACCGGAAGAGAGTAACCTCTGAACTGCATGACAGTTATTTCCGCTTGATGACGATTAAACATCCGATTCAAAGATCCAGTAAGCGATCGTGTGGGCGTTGAGTTATTATTTAACTCAGTTGAGTTTGGGTCCCAAGCAGTTGCCAGTCGAATTCCAGACAGTAGAGACCAGATATGGTAGGGAAGGCCACACCCGACCGAGGGGGTCCTCGGAAAAGCCCCGATGGAGTGAACCCCAAGACCTCTGGTTGAGCATCTAAGAGAACAAGAAAGACTCAACGTGACGGTCATAACAGTGGGGTCAAAATATGAAGTTTACGTTCGGTCTCCAGCATCCTCTCACATGCTAACTCTTAAACAACCCTTTCAAACCCTTGCAATAAAGTGAGAGGTGAATATTTTTCTGAAGAAGTCTTCATGCGTCTTCCTTCCTGCGTCTTTATCATGCGTCCTTCATTCCTGCGTCTGTCTTAGATATTGTGTCGTTGTGATGCTGAATGAAGATGTAGATGACTATATAATAGTATTTTCATTTTCATTTGCATTTACTTTTTGAAACAATCTCGGAGCTGATGGTATGTATGACTGGTTGTTCTTCAGCTATGATTGTTCATCCAGAATTTTTAAAGTTTTAATAAATCACAAAATATAATATCCAAACATTTTACCGTATAAGTGCGTGGTAAAACGTTTTCGGATTACCGTAGTGGAGAATAACCATATTTTATCATTAAATATTCATAAATAGTACACAGATAATGTATAGAGTTCATCTCCAGGGGCATAAATTCCGATATGTTCAGGCTTGTGATGAACTATTGGATCAACATGTTCCTCTATTTGCATAGAGTATTATATTTAAAATTTTTAGTTTCTTTTTTGTATAAAGTCGAATTGATCCTTGCTACAGCCTTATCACCAAAGACATCAATATAGGTAATTTACCTTCTGTTTCTTTTTGGTGGGGGCGTCAGTTGTATGCCTATCTCTTTTTAAGTGCATCTTAAAGCTATGTTTCACTCCTAAATTTACCGACGATTTTTCTTAAAATACTCTGATACCTCTGCTTTGCCAGGCGGTAAACCCACGCTGCATCCAACGGCCAAGTACACATAACTGAATCCCGCACACAATTCGAACAGCAAGCCTACTTCATGTTTTCTTAGAAAACCTGTATTTTTTAATGCCCTGAAACCAAGTGACAGAGGAGCTTATATCGTCACTCATTTATAAAATTAAATGGAACTTAAGTCAAGAAAGAAAACGATTAAATTTTTAACTGATATACGCAAAAAAAAAAAAAAAAACGTTTGAAATCTAATTAATTTAAAACTAAATAAATTTTGAAAAGCTGTTGGAAATTCTTTAATAACAATGAACATTCCATCAGAATATATTCTTAATGTTAATATCCCTTAAATTTCTTTTTCTCATTATAATATATATATATATATATATATATATTGAACATGAAAAATGTTTATACTGAAAACTATATATATTGAAGGCACCACACACACACACACACACACACACATATATATATATATATATATATATATATACGTGGTGCCTTCAATAACTTTCCAGACGTTTTTGTACCGGCATTTAAAATTGTCGTAGACTCTTGAAAATACACTATGTTATTGCTATACATCCTATGAGATGACTGAATAATTCTTATGATTCTAGGTTCAAATGAACAGTGACAGCAGGAATTGGAATACATCCTACTAAAACCTGATTGTCACAAGTTTGGGAATTTCAAAAATGCAATCTGGACGTGAGGACATTTTAGAAGAACGATATGCAATAAAATCTTTTTTTTACCCTTGAAAAAAATGCTACATAAACGTATGGAATGCCTCAGACTGTTTTGGACCATCTTGCAAGAATAGATGATCAGTTTTCTGAGTGACATAAGAGATTCAAGGAAGGAAGAGGGTCTGTAAGGGAGGATGAGAGGTGTGGGAGGTGTAAGGAAGTCAATACACCAGAGTTGATTGGCCAAAGGTTTAGGGTTAGGGTTAAGATGACTATGTCGAGGTTATAAGGGAGTTCAGGAAGAGATTCCTTGGGAAGAGGCCAGCACTCTTCAAATCTAGTCTGTGGCATTTCCACGAGGACAATGCACCAGTTCACAACCTAATCCTTGTCACAGACTATTTGACCAAGATGGGCATCAAGACATTTCCTCACCATCCCTATAGTCCAGACCTTGCTCCCAGTGACTTTTGGTTATTCCCTTAGCTCAGAGGCTGTCGTTATGAGATAATTGAGAAGATGAATGAGGCTGTGATGAAGATGATTGACACACTCACACAAGAAGACTTTCATGGGGCCCTGCAGAAGTTGTTGGAACGGTACATGTGCATTGCATTTGGAAGAGATTACTTCGAAGGAGACTAGAGTTTCATGTGTGTACTATCAATAAAAGTGCCGATACGAAAAAACTCTGAAAACTTATTTAATGATCCTCGTATATATATATATATATATATATATATATATATATATATATATATTATATATATATATATATAAACTTTATATTAGTTATTATCTAAAAATACAGATTAAATAGTTAATCTTCGGTTGTAATATTACTCTACGGAGTAACTTTGGTAAAGAAGTAGAGTTTACTACTGTTATCAATTCAGTGCAAACCAGCACTCTCTAGCATTCCACATGTGAATCCTTTTTATCTTCTTTCAGCAGCTAGTGATTTGCCTAGTGGCAGAAATCGGTACTTACTTTTTTCATAGTGACATAGTTCAATGTTAACCGTCATTTACAAACCTTATTCATAAAACTTATTTAGAAAGAGGGGAATTCTCCATATCTTCATTGTGGGATCACGCATTCTTTCAATTCCATTTCTTATTAATTTGATTTAGTACGACGCTTTTCTAATTATAGCAAAAACGGAATTCCATTTGCAAGAAGCCATTGAACTATGATTGGTACTTCCGATGTTGAGCGTAATTGCTACTAGGCGAGAGACAAATGCGCCCAAGCGTGTTAATTTGAGAAGCTATCTATGAAATTACGACCGATTTTATACTAGTAACAAATTTGCGAACTGCTGCATATTAATATATGCTTGAAGTCTTGTAAATATGGTTCTAACAGCTACTCAAACGATCATTATTTCAAGAATCACTCTCCCAAGTTAAACATTATATAACGATCATATATATATCAAACGTATTTACATTTTGGCTGGAATTTTAGTTTCGGTTTCTTTGTATCGTGGCTTATGAATTTTTGTTAGTTATTTAATGCCAAAGCCATCCTTGTTGAAGAAGTGCAGTGATGACATTCAAATCATAGCTGACGTAGGGGGATAGATGGTTAATACATTTCTCCAGAGAACATAATAACGCGACTCTGTTCGACCTCGCTTACTTCAAGGTCTCATTTCAGCATTTCGGCTATCACGCTACAGGGATTCCAACATTTTATTTTATTTATTTTTCTTTTCTTTTGATTTCATTTTAGTCCATGAATAGGTTTTGATCGGTTCCTTTTTTTTAATGGCATATCAGCCTTCACGCCTTCACTAATATCGAAGCCATTCTTGTAGAAGAAGAGGAATGGTTCGATGTGACCCATTGCTCGAGATGATTATGGTATTAGTTGTTGGGTTAGGTTTTCATAACTTGTCAACTCTTGTAGGTTATTTAATGCCAAGTCATATATATATATATATATATATATATATATATATATATATATATATATATATCCATTCTTATACGATGCAAGGAGGAATTCAAGGGTTAGGAGTAACTCAATACTAGCGGCTATTGACGTATGACGAATCTGCGATTAATTATACATGAACACTGAACCTGCAGAGATAAAAAGATATTTTATATAAAGACAAAAAAATCACTTTCTTGGTATCATTTTGTATTTAGTTCAGGCTCTTATAAGCTTTCAAAAGTTTAACTTAAACTTGTTTTTAAAACCCTCCTCAGATGATAAATTCAAAATTTAAAAATTATTGTATTAGCTCTGTATGTGAGTTTTGTAATATAATTCTAGATAAAAAATATATAACAACAGTAATACATCAAGCTATCGTATGGATTTCTATGTAATTCCTCATATATTCTAGACGCAAATAATCCACATCCATTGCATTCGGACGCTGACTGGATATATATATATATATATATATATATATATATATATATATATATATATATATATATATATATATATATACGTGGTGCATTATATAATTTTCCAGACTTTTTTGTAGAGGCATTTAAAATTGTCGTAAACTCTTGAAAATTCAGTATGTTATTGCCATATATTTTATGAGATAACTGACCAATTTTTACGATTTCAAGTTGAAACGAACAGTTACAGCAGGAATTGGAATACACCATACAACAGCCTGATTGTCAAAGCTGGTGAATTTCAAAAATGTAATCTGGATGTGAAGACACTTTAGAAGAACGATATGCAATAAAATTCAGTTTTAAACTTGGAAAATATGCACAAAAACGTATGGAATGCTTCAGACTACTTTTGGAGCATTTCGCATGAATCGAGCATCAGTTCATGAGTTGCATAAGAGATTCCAGATAGGCAGGGAGTCTGTCAGAGATGATGAGTGGTGCTGGAGGAGTAAGGGAATCGATACACCAGAGTTGATTGGCCTAAGGGTTAGGGTTAGGGTTACTATATTGAGGTTTTAAGGGAGCTCAGGAAGAGATTTCGTCGGAAGAGGTCAGCACTCTTCAAATCGGGTCAGTGGCATTTCCCACCAGAACAATGCACTAGTCCACAACTCCATCCTTATCCCATACTATGTGA
>OY757906.1:95628038-95648038 GCA_963585895.1 Sepioteuthis lessoniana | reverse complement strand
GATGATGATGACTATATTAAGTTTCACCTATTTAGTTAGATTTTAGCTAACATATTCTTTTTTTCTTTATTTTTTGTCTATTATTACTATGTTTAATGTTTTGCACGGGATATTTCTGAAATACTGATTATATCGTATATCTGGATTTGTACAAAAGATTCTGGTGTGTGCATATGCCATTTATTTCTATGGTCCAATGTTAGTGGCTGTCACAATTCTCAATGAATAACTTTTCTTAACTAAGCATAACAGGTCTTACACTTCTTTTGGGTGCACTTGCTGCATTTGATAGTATATATTTTACTGATCTCTCTCTCTCTCTCTCTCTCTCTCTCTCTCTCTCCAAATATTTAGCATATATTTGCAATTCTGTTGCGTCTACTTGTGCTTTTAACACAATTATATTTAATGATATTTTGAGCTGCTACTAATAATGATTCCGTTTCTCGCTTTAGATTTCCTCTGCGTAGCCATGTCGAGACACTTCGAATGAATAATGTCCTTAATTTGTCTTCTGAAGTGTTGATATAATTTTTTTTCCTCACAATTATTTTGTACAAGTCCTTAAACTCGAAGAATGATAAAGACAGACTATATTTCAAGAAAAAGAAAAAGGATTAACCAACATTGAGGTGTATGTAGATGCAACTGTTTAAAACCTCGGAGAATATTCAAAAAAAGAGCAAAGAAAGAGATTGCAATATCAAGAAAAATAAGATAAGGAAAACAAAAAGGAAACAGAATAAGATTTATAAACCATATAAAAAGAAAAGAAACTATGAATACTTCAAGCAATAAACTAGGGGACTTGCTCGGGAGAGCGTCTGAACATGATTAGAAAGAAGACAGCTGAAACGAGAAAAGGAATATTCATTAATAGCAGCATAAAATGATGTTGATCGAATAAACTGTGCCAAAGCCATAACTGCAAAGATACCGTAAAATAGCCAGATTAGGTTATGTTGTGATAAATACTAAACTGTTTATCACATAATAAGTTATCAAAACAAAGGGAGAGGAATACAAGCGTTGTCAGGTAGGGAAAGAAATTCACTTGGAATAGTTCCATTTAGTAATGTTTGGCAACAGTGATAAATGGCACATGCACAAACCATAAACTTTCCTAGAAAATGCGGTCCCTATTATTCTCTGAGGCTTTTAAAAAACAAATTTATCAAAAACCCTGCCCAGAAGATCAGAACAATTTAGAAGAAGGAAAAAACTGGTCATTCAATGGATTTTGTCGTTTCAACGAATCATAGAATGAAATATAGCAGAAATTTAAACAAATACCCGTATCTTTCCCAAGAACTAACAATGCTGGCTAACTGTATGTGTTCTGTTGTAGGATACCAATATTGTTACTGACTAATTTTGCTCCTACAGTTCATTCAGTGCGATAGTCTTATTTGTTGGTTTGGTTTGGTTTCTTTTTTTTAACGGCACATCAACCTTTGTAGGTTATTTAATGCCAAAGCCATTCTCCTAGAAGAACAGCAGTGGTACTATTTAACCCATGGCTGGGAGGATAATGGTGTTCATAACTTTCCCAAGGGTATTTGCCCGAAAGTGAACGTAATAGCGCGACTGAAATACGAACTCGCGTACTACGATTCCGCAGTCCTTCACTTTAACCATTATTCCACGAGGATACCCCCCTTATCTGTTGGGATATCTCTTTTTAATTATTTGTTAACATGTTTTTTACTTCTATCTGGGCTTTTTTCTGCTTTAATTCTCTTCAACTGTTTTTATAATCTATCCTACATTATTTCTTTCATCTTGTGTAAATGCTGATGTTGTTTTGTTCTGAAATGATTTGGTCTTCAGTATTTTCTGTTTTAGCTCGTTTGCGGAGTCCTCCTTGAGCAGATTCCTAAGGACTTGCCTGTTCATATATTTCTAGTATCTCAAGTGCAGAAAGGCAGCCTTTCTTCAAAATCATCTTTGCTAGATCGGCAAGTCTTTGATTTTTGTAGGGAAATTAGCTGAATATTTCCAAGTTTCTATAATTCTTTTCTGATTACCGCTGTACAAGGATGATTTTGAAATAGCCGTGGATTGTATTTTTTGTTGTCTTCTCAAGTAAATCATTTCCCGGAATCTCTCTGAGGTATTATTGTTTATGTCATTGTTTGTGCATGTTAAAATAGGTCTGTAATAACAACATAAAAATTTAGGTGAATATTATAATTAGATTCAATTTAAATTCGTTATCACGTTGATCGTAGTTCCCAAGGTCATGTTAAAGTGTGAATTGTCTTTCTCATGATTATCCCGATGTGGTCATTAAAAAAGACTTTGATCAGGACAATACTGGCTGAGTATTATTGTTCAGTTACTTGTGCTTTTATCATTATCATTGTCATTATAAACACAAGTGGTTTTTTAGCTGGCGATGTAGAAATGCCAATTAAGGAAACTCCTTCAACATTCCGGTTACATTCGAATAATTCTTGCTGTGTCTCCCAGGGTTCATGATTAGAAGATTTTTATTTCTTAAAAAATGCCAGTTCTCACAAGGATCTCCATGAGATTTTCAAGAATTATATTAGACTTCGATAATTATAAGATTAATTATTTAAGATTATCTTTGATTATTATTATTATTATTGTTGTTGTTGTTGTTGTCCCTTATAGAGTTTTTCATACCAGCGTTAGCTGATGGCCTTCCACTGAAGTTTGAGTGATTACAAGTCTACTCAAGTCTTCAGGACTCGTCTCAGTTTTGTGGCCGATCTTATTAATGCAGTATTTTAGATGGTATCCCCTCGTATTCTCATTTCTAATTCCTCCAGTCCCTTTACCAATGCTTCGATGACTTTACCGAGCTCACCGATTATTGATATTATTATAATACACCTTGTGTGTTTTTTACAAAAGCGTTACTGATAGTTTTTCGTAGGAGTCAGAGTGACCCCAGTTATCCTCAAGTCTTCAGGACTCTTCTCAGTATTCCGGCTTATCTTAACAATGCCGTTGTTTAGATGTTTCGGCTCGTCCTCGGATTTCCAACTTTTACAGCCCCTTACTAAGCCTTTCGACATCGTTACTCGTGCGCCATTTACAATCGGTATCACTGTCACCTTCATATTCCTATGCTTTTTTAGTTCTCTAGCTAGGTCTAAATACTTCTATCGATTTTTGCTTTATTTGTTTTCAACTCTGTGGTCAACCGAGACGGAAAAATTCATTATTCAACAGGCTATTTATATTTTATTTCTTTCGAGCTTTTCACACCAGTTTAACTAGAGACTTTCCACCGAAATTTGATGACTGCACTTTTCCTCAGTACTTTCATGACTCCAGGACTCATCTTAGTATTCTAACTTATCTAAATTGTTCTGTAATCTAATTAGTCTAGATATTTCTTCTGATCTTCAATTCTCCAAGTCTATTTTCCAGAAATGTTAGTTCTCTTTCAAGTGCAAACACTAGATTTGGTATTACCATCAACTTTATTTCCACATCTTAATTATTTTCTCCTTCCGAGATTTCCACAGACGGCTGAGGGACAGTTGGTCACCTCAGTTTTCCAGGACTTTTCTAAATGTTTTAGCTGATTTTAATCCTGTATTCTTCTGGTCTCCAATGTTTCCAGTTTCATTTCCAAGCTCATGAAGACCGTTTCAAGCGCACTAATTACTATTGGTAAAACGATCACCCTCATCCTTCGGAACTTTTCCCGCCCCTAACTATTGGTTTATCGTTTCAACTTCTTTTAATTCTGCTATGCAGTCCGAGGGATCGACACCATCCACTAGTAAGAAGTATTTTTTTCATATTACATGATATTTGGGCTGCCCTAAGTTGACACAACTGGAAAGATTTTTTCAGCAATATTTTGTCATTCACTCTGTTGGATGTCGACTGATATGACATTTTTAAATTTTTATTTTTATTTTTGCAGGAACTTTAAACTTTTCTGCGAAGAATCTGAGTGCAGTATTTTTTTCAGCTTTCAGTTGTCATTAGTTAGAATTATGCTTTCTTGTCTTGAAGCCAATATATAATCATATTAAGTGTGAAACAATTCAGAAAAGTGATGAAGAAGCATAGGAGGAAATAGATTTTGAAGTAGGAAGGAAAAGCATAAAAAGAAAAGTAGACAAAATCAATATATATATATATATATATATATATATATATATATATATATATACATATAAATATATATATATATATATATATATATATATATAGAGAGAGAGAGAGAGAGAAAGAATGAGATATATAGAGAGAAAGAGACAGAGACACAGACATAGAGAGAAAGAGAATGATAGATTGAAGAGAGATAGTGAATTATAAAAAGCCGGTTCTATGTTTGTATATTTTCTTATTAATACTTTAAAGGACAATGAATATTACACGTGATAAGGAAGAATATATGAAGATACATATTATAAGTATTAGAGATTGGCAGACGAATAAGATAATTGTACTCGTTAATCGCATAAATATTCACAGCTTAAGCAAGCATGGATTTATAATCATTGACATAAGTCAGAGGAGTACCGTTCATATCATATTTGAAAGCAATGAAGAGACTTTTTACTTGTCCCATAAAAAATAAAAATCGATATTTTCTTTGGATATCTACACGTAAAAATTAAGATAAGTATAGTAACAGAAGGTGAGGCTGTTAGATTGTTTACATTTTGTTTGGTTGATTTTCAGGTATATAAACATTTATTCGGTTATTTCATGTCCTCATACTTTCAAAAAAAATTTTCTTCAGTAATATAGGGTGCAGATATGGGTCTTGAAAATCATATTATTCAGTCAAATATTCGATACGTTGCCACTTCTTTAAAGTCGAAGAGGCTATCCCTTGATTTCGCATGGCGAAAGAAATGAACGAACAGGCATTTCATTTCCACGCTTTTTGTTTTATAAAAGCAAAGTTGATCTGCTCTGAGTTTCCCCAGACTATCATTAAAAGGGAGCAAAACCTTTGTATTTTATACAAGATGTCTCAAAAAAGATGCAACCCATTAATATGAAAATGATTTATTACAGTGACAAGCACAAAGACAGTCATTTGGAACATGTCCTGTCTAAAATGCATTTTTTGGGAGTGATATCAAATCAATGCATTTTTTAATTGTTGTTATATAAGCTTCCATAACACACTATATATTTTGTGGTCCTAATTTCAGTAATTAAGCATTATCATAATCATGGGTTGCATCTATTTTGAGACAGTTTTTAATGATTTTGTCTTCAAATAAGTACTGACGCCAAATATTTTTTCCTCTCTTGGCAAGGCATTGTGATCGAGCATTAACAGTTGCTATCGCATACTATTTTCAAATCTGGAACAAAAAGAAAAAAAACATTATTATTAGTAAAGAACTTAGCAGTCACATGGCTCCCACATATATTGAGACGCCCAATACAATACTATTTCAAACAACCCTACTGTGATGAGCTTCTTATTATTAAGAAAACAGTAATCTCGAACGGATTTATCTAATCAATAGAGGGGATATTCACAAGTTCATTAGTCTAGATCAGCGTGGACCTGAGAGTAATTATAAACAAGAGATGTATTCCGACACCCCATAAATTCATCCTCACCAACGTAAGCAATTTAGAGTCAAACCAGGGACTCACATTTTTCATCTAGGAGCTCTTCCTCCTTTGCTACTGTTGCATTTGGCATATTTTAGTCCAAACTGACTGGGCAAGAGAGAAGAACCGATAAATGTTTATATATAAGAAAATCATATAGTCCATATCAAATTTTTATATATGTCCCTTTATATCAAATTGCCTATCCACGCATATTTCCAGTGGTGTTCGCTGGAGATCAAATGACAGCATAATTCTTCAAATTGCCAATGACTTTCTCATTATCAATGCAAATGTCTGCTTTATTATGTCAAAAATGTCTCAAACCAACTCGAATTTCCAAATCATTTTTTTGTGTTTTTGGCACAGCTCTCCATTTTAAACATTTTATACTGTTCCAGAGTTGTGATTTTTTAAAAGTTCCTTTTTATTATCATTAGATTAATTTTTTTTTCTCTAGTAGAAGAACATCATCTATTATGTCACTGATCGGATTTTCCTTGTTTACGACTATCAACTCCTGTTTTCTCGCTTGGATGGAGAAGTTAGTTTTAATCTTATTCTTTTTTTGTTAAGTCTTAATCTTTTTCTCTCTTTTTTTAAATTTTTTTAAATTTTTTTTTAGAGCTTCATTCTGACACCATTTGTTTACACGATCACGCATCCTATTTGAGCTCTCCGATCACTTTTACAACTATTGTTTCTAATTCGTTGGTGATCTGATATTTATCAAAATCTTTACTTTTATTTTAAACCTGTGATTAATCTGAGCCGATCCCATCACTGTTTGCTAAGGCGTCTAGGGTGGAGTAATGGATAGCGAGCTAATCTACCTGACATTCTTATGAGTTCGTTTTCTAGTGTGTATCACAAAGGTTTTAATCTTGCTTTAAGCTAAGGTTAGTAAATAACAACAATCAATATCAGATAGATTCTAAAAAGTAATATGTTTATTCATTTACTTGAGAGTGATTGCTTGATTGTTTTTTAAAGGCATTTCAAATAATATTGGGTTATTTTATGACTAAAACTTTGGGATTCGTGTTCATTGTACGTTCATATATACATTTTTGTGAAAATGTTTCTTAAGAGATTTTTCATGTGGTCTTGTTCAATACAAATATTTACTTGAAAAGAACTGTTTGACTCATTGATGGGGAAGTAAAAAGTTCTACCACCCCGGGTAAGAGTGGACTTTAGAATAATTGGGTACTAAACATTCCCAAGATCTACCGAGCTGAAGCATCAACATCAGCTGCTTTTTAGTGTCCTATACGGGACGCATTTTTATTGGAGCAATATTTCCCCTCTATTACGAATGCAATCAGAGCACTCTAACCACAGCCAATTGGATAAACAATGTGCTTAGTGTGTTGATCTGAGTGGTCAATATTTCGTATAATATAAGTTCAATGTTCATAGATCGAGTGGAAAATTCGAAGCAGGCCTCAAAATCAATATTATCGAAGCCATTGTAAATGATTTTTTAACTTCCGTTTATTTTATGATTTCTTTTTCATTTTTTCGACTCTGACAGCAATTTGTTATATCAAATTCATTTGGACTGTAATGTATTTCTCTCTGCTACAGTTATTCGAAACTTCTAAAACTAATGATTCCGTTTCATTTTTCAAGTATATTTACTTTACTCTACATCTTAGTATTTCGTCTACAGTTCCTTTTGTTTGTCCCTTCAATTCTCTACGGAGTTGCTTTTCTTATCATTCTTTGGCTTCTGGCTTTTGAGTTTTCTGATCAATCAATAGTTGTCAATTTACATTTTTTTCTGTACTTTCTAGCTGTCATGATAATTCTCTCTTTACTCTACAGTGTGTCGTCCGCGAGCTGTTTCGTTGTCAAAACGGGATTAAATTCTCTTCTTTACTATTTTGTTTATCAACAACAAACAGTTGTCTAGGGCTTTATGTAGAGTCATTAAATTTTAAGCTTGGTTTATACAAATCTGTTCATCTTCAGTTTCGAAAATCTGAAAATTTCTGTTCAAATTCAGACAACGAAAATCATGAAAAATATTCATGCATTTTACATGAGTCTTGATTGTCTTTTTAAACTATCTTGAAAATTGTGGTTGTTTTTTTTTTCTTTACTTTTTTATACGTTTATAAGTGAATAATTGAATTAGATGCAAATCTTGTATTTATTGTCGTGTTTCTCATTAAATACAGTCATTACATAAACATTTAGCTGCTGCATTCAAAGTATCTCACTCCCACTGGTCCTCTAAAATCATTTGTTCATGGATTGGTTCACGTGTTGTGTGATTTTTGGCAATTTTACCTGTTATTGTCTAGCCTTATCTAAGTTTACAACAAGTTAGCATTTAGAGAATACCTTATCTCCTACCGGTTGCCAAACCAAAGTTAAAAAGACAGTTTACCCGACTATTTACTCTTAGCTAGAGGAAGAATAGTTACTTCCTGAGTGTCTTCATTTCCCAGTATTAAAGAATTGACATAAATAAAAAAAGAAAGAAAGAAAGAAAGAATTGCCTCTCACAGAATAGCTACACTCTTTTCGTCATAAATTTCAATGGCCTATATTTAAAACTGGGATTTTCAGGTAAAAATGTTATTCATAAGCTGTTTATTTTATTTATTTATTTATTTATTTTTCTTTTAAGGCAGGAATGCCAAATGTATCATCGATTTTGAATTTTTTTTTATAACTGTTGCGAATAATTCTCGATTTACAGTGTTTTTAGCAATCCATTGAATATAACACACGTGACCCAATATTTGTTAGAATATGGGGAAAAAATGACAACAATCCCTTAATCAAGTAATTAATCATCGAATGGATTTTCCCTCAAAGTAAATTTAAAATGATTGCAGGCTTCCATATCAAAAACATCGCTAATTGAAAAAATTTTGAGAAAAAAGTGAAAATTTACGAAAAGGTATGTTTTATCCATTACAGTTATATTAATTCTATTTTGTGCGCCTTTATTAAATAACACATTTTTTCTGTTACGCTGAAAGAGAAATAATTCAAATAAGAATCTACAAATTAAAAAAATAACTCTGAAAAATTACCGTGTATGTTTTCTCCTTTCATGTTACAATTTTGTAATTTAGCGAATAAAGTAACATTTAATACCATGACCCATATTTTATTTTATTTTTATTTTTTAAACTCCCTGATGAGTAAAACGATCGCATAAAGACTGGGTTAATCGTGTTTTGAAAATAAGATAAAAAAAAAACAATGTACTTCTTGGTGAAAGTGATTACTAAAAAGTATATATATCATTTATGAATCAAAACGTAAATTTAAAAAAATAAAATTTGAAAATCATTCGTTAATTGAAAAAATATGATTAAAACAGGCAGTGCATAAACAATGAAAATTAGCAAAAAATATGGCCTTTAGAATATGAGTGGAAATTTCTTTTGAAAGAAATTTTCTTTTATTACATAAGTATAGAAAATCTTAATAAAATCCGATAATTAGTTAAATTTATTTCTATTTAAAAAAACAAAAAACAAAACGCAAACAGTGTTTGTCTGCTTCGTCACTGTTGTGCGTGCCTGCAAGTATTTATTCATGTTTAATGTTGAACGTCATTTAGAGTTGCAATTTTAATACTCGCATAATTTTAATTTAATTATTGTTGGCGTTTATTGAAAATAGGAAATAACAGTGAAGTGGTTGTTGAAGTAGATATCCAGGTTCATATATCCTTGCAACGACAACAATATCCTATCCAGCTAGGGGGTTACAATAGGAAAAACTGGTTTATTTATCCTTGGTTAGGCAACCTGTCTAGAAGAAGGAAAATTCTGAATCCACAAAAGCTATAACTCCGCTTAATATTGACTTTGTATCACTTTCCTTACGTGGCCGAAGGATTGCATAAGTACATACTAATAATACCCTTGAAACTTTACTACTATTACTATTAATAATTATGAGAATTGTAATTGAATATTTTAATTGGTAGGGGGAATCTTTGTAAATTGATGAATATTTGCTTTAATTTTCTTTATTTCGATTGCCAATAATCGTAAAAGCTTCAATCTTCCCATGAAAAGCGTGGCAAGGTTTTTTTGCTTTTGTATTGAATTTTGAGTTTTCAATTAACATAATTTTCACTGAAGTATTTCCAATTTTACGATATGATAGAGTTAATAATTCATTGACAGAATCTTCAATTTAAGGATTCTTGTTACCTACAGTCCAATTTATTGCTACCAAGTTCTCTGTGAGCTACGTTCAATCAGCCGTCCAACCATCGACCAGGATCTGATCTTTACTAAATCCGATGCTGAAACTCAAGTCCTTGAGCTTTAGAGAATGTTTGGATTAGCTATTCATTGTACTTACGTCAAGGTTTACTTTGACCTGGTGTAGTAGTACCTTTAGGGTACGATGAACGGGTCAAATAGAATTGTTAAACTATCTACCTATATGCAAACAAAGGATTGATATTGATTTGAATAGTTAGCAATACTTGAAACCATTTAACAGTGTGCAAATAAAACTATTAGTGCTAGATCGTAATACTGCGAGCCATTTCTGAGTAAAAAAAAATGGTTGCTACTGAGTATAATTATTCGTGTTAGATATGCATGCTTGAAACCATTTAACTGTATGCATAAATTGAATTCATGTATTACACAGCAATACATGGAACCGTTTGAATTTGCGTAAATAAACGAATAGTTCTAAATAGCAATACCAGAAACTACTACAGTATATGTAAACAAATATTTAGTAGAATTATTCGTATTATATAGCAATACATGAAACGATTTATCTATGTGGGAACAATAGTAATATATAATTGTCGTTCTCCTTCAATAAATAAATTCATCCTCGACGATTCAGCTAAAAACCTACATATATAACGTTTTTACTGTGTGAAAACAAATGATAAATATTAGGATAAATATTAAATACAATTATTATTGAGAGATCATATTTACCAACCCCTCCGCTCGGGCAGGATATGACACAAGGTCAATTTTTAAGCGGAGTGTAACAGGTTTTAATTCAGAGTTTTCCTTCTCCTAGACTAGTTGCCTCACCAAGGCTGAAGAACCTAGTCTGCCCAACTATTTACCCATAGCTGGAGGGGGAATATTTGGATTCATACCTTTCCCAAGGGTATTAGTGCTATGGGAAATGCAATCAGTCAGGTCCAGGATTTGAACTCGTGTCGCCGATAACCATTACACCACGGGTACCTCCAATTATTATTGAGAGATAGACATTCTTGATACCAATTATCTGTGTTCAAACAAACGAGAATTGGCTAGTTTAAAATGTTACCTACCTACTGTTCGCTTAAAATCATATATATATATCATCATCATCATATCGCGCTGGTAGGACGGATATCCCTGACCTTCTCTCGCCACTCCTCCCTATCGTCCATCGCCCTAGGTAGGTCTTCAGGACAACATCCTGTATCCTCACATAGCTGCTGAATGTACGTTCGAGCTGGTCGTCCTGCTTTTGCGCGGCCATGTGTGGGGATCCATAAGAGTACATCTCTTATGAGTTCATCTCTGCTTCTCCAGCAGTGTCCTGCATGTCTGGTTCGTCTAACTTAAATAGTTTTCGTGATAGGGGGCAGGTGGCCGTACAGTTGGTGTCTTGTGGGGTGTTGCTGCCAGGACTTGTTCAGGATTGCACGCAGCATTCTTGTGTAATTGCCATCTAGCTTCTTCTCCAGTCGTTTTGTTAGCGTCCATGTAGTGCATCCATATAGCAGTATCGATGTGATCGCTGCCTGGAAGAAACTGCGTTTCATTTTATCGGTTAGGTCTGATATATATATATATATATATATATATATATATATATATATATATATATATATATATATATATATATATATGTGTGTGTGTGTGTGTGTGTGTGTGTCTGTGTGTGTATATATATATATATATATATATATGTGTGTGTGTGTGTGTGTGTATATATATATATATATATATATATATATATATATATATATATACAGGATGTCGATTTATATAATCTACAACAGTTAATATGTCATAAAAACGAACCTACTAACTGATCACAAGATCATTTCCCTCATATCGATGAAGGTAAAATGAAGAAAGGTTGGCAGCGAAGTATATTTGTTGCGATACCTGTCCTTTAAGCAGAGTTTAAATAACGCCGAATGTTTCCCGAAGAAGGTTTAGACACCCCCTGCAAAAAGGTGTTCTACGTATAACTAAACCGCAGCTGACGCTAAAGCTCCAGTTCTGGATATCTCTAATGTGTGCAGTACCGCTTTATTGCCTTTACTCCCTCGTTCACCATGAATGAGAGTGGTAGTACCTATCATGGTTGTATTTATAAGTGAAATAGAATGTTTTAAAATTAATTCTATTCTGTTGGACCCTGTGTGTAAAATAAAACTTCATCAGATCTAACTACGCTAACAATGTAAAAAAGAAAAGAAATATGAATCCGATTCTGTAAGCCTTTAGTCCTAACATTACCCTAGATTTTGTAACATTTGGGAAAAAAAACAATTTGTTAATCTATTGCTAAAGTTACTGACAAGACAATGGTGCATATAGATAAAAATATTAAGCCAAACTCCACCAAAATATGAACGAGATCATTGTGTAATTATGTATGAATACTTATTTTACTACGAAAAATGATTCGTAAATATTTTTTTTTTCATTTGACGTGTTGAAGATTAAAACCTATGAGTTTAGGTATGTCTTGCAGCAATTTGGCTTGCTGCTGATCAGTGTTTATTGTTTGAGAACTCCCATGAATAAGAACTACTTTCTTTTTCTTTTTAGGTACGAAATAAAATACGTTTGAACTTTCATCTTTTTACTGTAAGCAGAACGAATTTGATGTCTCTACAACAAAAGACGTGGCGGTCTATAGACGAAAGTAAAACACTTTATATATATATATATATATATATATATGGATGATATATTATCAAGCTTTTAAGCCTCATTCTGAAGATTATGAAGGTTAATGATAGGAATAAGCACTTTTTTTAAAAAATAAATCACACATCAGAATCACACATCATACATGTATGTCTTCGGAATGAGGCTCAAGAATTGCGTTTTTTGAGAAATTATAAACCACTAAAAGAACGAAATATACTTAAAATGATTAAATCGACAAATAAACAAGCATGCATCTCCAAGAAAATGTCTAATTTTTTCAAGATAAAAGGTTGAAAATATCCGTATTACTTGTTGTGACCCCCTTTATTATTACATTATTAATTCTGATCTTTTCTCATAAACAAAAGCAACATTTTCTGTGTCGGCCCTTCATGACCTGGAGTGAGGTTTCCATCAAGATCTGCTAAATTGCTTTTCCAGATATAGAGGAACAAGCGCAAAATTCAAAAAAGAAAAAAGAAAAGAAAAAGAAAAAGAAAAAGAAAAAGAGAAACACTCATAAGAACTACACAATATAGATATGAAGGTATAATAAACACGATTCCCAAAACATCTACGCATAAAATAACCCTTGACGGATTTCCAAGCCTTTAAAACAACCAATTTTTCAATATGTTGCTTAACATTTTCATGTGATGTCGAGACAAATAAATAAACAATTACGGAAAAATCTTCCAAAATATAAACCAAATCAATCTGTTCTGTGAAATTAACATTATTTCTAAAAGAGATATGGAAGATTTTGTTTCAAGTACTCACTTTTTACAAGACGTTTGTATAAGTGACTAAGGTCTTTGTGTTTACAGACTTATATTTCATTTATACAATTTCAAGTAAATTAAGAAATAGTATCTCAAGTTTTATCAAGAATTATTTCTATTTTCTACGTGTTAATGGTATATAACAGATATATTTAATGGATTTAACTAGCTTTTATAACATAAAAGATCATTGAAGATTTTATGTCAACAGATATTCGCAATGTAGCCAAAACTAATGGTTGCAAAATTGTTTTTCTTTGATAAATTACATATTTTTATTAGTTTCCTTAATCGTACTTCAATTCTTCGACAGAGAATACAAATTGTATTTGATTTTTGAACAATCTGAGAATTTCCTGAATATCATTGTTATTGAAGTAGAGACGCGGCTCTCTTGAAAGTGTCAATTCTATTTGCTTTATAGAATATTTCTGATTAATTTTACTCAAACGTTCAAGAAAGAATAAACATTGTGGTGTATCTCTAACTGATATCGCTGATGAGAATGACAATACACTAATCCTCTTAGAACCTGATTTTTTACAGCAGCTCTACTGGTAGTTTTCTCAGAAATCTGAATGACAGCAAATCTCTCTAGTTTTTCTGAACTCTTCTTGATATTTGAGCCGATCTCAGTTGCTCTGTCGTTTGGATAGTCTTCAGTTCTTTTTTCTTGAACAAACATTTCTCTTCTCTCTTTGCCAGCTTCTTCAAGATTATCCATGTGTTCTAAATATAATTTAGATCATTGTCATCCTCATTTTATTTTGCACTTTCAAGTTTTAGACAAAGTTTAGGTATTAATCAAGCTTTTAGTTTTATTTTAATTCCCATCTGTGGTCTTTTCGAACGGCAAAATCCTCGAGATGATAGGTTCTTTTATTCTTCCTGACTATAACAATGTTTTGTAACCTGTCCTGGTTTGGGCGAGCTATTTGTATATCATAATCACATTTTCTTGACTCGGTTTTGTTTTGATAACCATTTAGTGAAGGTGCCATCAATTTACCATTACAAAATAATGCTGAATGCCGTTAGATGATCTTTATTCCTTCTCGCATTTCTAATTCTTCCGATTTTTTGGCAATAAATTTCAAGTGAGTATAAAGCACACAAAACTGATGGCGAAAAACAATCATTTCCCGCTTAAATTTAATTGCTCCCTTACTCCCTCTCCTCCTCCTACTCCTCCTCCTCCCCCTCTCTCTCTATATATATATATATTGTGTCGCAGCATAAATAATCATCTCAGGACGATAGTTCATTTTATGCGCATGTGACATCGATAGCAGTCTGGCACTTGACCCCACGCAAAAATAAGTCCGAGTCAAGACTCCTTTTTCGGGCATTGGGTAAATTGGCAAATAATGTGGGGGTTAATTTGGGGCCAGACTGATCTCTGACGCTGGCGAGGGTGTATCCAATTTACTTTCACATACCCCACCAAGTACATCTTTTTCCTATCCCCTTGGATAACGGAAAACATGGACTCAAGGTTAGAAAACATTAACTCTAGTCAAATTTCCAGAATTCCCTTGTAATGTTTTAAGGTAAATTAGACATTTAGCGAGAATTAATGAAAGCGACACGAAGGGGAAACAGATATGTGCAAAAGAAGGCGACGCGATAGATAAATAACACAAGCAAAAGATGTCAACACAAGGGTGAATTTAAAATATAACAAAGTTTTAATAGGCGATGACCAAACAAATAATGATAAGATTTAAGAAACAGTTCCTTTTTCTTTTATTTTTAAATACCGGCTATATTAAGCAAGCAGGAAGCATCAAACATAAATGTCTCTCAGCAGTCCTTCTCTTCTTTCTCCTTTTTTTCTTTCTTTCTTTTTTCTTTTACTTGAGAAAATGCGTAAGTCGCCGGGCTGAAGAATGAAACAAAGTTCATTCACTAATTTACTGTTGATGAAACAGAGTTCTTTCAGTTTCTCTCTTTCTTTTTTGAATACATATAATTCCACTAATTAGGGAGGGTAGAAGGAAAAACAGTTTAAATTGTACTTATCTTTGACAAGGCTTAATTTTCGGATAATTTTCATTTACGGGCGAGAGACATCCCCATAATTTGGCTGAAAGTTAGCATGTCTTTCTAACGCGGACTTCTGTCCAGAGATCCTGTTCTACTCTTTTTACAGGAGATTCCCCGGAGTTGGCAAAATTGACGTCTATCTCTCGCCAATGTCTGTCCAGAACTAAACATTCTTTTCCAAATTTCCACTAATGAAAAAGATGGCGTTTGGTCTATGGGCCAATCATTTGACTTTTTCCTTCTCCCACCATTCCATCCGATTAGGATGCTCGAGTGACCTGGATTCTTTTCTTTGTTCAACAAGCTGCAGATCATAGAGTGCGAGGAATTGACTTTCGTTCATATCTCCTGTTAACGGTCAGGCTTGGAACCTGTTGATTCAAACACAGAAGGGTAGGGTAATTGACCTCCCCTTCCCTCTCTCTGTAGCATACCACGTCACGATATATATATATATATATATATATATATATATGTTTCTCTCTCTCTCTCTCTCTATCTCACTCTCTCTCTCAATTCAATTTTTATTATGTGGTTTACCTAAACATGGAAAGTAACGCCAGTCTACTCTTTCTTTCATTTACTATTCGCACATTTTCTCTTAAACTTTATTGAGTGATACGATCAAGTATAAATGTCCCAGGAAAGTTAATGCTTTTATGAAACATGTTTAACTTTGTATTAAAATAACTCTTCTAAAGATTGGGCCGATAAGAAATAAGATATTCCACACCAGAAAGATTTTGAAATTGTGGATATACGGAAGAACATGATTCCTAAGAAATGCAGTAATTGGGATATCTAAGTAACCATGACACAAACACATTCCATGGTTTCAGTAAATAAATATTGAGAGACTGTGAAGTTGACGATCAGTTTCTTGAGCATTTTTCAGTGATAAGTTGATGGCAAGTTGCATTAATTAACTTCTAGTATTTCCCCATAGAATTGTGAATCATGAGTGGATATAAATCAATTAATTAATGAAAACAGTTTTGATTGTTTTCTTTTCTGAGATCAAGTGACCGCCTTCCCACCACTGCCATCATCGAAACAAACTGTCTGTGTGACTCATTAAGAGAGTCAACCACGAGAAATCTTACGGTGAAAAAAAGATCATACGAGCATTTTTTAAAAGTTCGGGGAAGATAGTAAGAGGCAGAAGACAAGTAAGGAACTTAACTATCTGAGATACCAATATTCTCCCCTATTAGGGGCTAGTAAAAATATATTAATTATATTTTTCTTTCATCGACTCAAAAAATACCGCTTCCGTTTCCTTGCCGGCTCGAAGGGAGATAAAACAAATAAAATGGGCGGTGTTTTTATTTTTTATTTTTTTTTTCTTGCCTTAAACACGTCTGACCATTTCTTTGTTCATTTCTTATTCTTATCGTGCGTCGATGCGAAATTTGTACACATCCTGCACAATCATCAAATGTTTATCTAGAAGATATTTAGTTGTTGTGCACTATGGTTTGAAATGGAACTGATTTAGTATGCTGAACTAAATTATATGAAATATAACTGTTTATTTGAATAAAAATGGATTTGGCATTAAATAACCTACAATGGTTTTTATGCTTTAAAACCCAACCAACCTCACTAAAATTAGTTGTTGTGGCACAAAATGATTAACTTATGATAGTTTTCTCTTTGAAGCACAAAGGAGAATACAATTAATAAAACTACAAATGAGAAATACTCAGCAAAGTAGCATGTATCTGAAAGGGTTCCAAAATATTTTGTAAAAATAACATGTATTAATCATTATTCGTCTAAATTTCTGAGATGGAGCTAGATAATTTTTAATACTTAAAATATTAAGAAAATGCCTTCATCGTCATTTTTTATACTGACTACGTTTCGGCCGACATATCTTTCGGCCTTCTTTCTGTGCTCCATATGTTCTCTGTGACACATGGAACAGTGGATAAGGCATTTGGTTGAAAAGAGTTTTTTTTAGTGAAATTCTTTGGAAGTTGCAGGTTCAATTCCAAAAAAACGGTAAAAATAATAAAGTGCACATACAATTGTTTAACATTTTTACCCGGTCATGGGAACAGAAGTAGAATAATCTACCCCGTTGATAAAGAAAGGGTTCTTTTATAGGTGGTGTTTTTTTTAAGTTAACATGAAACCCCTGAAGAAATTTGAAAGAAATATCGGCTGAATCATTGTGATTATAAAAATGAAGATGAAGACAATATTCTGAATACTCTAAATGAGAAAAATGAATCACCTATTCTTTGAAGTCATTATTTTACGTTTTCTCTTTGTATATTTTAAGTGTCCTTTTATAAATTATGAGTCTCGTTTGCATAGTTTCGGGAATATTGAAGATATTAAGTATATTCTAAATTTTATGTTTTTGAATTGACTTTTTAAAATCCCTTTATATCAGAGGTAAGCCAATTTTCGGAAAAATATATTTATAAGTATACTTGGGAAAATAATGTTTCTATTACAAACATAATTTCAAAGGCAAATATATTTCCATTGTGTCTTCTTTTGATTTTTATTCAGACAGCAATGAAGGAAAAATATATAAAATATTGTCTCAAATTGCACATTCCGCAACAAATGTTAAAATTCAACTTTTCTAGGTTTATTGTAACCTCAACCGATCATTAACCCCAAACAAGTACCCTGCAGCTATTAAGATGATTCAGAGCAAGATATTTGAAGGGATTTATTCTTAACACATCAACAATATTTGATATTAAGAACTGATTGGCTGATTTGTGAAAAGTCAAGAGGAAGGATGTGGATGTTTAGCAATAAGGGTTATAACTACTCTGTCCTCAGCAGAGTTGAAGACTGAACAGGGAAGAATTGTAAAAGATTGATAACGCATACAAGAATGGTTCAGAAAATGACTGCTCGACAAATGCAAAATCAGAAGAAAAAAAATAACTAAATTATGAAAGCAAAATATGAAGCCGACGTTTATATATATGGCCAGTGCAAACGTAAACGAATCTCAGTTGAGACGATAGATATAGGGGATTGAATATGTTACAAGAGAGAGAGAGAGAG
Source organism: Sepioteuthis lessoniana (assembly GCA_963585895.1). Lineage (NCBI taxonomy): Eukaryota > Metazoa > Mollusca > Cephalopoda > Myopsida > Loliginidae > Sepioteuthis > Sepioteuthis lessoniana. The sequence continues at coordinate 95,629,695 of OY757906.1, read as the reverse complement.
AGAGAGAGAGAGAGTAGATACTTAATATTAGTGGTTTATAACAAATTATATTTAAAGCCAACATGGACTTAAATAAGCAAACCGTTTTATTTGTTTAGTGGTTTTGTACAGTCACTTCGTATTGCAGTCAAATTTGGTCGGATTTATCAATTCTTTTAAATGTGCTCTTGTACCTCCACATTTTTGGTTTATTTATTACCGCTCAATGAATCGTCATGTTATTTAGACATGATCATGTGATTATTATTGATAAACTTTTGTTTTTAAATATATACGTTAAAACGTTTCTTCTATTTCCATCTTTATTTGTTAAGTTATTCATCTATTATATAATGTTATCAATTATTGTCCACACTTTGTTAGTGAAGTAAGTATTCGGTGACTATTACCTCTGTAGAATAGAAAGATCCTTCCGAAAAAGTTAGGGTGGCTGCCTAGGAAATTACATTTTATTTGATATCGAGGCTTTACTCATGGAGATCGGAGGAGTGAGGAATATCTCTTCATTGCCATTTCTTCTAGATCCACTCTGATTCCAATCGGCACTATCTTTTAGAGTTCCATCAATGGATATGATAGATAGGTTTAAGAATTATTCGCTTTCTATTGAACAGTGTGCAAAAATATCCTGTTAGGAATAATGTTCACAGAAAATGTAAATATGAACGTACAATGAAAGCAATTCCCTTGACATAGAATATCCTTGATTGGTTGGCAAGCCGTTAAATCAAATCTATTAATTAGTTTCTCGCATATCTTAAACAATAAAAATGGTAGATGCAGAGAATGCCAATATTATAATGAGCAAATGTATCAACTTGGCTCCTCATTTAAAGAGACATGTCTCGATGGATAATAACATAAACTAGAAATTACGCTTGCGATCGTATATTTACCTTAGAAAGCGGCGATACTTATGCATACCAGTTTATTTTGAATCTAATATTTTACCATCAACTCGCACTGACAGAACGGTATTCCTGGAGTGTCTCTATCATTCTTCACTCTTGGTAGATTTCCGGGTAAATCGGACTCCAATACATCAGTTAATCGTTATTTTACGCTACATATGTTTCATACTTGAATACAAGGTTACTTTTTCACAATAAAGTTGATGAGCGCATTAGCCGCTTGATAAAAAACTTATTTTCGTTTGGGCATATAAAGTACCTGGATTAAAGTGTTATCTCTACAGTTTATATTTAGATATTGCTTATACTGATTAAATGTTTATATACTTTCAAGTTCGCACCATTTACCTTATTCTCAAAACTTTAAATAATACAAGATCCTTTAATTATTTACTATCGGCCTCGTAGTTCATTTTAAACCTTTTGAAATTTTAAGGTGTGTTGTACCGTAAACATTTATCAACGGCTTGAAATATTAGTTATGATTTTATTTTAACGATTTCATTCCTTAAAATTTCAAAATCACCCAGTGATTGTCCATAACTCTTGGTATGTTTTCTAGATAGCATTCAGTGTGTGCACAAAACTAACAAATCTAATGTTCTATCTGCCGGTGAAAACTGATGATTCAATGTGCAGGAGTTGTCAGGAGAACGTTGCGTATGTGTTCGTCTTTATTTCTACAGTAGCACCCAACATGTCCTGTTGGCGAATCTTGGATGGTTTGTGAGATGGGATGTAATTAA
>OY757906.1:95618038-95620538 GCA_963585895.1 Sepioteuthis lessoniana | reverse complement strand
TATTTATAGTACCTGTGCGTGCGCTAACCGGTGATTTAGTTTATTTAAAACTAACAGTATCATCTATTCACTTATATAATCTAAAACTACGATTTGTGTTTTCCATGCAGCATATTGGATGTAATTTATAATAAATATAATCCTTAGTGTTTAATATATTTCATTAAAAAAAAAAATAAAATAAAGCAATACAGTTAAAATTAAAGAGGGTATACTGGAAAGAATTCGAGAAGCTCGCTTTCCATTTCTTTGTTTAAATAGATATATTTTATCAAAGAATAAATAAAGTATTATTTTGCATTTCTAGCACTGTATGCACAATTGTACATAAAATCCAATGAGGCAAATAAATTGTAATATTCAAACCTGTCCATGACTATCAAGCTCATCATTTGAATCAGCAGGTAATAAAATCAGTATTTGCAATTTAAATACTATAACATTTTCCCTGCAGACTATGTCGTGTCCACAGTAATAAAAACTTGCTTCACACAGTCAAATCATTGAAAGCGTCGTTTGTTTGACACCTGCAAGATTAACAGATTGCACAATTTATGTTGTTTTTTTTTTTATTTAGTTGATGGAGCAATTTTTATTATTGTTTTTGTTTATTTTATTCTATTTTGTGTTTTAATTTATTTTTCTCTTTTGTATATTATTTTTCAGTTTATCCGTCTGCAAGGGCTAGAATCTTATTAAATGCCTCATACACATTATGTGTGTGTATGTGTAAACGCACAGCCGCGCATGTTGTAATGAAGTAGATGGAACACTTTTTTTTTTAGTTTTTTTCATGGAGCAAAATTGGATGTGTATTTCTCCGTTTATCAGTCTACTAATATCATGATTACAATCTCCCCTGTCTCCTTTTTTCTCTTTCTCTCATTCTCTCTCTCTCTCTCTCTATATATATATATATATATATATATATATATATATATATATTGAAAAGCATAAGTCAGCAAATGAATTTGAATTTATTAAATTTGGATTTATGCCACATTTTTTGCTGTACACGTGTTATAAACATTTTTTCTCCTTCTTAGCAAAGACACACACACACAGACACACAGACACATACACACACACACACACACACACACACACACACACATACACACACACACAGAGTTACTCCCGTTACTCTTTCTGTTATATATATATATATATATATATATATAAGCGTTGGACAAATTAATAGAAACGCCATGAAATTTCAAACAAATGGTTTTCAGATTGTAGCCCTGGCATGATATCCGGCTTGGCGCAGCTCCCTTCATATAGTTTTTGAGGAAACTGAATTCTTGTGATGGTCATTAAGCTCTGAGGTAATTTTTGGAGCTGTATTCTTGTGATCCTTCATACCAGTCCTAGTAAAAGTCCGACTGTCCCTAACAGAGAGCTTTCGCTTTCTTCCAGAGTTTTGCTTCAGTGATGAGTTTTTTCTTTCTTTCTCGGGTGCTGTTATTACTTTCGAGATAGTACTCCTTAATACACCAAATAACACAGGGTTTTTTGTTACACTGACGCCTGCCATAAGAGCATCAACTAGTTGACCGCTTTTAAAGTCAGATACATCTGACATTTTCATTTTTATTTCGATTAATTTCTTTTGATTATAGCTGTAAAAATACATCAATTTTTGTAAAATAAGATGAGAAAAATGAGAAAAAAAATTAAAGTTTGATGGTTTTATAGGCATTTCAAAATTATGATAATAAGACTCTAGGGGTTTCAATAATACTGTCCAACCCATATATATATATATATATATATAAAGGGGCGCTGTTGGAGTAAGGCTTATCGTCAAATGAAATGACGTGGGTTACTCGGGGTCAAATCCTGAACGAACCCTAGCGCTATTAACATAAGAAAGTTATGCATCTAACTACTGTCCCTGAAGCTACGGGTAAATAGTGGAGCAAATTGGTTACTTTAACCTTTGTGTGGCGACAGGTGTAAGAGAACGAAAACTCTCGATTAAAGACCGTAACGGTCCGCTGAAGATCACCTCGAATCACATCTTACTGAAGCGAGGAAGTTTATGCATATATATATATATATATATATATATATATGTATATATATATATATATGTCGTTTCGTTTCGTTTCGTTTTCGATTGTCTTACAACCCTCAGTGTGATGTAATATCAGATACCTCCGAGTAAAAGAACAGTAGTGGTAATATTAAAGCCATAGCAGGTGGGATATATATATATATATATATATATATATATATATATATATATATATATATATATCATCATCATCATCATCATCATGTCGTTCCGCCAGCACGGATATCCCTGACTCTCTCTCACCAATTTTTCCTATCGTTCATCGCATCTGGCAGGTCTTCTGGGCTACACCTCGTATCCTCACACAGCTGCTGTATGTATCCTGTTTACCAACACCCCCGTTAAGGCAGGATATGACACAAGGTCAATTTTTAAGCGGAGTTTAACAGGTTTTAAGTCAGAGTTTTCCTTCTCCTAGAC
>OY757906.1:95565538-95613038 GCA_963585895.1 Sepioteuthis lessoniana | reverse complement strand
AATATATATATATATATATATAATATATATATATATATATATATATATATATAATATATATATATATGCATATGTGTATGTGTGAGTATGTGTGTGTGTATGTACATGTGTGTATGTCTGAGTGTATGTTCGTGTTTTTGCATGTCTAGGAATATCCGAATATGAATCAAAAAGTGAGAAACATGTTGATTAAAAAAGCATTCATTTACATGTGCAATAATTTATTTTCCCCTATAATCACTTAACTTGCCTATCCTCTAAATTATGGAGCAAGTATTATTCTATTAAATTTGTTATTTTGAAGTAAAAATATTGGATCAAAATATAACTACGTTTCGCTTTACGAATCTATTAATTATCATGAGAATATTTGCGTATAGTAAATTACCATGTTATATGTTAAGTCATAACGTCTAAAATCTTGCTGAGTAACATGTATAACAACTGACTCCAAACATTAAATACAGGTACACTGTAAAACTTTCATAGAATTATCTTTTTAATTAACTGATTCTCCTGTGAACCAAGATTTGTTCGTTTATCTTTTTCCTTTGTTTTTGCAGACGTTTTTGCTTTTTTCGCATACAAAATTTAAAATCGACGTTCTTTGATTTTTTTTTTTTTTGCTTTCTGTTTCTTAATTTATTATGACATCTGCCAAATTACTTTGATGGTATATCCTTGTATTTTGGTTCTATTTTTTCATGGGTTTTAATAATTCAGCAGATCTTAGCATCGGCAAATTAGGTTTCTTATCTTTAAATTACCCAGTATTTTTTTATTGATTTTCATTAATATCTCTAAACTTTGAGCGCTTTGGTTAATCAATTCAAAAAGTTCCAAAGTATATCTTAACAGAATATAGTAAGATAGAAACTTGGTTAAAATTATAGTGAAAGAGGAAAATGAAAGAAAATGAAAAAAAAAAATGAAAAAAGGAGATAATTATGCGCAAATATTACTAAAATTTAGACCGATTGAGAAGAATGTGGTGCAGCTGAAATAGATTTGAAAGATATGTAGATGAAATAGTTTTAAAAGAAAAATACAGAGAATGAGACCAAAAAAGGGTATAAATAAGAAGATAAGGAACGATCAAAGGTAATAAATGGAGTGGTGATTTAATCTATTATAACCTCAAGAATTGCAGCCGATTAAGCAATATGGAATTCAAAAACAAATTATATATATGTATATATATATATATATATATATATATATATTATATATAGTGCATGTGTCATTTTCGTGTATATATATATATATATATAATATATATATATATATATATATATAAACACACACGCACACACACACACACACACACACATATATTATATATATATATATATATATTATATATATATATATATATATATACACGTGTGTGTTTGTGTGTACTTTGTAGTTAGGTATATTCACTAATGAATGTTCGTCAATGGCCCGGCAGACCTGGGTTCAATTACAAGACTCAAAAAAATGGTACTTGATGCTACATTGCTTAACACTCAACATTATAATGTAAGGATCAAGGGTAAAGTGGTGCAATCCTGGAAAAAGAGTACCACTTTCCCATACACCTTGGTGTACTGACTATCGAAAAGGGAGCTTTCGTGTCATCCTTGACTATGGTCGCCAACTTTAATTAAACATGCTCATTGGTCAAGTGAGTAGAGTGTTCACTTATGGTCCTGAAGACCTGGGTTTAATCACAGATAGCGTCAGACCAAAAATTTTTAAAGTGATCCTTGATACCTCTTCGTTTAACACACAGCAATATAAGGTAAGGATCAAGGGTATAGTGGAGCAATCCAGGGAAAGAAGTTACGCACTCCCCGTTGACTGTGTCTTCGTTATTCTAAATTACATTCGAACTTGAATCATATGGATATTTCACTTAAAGAAGAGGAAATGTCACTAATTTCGTCAACAATCAATACACACTTGTAAGTTGAAATACAGGGTGAATTTATCATTTCATCATTGAAATTTAGTTTCTAATGACGAAATCATTTCACAGGGCGATAATGTATTTTGTCACATAGCAAAGGGGTTTAATTTTTTTTCTTTTTCTGAAAGGCTTTAATTCTGTATCATAAAGCTGTCATATAAGCTTCAGGATGGGCAGGTAAATATCAACTCAAGTCTTTGCCTTACGGTTATTATATGAATCCAAAATGTTCTGTTAGTAAAACAAAGTCTTTTAACGGGTTATTTATCAGTCTTTAATGGTAAAAGAAAAATCAGATAAACATTCATTTAGTGTTCCAATTCCGTGTTGCTATATATATACATACATATATATATAATATATATATATATATATAATATATATATATATATATATATATATATATATTATATACTAAAATACATAATGGACATAATTGAAAGGCAAACAAATCTAAAGTCAATAATCTAAAATGAATGAAAGTCGACGTATAAAGTTTTGGTTTCGATAACCATCATCAGGACTTACAAAGATTTGATGAAGAATCGGAATCGGCGGTTAACCGATGGATCTTAAATAAGATAAGAAAAAAAAAAAACATTACCTTACACAGTCACACAATATTTTTGAAATATAAAAGCAGATTTTTTAATCAGATGGTTATTTACTCCTTTTCTCTCTAAATATAATCTATTTTTGTTTTGTTTTGTATTCCGTTAAAGCATCTATCAATGATCTAATGATCTTTTTTCATATTTTTTCCAAGTCCTGACGATGGTTTATCAAAATCGAAATGTTATAATGTCGACCTTTATTCATATAAAATTATTGCGTGCATGCGTAATTGTGAGTGTATGTTGGCGTCTGTTCATGAGCGTATCTGTACTTTTATATATTCTTTGGCACATGAATATATATATATATATATATATATATATATATATATATATATATATATATATGTGTGTGTGTGTGTGTGTGTGTGTGTGTGTGTGTGTGTGTGTGTGTGTGTCGAAGAATATATAAAAATACCGATACGCTCATGGAGAGACACCAGCATACACTCACAATTACGCATGCACACATTTGCGCACACACTCACTCACACACACACACACACACACACACACACACACACACACACACACATATATATATATATATATATATATATATATGGTGACTTACGGTTTCTGTTTTTTCTCTTAAATATGTTTCGTTAAAAGGACCAGACAAGTTTTTATTGATTTTTTCCCTGTCTCCCATATTATTTAGCTTCGTTTTGTTTTTATATAAAAATTGTCCGTAATATTAAAAAATACTAATGACGTTGGAAAAATGCCTTGGAAGAATTGTACAAATATTTATATGATAATAAACTGAAAAAAATGTTATATTGGAGAACAATAAAGAAAATGAATGCAAAAAATAATATTTTCGATGAATTTTTAACGAACCATGAGTATATATATATATATATATATATATATATATATATATATATATATATATATATATATATATATTATGTATATGTTTACTATTGTGGATATTTACATGATATATATGTGATCGGAATCTTTATATTTAAACCCGTTTCGTTATATATAACTTGGAAGGATGGTATATTTAGTTTTTCTCGTGGCCACGTTACGTTGAGAATGTGAATCAATATTTTTTTTTTAAATTTATACTTCTATTAATTGGACTCAAATTTGTTCATTATCGCTATTGCAATTTTCTTTACTATTTTATCAGACACAGAAAAGTAGTTTATGGGGTAAATGGAACAGGTCTTGAATTTAGAGAATTCTGTATATATATATATATATATATATATATATATATATATATATATATATATATATATATATATATATGTGTGTGTGTGTGTGTGTGTGTGTGTGTGTGTGTGTGTGTGTGTCAGTATGTTTTTGTGTAAAACTGAAAATTCTAGGTTGCAACTCTTGCGAAGACATGTATTCACCACCTTTAAAATGCATTATTGTGACATATGACAGAAAATATTTGGAAACTGGTTTCAATGTTATTTTTTCAGAATGAAGATTTACTTTTAATCATATTTACCAACCCCTCCGCTCGGGCAGGATATGACACAAAGTCAAATTTTAAGCGGAGTTTAACAGGTTTGGATTCAGATTTTTCCTTCTCCTAGACTAGAAGATTTACTTTTGATAAACATGAGGAAGTGCAGGGTGAGTTGCAAATGAAAACAGCATCTTATAATAGCTATGTCCTCAGCAGTTGATGAAATATCTTCATCAGGAATTGGGGAAGTGTTCATTAAACAAATGAAATAAATATAATGCCCCATTCTTTTACGGAATTTAAAAAATAATGACTTGTCTTGTTTTAGGCTTAATCTGCTGGTCAAAGAGGAAAATTCATCTTTATACAAGGACGCACGCAACGGTTTACTACATAAATGCTTTTGGTTTAAGAAATATTAATTTCCTTAGACTGCAAACGTAGAAAAAACATATAAACGATCCTCAGGCAGATGTTCGAAGTCTAGTTTTAGTTTTCATTGATTGTATATTTAGAATTGAGACAAGATCGGTAGCTATTATAACAAAATGTATTTAAATATTGACAGATTCAATGCATGATCGATTGATATATTTGATTATTGACCAAGTATTTTACGTTCTATAATATAGTATTTTCCCCAGAAATTGTTTCATTTATTTACATTTAAAGTAGCATCTTATTAATTTATCGGCTCCAGTGTTTCAGGAATATACAGTTCCATGGTTTATAAACCAATAAAATACCAGTGTGTGCTTTATTTTTGTATGCATGTTAAATACATTGTCGCAATGAACGTAGGGCAACTGCTAAAATTCCGCCATGTTACCCGAAGGAAATAACTTAAAACACAATAATATAGATAAATTTGTACTTTAATTTATATAATACGACAAAAGATATGAAAATCAAAAACAAAGAAAAATGTGTTTTTTAACATATACAAATGAAAAAGTGGTATTCATTGAAAAATATTTTTATTCATACAAAAATATCTCTAAATTAAAAAAAAAAATCATTAACATGACTGTGCTTCAGGGTGCACAACAACTGTGCTTTTAAGATTATGTGTTGATATAAACATATCTGCATTTATATAGTTTGAGAAATTTTATACTTGCATTATCTTTAATCTTCTTCTGATGAAAGGCAGAGAAATGTTGAAGATGAAATAATTTTTTTACAAATGCGTCAGTGCTATTTTTCAGGTGTCAGAAAACTAAAAAGGGGCTTTGAAAAAGTGATCTAAGTAAAGAAAAATTTGAAAACATTGACAAAAATTGCTCTTATAGCTTTTTTATCATTCATACTTTTAATATTTGGAAAATGTTCTTATGTAAATGTAATTTGTTTACAGTGTTTAGAAATGAAAATGCTTGTTTTTGCAAGAATTCGTTTGAATCTGGTAAACGTTTGTACAAAATATATATAAAGATATTTTTCCCTGAAAATTATAATGTTATTTATTGCTGTACCTATTTTTAAGATGACATTCAGAAAAGTATTGCTATGAAAAAAGAAAGGAATCAATAATACAGCATATTCTTTTCTTTAAAGATTTTATTGATATACTAAACATAAAACAAAGATGCTCAAATATAATTTGAAATTTGGAGGGAATTTCGGAGAAATATTTAATGTTTAGATTAAGATATAGATATATTTGTTTTATTGATATTTGCTAAAAAGGGATGTTTGATAAAAAGCCTCGAGGGGTAGGGGTGAATTTCCTGAGCTGTCGTCGCTAAATTGCCGGTCTGTGATATACTAGTAAGCTAGTTCAACCTCCAGGATGGATGACCACAATACATTTTTCATATTTTTAAAACATTTCATCGTACATGTAAATTATACTTCAGAGAAAAAATTACTCTTGATTCAAGTCTTTTGCGGTAGTCACAACGGTGTATGAATCATTGTCTATTCGCCAACCACAAAAAATGGTAGCGTAATTCTGCCGTTTCATCCCCATCACCACTGTTCATACAAGATGCAACCCATTAATAAAGGTTTTTGGATCCATCCATGGACTATTAGGGGACTGCTGCTGTCGTATACATGAAAACACAAGGGTAGAATTATGATGATTTATGACATTTCCTGAATAATAGGTGGAAGTATGACTCTCGTAATTACCCCAATCACCATGTTGTCCCGTTTTAGGGTTAATGGCATTTGTCTTCTTGGCTGGTATATCTTCATTAATCCGGTTTACATCTTTTCTGATGTGACAGGTAATCCAGTAAACATTGAAGTTCCTGCTGCAAGTGAATATTTCACAAATGGTTTAACAGGTGTTACTTCCTTGACCCTGAGGATTTTAGATCAAACAAATCAATCTGATTCAGATATTTTAGAACTTGGGCATATCTGAAAATGTCCTAAATTTGGCACTGGAAAAAAGAATGTGAGAGAATTCAGAGAGAACTAGAATCCTCACTGTACTACCTAGAGATAGGAAATTGATCAGCAGACAGATAAACTAACAAAGTATTTGCATTATAAAGACATCTACCTAGAAATGCAAAGCCTGAACAGCTCACGAAAAATAATGATGGTGAAACTTAAAAATACTATGTTGTTTCCTCAAATCTCATATGCAGTGAAAAAGATACGTTTTGTGGTATTCTAGCCACAAATGGGCGAGTAGATAACTTTCCAGTGCAACAATGGGTGCATATATCCTTGTGAAGTTTGTAAGAAAGAAAATTCCAGTATTACTTTGCTTTCATAACTGAAGTTAAACATTTTGAAGAGCAAAAAAAAGAAAATCTTGCAATGAGTTTATAATAATAGTTTTACGCGCCTTAATTCATGATAGCAAATGATGCTGAACAAGGCATTTTTGGATGTGAAGATGTAATTTTCCTGATCCATTCTAAAAAGGTGAGGCGAAATGTTTTCAGCAAAAATCCGCGTTCTCAGTGGATATCTCGTATTATGATGTAGAATAAAACAAGAAAAAAATAATGTAAAAACAAAACATATTTGTATGGCCTTTATCAAATTAAAAGGATGGCTTGATTAACGTTTCTTTACAAAAAATAATTAAAACTAAGAAAAATAATTATTGTTATTTAATTCTAGGATTTAATAATTATTTTCCAATAATTACTGGTGGGTTTCAACGTACTCCAGCATATAAGATAATGCAGTATTTTCGAAAATGCGTGGAGGGATTTAAAAAAAGAATATTTCGCTTAACCCTTTGAAGAACTTTTTAGTTCAATTCGTAGCACGCAAATGCATATGAAAATATTATTATTCTATTTTTAGATGTAACCATACTGGAGAAAAATTGGATTTTTTTTTTTAAAAATACGTCCACCTAGCCTCTCTCAGTCTCTCTGTCTCTGTCTCTGTCTCTCTGTCTCTATCTCTCTCTCTCTCTCTAACACGCTCTCACACACATATATTAGTGCATGTGTGTCTCTGAATGTAAGTAACTTGTGTATGAGTGTGCTTGCTGACGCCTAAATAAACGTATGGTAAAAATAAACGTATCAATATAAAAACTTGAAATGTGTCAGGTTTGAAGTTACACAGATTTCCTATGTTTACTTGTATAAAATGAAAGTGTTTGCTTTCATAACAGAAAGTAAATAAGTGATATATGTTTTCGAGTGATTTTTCGTATTCCTAATTGTGAAAATGCTCAAGGCATAATATAGATGTATTACATCATGACCGTGACACGAAAACGGCTGAATATATTAGTTTATTTGGCGTTGTATAGATTTCTAAATATATAATATAGATTTCCACCAGCGAAATGTTTTATAAAATAGTTTCCTCCACTCTGAGAAGTACAGATCCATTCTAATAGAAGTTGAAAACTTTGCTAAATTTGCTAAATCCCTTGTTAAATATTGAATATTTGAAGCAGTGTCTTTATTTGGAATATTCTGTCTTAAAATTCCATGTGATATTATCGTATTGCTATTTCAAAATAAAAATACGCGAATCAGCTTAATAATAATTGCATGAGGAGACAATTGTTCTAGCACAAATCAGCTAGAACAAAATGGCATGAACCTTCATTTTCAATATTGCGTAGCAACAATACATTTTCTTTCATGAGAAATATTTGAGGGGATCTACACGCGTGCGTGCCTGAGTGCGTTGGCGCGCGCGTGCATATATACATATATATATATATATATATATATATATATATATATATATATATATTAAAATAGATTTAAGTAGATAATACATCATATGTTATAAAATAAGAACGTCTTTTTTTTACAACTTATGATGTATGCTCAAATTGCTGCTTTCCTAAAATATAGGACGGAAATTTTTGGAGTGTGACGTACATAACTAAATAAACATCCTAAGCATTCACGACTAATTTGAAACTTCTCCTATCAATCTTTGATATTTAGCATCAAAATTAAAAGCATATTAACCATGTGTCCTGATCGTAAGTAAATAAGTCTGTGGAAGACAATTGGTCATGAAGAAATAAATCTTATTCACCAAATCATTATACAATGTTATAATTGCATTTTCATTGCTTCTCTTACAGCATATAAAGCCATTTAGGATTTGAAAATAAAATTAAAAAGAAAACAAACAAATAGACCAAAAAATCTGCTCAAAATATTCAGTTAAAAGTAGCTGAAAATAATAACTGTATGAATAACAGCACATAAATATTTCTAATCCTCCAATCTCTTTGGTTCATTTTAAAAGGTGTAAAATATACCATGTGGTAAATTATTTGTTTTTGTTTTTGTTTTTTGTTTTTTGCGTAAGTGGGTAAAAATTCCTTATTGACATGGCATCATTTCGCAACCGGACGGTCTCAAAGGACTGATCTCCACATAAGTACACATTTTGCACACTCTACTCTTAACAGGTTCAGCATCCCAATAAAACTCCCCGGCTGAAGTTTTAACCAGGCAAATGTAACAGGTAGAAAATTCTTTCAGAGACAAGGATTTTACCTCAGAATGGATACCCTCTTCCCTAGTTTTGCTGCTGATATCTTTTGGTACGTTACACAACTGTTTTAGAAATTTCCTTACCAGTTGCTACATCTTGGCATGGTGTTGTAAGTCTCCCTTGATTATAGTTCTCTTTGTACTTAGAATTTAGCGCCACTCAGTCAACATGATGACGTTGATACTTACGCACTTCTCACCGCTCCGAAATCTGATTACCCTGGAATATTTTTTAAAAATTTCTTCAAGACAAAAAGTCAGTAAGGACAGTCAGTTGTGGGGGAACATCTGGGAGTGTACTAAATACACGTAGCTTTTATGTTGCTTTGATTGTACTGTAGGCGATTTAGTACCTTGTAATGTCAATCAGACCCATAACTGAGTTGTGAATCTCAGTGAATCCAATATCTATCATAACACAAAAACTACGCACCCCATATATATATATATATATATATATATATATATATTGGCGAGATTTCTACCAGACGAATGTCAAAGGCTGTACAGAAGTGCATGAACCATTTCTGTATTGTTCTAAAAATATGTAGTCTTCCTTCAGTCAGACTAAAGATAACGTCTACAATAGCGAACTTTGTATAAAATGTTACCAAGCTTTCATGATGTTTGAAACTAACTGAACTCGTTTCCCCAAGGAGCAAGGACACGAACAACTAGCATATGTTATTCCACCCACAACAACAGGATCATTTTCCCACTACATGGTGATGAGTAGCAATTGTGTTTGATCTTCAATCTCATCAGTGCAGCCATTTAGGAAACTGTGATATCTATCTTTTCTATTAAAAAACGTCATTTTGATTTGAGTTGCTTTTTTTTTTTACTTAATAGCATATTAACCTTAATGGTTTGCCAAAGCAATCTGAGTAGAAGAACAACAGCTTTACAATTAAATCCCTATGTAACGAGATAATTTGGTCCATACATTTCTCATTGGTATTAGTCTGAAAGTAAGCGTGATATCTCGACTAGTGATCGAACTCGCTTACAACCATATCGCAATCTAGTATGTTACCACTACGCCACGTGCACCAACCTCTTTCGTTTTACATTTAGAATATTTTAAAAACAAGACAATACAATATTGTAGGATAAAAATACCCCACCATCAAAGTGCTGTAATATTTTCAAAAATATGTTATACCTATTTCTTGTTGGCCTCTTCAAACGAGCTTCCTTCTTACAATGTTACATACTTGCACACAATGGGCATTTTTCTGTTGACTTTGGTTTATGATATTTAAATTCATCTTACTTTTTCCAATTAACTTATCAAGTCAAAATGGGAATCTTATATTTCAGGCAAATTTTTTTAAAGACAAATTTTGAGTCGCAAATATTACACTTATCTATACTTTAACACAGCAATAAATTCGATTATCGTAAGACATACTAATACATACATTAACTAAAAACAATTAAGATCCCATCATCTCACTCTTATTTCACAACTGTAAGATTCATATGTCTTCCATATAATAGAAGAGACATCCATTAGAAAAATGTTGAATAATGCTTCATCTGATCGTTTTATTTTCTGTAGAATAGATGGCGTGAAACTTAGGGTTATGAAAATAAATCTAATAAGATGACATCTCAACCGTATTTAGTTTATATATTTCGCCATTGTCTTCGAGTTACGCTGCTAGCACGTATTTCCCTGACTCTCTCTCTCTCTCTCTCTGTCCCTATCATCCATCGTTCCCGGACGATCTTTAAAACAGTCTCCAGTGTCCACACAGAGCTGTTATAATTAAGGTCTTGCTGGTCGAACACCATTGACATGTCTATGTGTCCACAAGCCAAGCAAACATCACTTATGGGTTATGAAAATAAATCTAATAAGATGACATCTCAATCGTATTTAGTTTACATATTTCGCCGTCATCTTCGAGTTACGCTGCTAGCATGTATTTCCCTGACTCTCTCTCTCTCTTTCTCTTTCTCTCTCTCTCTCTCTCTCTCTCTCTCTCTCTCTCTCTCTCTCCTTCGGTCCCTATCTTCCATCGTTCCCGGACGATCTTTAAAACAGTCTCCAGTGTCCACACAGAGCTGTTATAATTAAGATCTTGCCTTTCGAACACCATTGACACATCTATGTGTCCACAAGCCAAGCAAACGTCACTTATGGGTTCCTCCTTGTTTCTCCAGCAGTGTTACATATGCTTTGTTCGTCTTATTCGTTTTTACAGACGGGAGGTATGTAGACGTACAGCTGTGGTTTCTGGGGGTGTTGCTTCAAGGATTTTTAATATAATTCGAAGCATTATTGTGCAGTTCCTGTCTCGCCTTTTCTCTATTCGTTTTATTCGCGTGCATGTGTAGCATCCACAGATCAGTATTCACACAGTCACAGTTTGAAGGAAACCCTGTTGTTTTATCGTATATATCGCTTATCGATTGCAGTCCCGGCAAATATTGACATCTCTTTCAGTAGATGTGACAATGCTATGGAGGTACAGAAACTAATTTCTTAGGACCGGCATTTACAAAAAATTGTCAGTAATAATGTCTGCCGGATATCATCTGCTTCTTGCCTTTCTTTTTAGCATAAAGGCATTTTCTTTAATTATATCTATATACGTTCGAAGTGCATAGTGAAGGCAGATTATAAACAGATAAGGTATAATAGTCCATCCTTGCAGAACTCAAGCAACTATGTTGAAAACGTCAGTGTCACAATCCCGGGAGTGAACCAAGACTTTCGTATTTCTATAGAGCATCATTATGGCTGTGGCCGTTTTTCTATAGAGCATCATTATGGCTGTGGCCGTTTTTTTATAGAGCATCATTATGGCTGTGGCCGTTTATCTATAGAGCATCATTATGGCTGTGGCCGTTTTTCTATAGAACATCATTGTGGCTGTGGCCGTTTTTCTATAGAGCATCATTGTGGCTGTGGCCGTTTTTCTATAGAGCATCATTATGGATGTGGCCGTTTTACTATAGAGCATCATTATGGCTGTGGCCGTTTTTCTATAGAGCATCATTGTGGCTGTGGCCGTTTTTCTATAGAGCATCATTATGGCTGTGGCCGTTTTTTTATAGAGCATCATTATGGCTGTGGCCGTTTATCTATAGAGCATCATTATGGCTGTGGCCGTTTTTCTATAGAACATCATTGTGGCTGTGGCCGTTTTTCTATAGAGCATCATTGTGGCTGTGGCCGTTTTTCTATAGAGCATCATTATGGATGTGGCCGTTTTACTATAGAGCATCATTATGGCTGTGGCCGTTTTTCTATAGAGCATCATTGTGGCTGTGGCCGTTTTTCTATAGAGCATCATTATGGCTGTGGCCGTTTTTCTATAGAGCATCATTGTGGCTGTGGCCGTTTTTCTATAGAGCATCATTATGGCTGTGGCCGGTTTTTTATAGAGCATCATTGTGGCTGTGGCCGTTTTTCTATAGAGCATCATTGTGGCTGTGGCCGTTTTTCTATAGAACATCATTGTGGCTGTGGCCGTTTTTCTATAGAGCATCATTATGGCTGTGGCCGTTTTTCTATAGAGCATCATTGTGGCTGTGGCCGTTTTTCTATAGAGCATCATTGTGGCTGTGGCCGTTTTTCTATAGAGCATCATTGTGGCTGTGACAGTTTCTTTTGGGAAAGCATAAGCTAGAAATATGTGCTCCAGTTTTTGTTGAGCATAATTATGAAATAATATCAAATTGAACTCGTGCTTTTAAAAACTTAGTTTAACATAGTGGCATTTATCATTAGGACTTAAAGCACAATAAACCAGCTTCCAAGGTTCCACCATTTACATACGAGAGTAATATATTATATACGTGCAAGAATATAAACCTTAACGTAGTAAACCGGACTCCAAATAATATACAAGTAATACGTGTATCTTTATATTGGCATTTGCTTGGAGAAACAAAAAAAGCATCTGAACAGATTTTAAATCATCATTATTTTCATAATATTAGCTCTATCTCATGTACTGAGCATTTCATTACGTTTTAGCTTAAGTAATTCCGTCGGTGTTTTTTCTTTAGACTAGACCTACGTTGTACTTAATTATTTTCACGTAGCATGTGTGTTGGTCGTCTCCTCTTTTTTCACTGGTTTTTTTTTCCCAGATATGGTTTTGCAGAATTTGCAAACGTACAATCTGTGTCTTTTTCATACCACCAAAATTATAGATAAGATATAAAAATGAATACACACACACACACACACACACACACACACACACACACACACACACACACACACACACACACACACACACACACACACACACACATATATATATATGTATATATATATATATATATATATATATATATATATATATATATATATATATATTTATATATTACATTATTCATATTGAAAGTTCAGTGATCTATACATATATTAGTTTGGTAAAAGTTTTTTTAACAGATTTATATATACACAAGTTTCGAAGGAAAAGAAATTAAATAAAATAAAATGAAAACAAAAAAATACGAAATAAAAATAATAAAATGATATCTATGTACATACATTTTAAAAGTTTTTGGCTCTTCTTACCGTGGGTTATTCTGGGGTTTTACTCAGCTAAAACCGCCTCAAACAGCAATGCACTTTTTCATTGAGCGGTCGATATCTTAAATGACGGATTTCTTCATTTATCCATATCTAAGTACGCTGTTTAACTATTTTGCCAAAGGAAATACTCCGGTTACATCACCCGGGAGAGGGGGTACACATGGAGATATTTGGCGTCAGTTTCTTACCCATGCCCTTTCATCTTACCCTTTACCGTACTATCGGAGTTAAATTAGTCTTTAAAAAGAGCCAAAAACCTTATAAAATTCTATTCGAAGATTTTTTCGAGTTTTCTTTGCATATGTTTGTGAAAATAAATCTTTATTTTGCAATCGATGTAAAAAAATTTAGTCTTAAAAACTCTTCAAATTTATGTTCATAGATTTTTTGAGTTTTGTGTGCAGATATTTCTAAAATAAATCTTTGTATTTCGATCGAAGTAAAATACAGATAAAAAATTAACCCCAAAAACATACTAGATTTATGTACGTAAATTTTTCGGGTTTTGTGCTTATATGTTCATAAAAAATTATTTCCTTACTATCCAAGAAAAGTTAATTTTTTGAAAATCCTGAAATTTGATATTCAGTAACCTATTATATGTCACCAGTGAAAAGTTTAACTTACAGAAATTTGCAAGATTTTAAATGGACTTAATATTTAAAATCTAAATAAAAAGATTTTTGGTGACTTCTACAAAAACTTTTGCAATTTAAACTTCGTAAGTATTGAGTATCTTTATCTTATTCCCATACATTATTACTGTTTTGATGAAAGAGAACTAAGACAACATAATGTTTGAAAGTATCTACAAAGAAAAATTCCATCAGAATAAAAATAGTTTATTCGCACCTGAAACTAACGAAACATTTTCCCATAAAAATTTTGTCTATGGGGTATCGATAGAATTATATAAAACCACATGTAACAGATCAAGCTATGATATGATATATTGACTTTAAATGAAGAATTTTTAAACTTCCATAACCACTCAGATATCCTTCCTCGTCTTGTCATAGGATGAATCGCTAGAGTAGGAGATTGTGTTGCGTGCCACTCAAGTATATTACAATGGAAACCATAATAAGAAGCATTGCGGATGTGAAGCATGTTGGATGATTCAGAAGATGGGTTAACGTTGTGATCCACCAGAGGATCGACGGAAGAAACTTACAGGTTAACTGTGAAGATCAAATTTTTCAGGAAACTACTGCTACCCATCTTTCGGTGGTACGTCAATTGATAAGAAAATAAAAAAAAAAGATTACGATGATTAACATAAGCAATCACGATTAACATAGCAGACGGTAAAGGAAGTGAGCGGAAGCAAGAACACATCTCAGATAAAACTAAATGACTCATGTCAAGAGAAAAGATATCTGAATTGGAAAGAACATAACATGAATCTGCTTGGAAACCCTCTTAAAATCACTGATAATTTTGGCAAAACAATCATTAATAGCCTTGATTTACTCTGAAGTCTGAAGACTAGGAAATTTGACGAAAAACTTCTCCGTCTAATTAATGCGGTCACTTAACAAACACCAGAAAGAAATGGACAAAATTTGCATCCAACCCATTCCTTTTGAAAGGTGACATTGGAATAACCAAGAACTACAGACGCATAACTGCTTTCCATGCTAAAGTTGATAATACCCTGGTTCTCAATTCAGGAAGGGAGAAATTTCTCCGAAAAAAAAATCAATGAGAATCTCGAAGGAATCGTTCCACAAACTCACAGATTATGACTATCCGTCGGAGAACCTCGGAGAAATTGTACTGTTCGTAGATTACTCCAAGAAAGGAAAATTGGATCAAATACCACTTACACATGGCCTTTCTGTTTAGACTATTACAGCTAGAAGAATGCTTTACATAAATATCAAAGCAATTGTGCGATCGTTTGATTGAGACACATACTTCTTCGAAATAGATCCTGGGGTTTTGCAAAGAAATATACTTGCAACAAATTTATTTTAATCTACATAGACTATGTATTACGGATGTCAATAGCTCTAATAAAAGAAATTTATTCCACATTAATAAGGGCAAGAACCAGACAATATCCTGCTATGACAAATTCCAACTAGGCAGACGATTTAGCGATTCTTGCATATACACTAGCCCAAGCAGAATCCCTAGAGTAAGCAGAGGGAAGCATTGGTCTTAATGTGAAAGAGAAAGATTATATGTGTCATGTAAAGGAGGGGGAGGGCTCACCGGCATTGACAATAACGTCGATACATCAACACGAGGAGTCGCAGATTATATAAAAAAAGGAATTAAAGACTGACTACTGTGACCAGAAAATTCATGTAACATACTCATATGCATGCAGAAACATAGTCAACACAATAATGACGAACGAAACACAGTTCCTTAGAAAAATATACTTCTCACACTTTATTCGAAATGGTACGAAAGAGTTACGAAAGGGCTATTGTGTGAGATGTCAGTTGGAGACTGAACAAAGCTGCAACATATTGACCCCTTGTTCTTCTGGCTATAACAGTACTTCTTTCTCGTTCTCCTGGGCTGTTCAACCGGGAGCCCTGGGGGCCCAGCCTCTGCTGGGCCTGGTTCTCACTCCTCGAACTGCAACAACTGACTCCAGACTCTGATCTCCAACTAACTCGAACTTCTTGTAGCACTGGGTTATATAACTTTTTGACATCCACCTGCTTCTGTGAGCGTCACATCTGCACTCAATTCAACCCGTCCACAGTCAAGGTATCCCCTAATATCTTCGACCGGATGCACCTGTTATTTACACAGGTGCATTTCTTATTTGACAGCTCGACCGGGCTGTAGGTCAATATATTACACGCAGAGACAACATAAAGACCAATAGAAAAGCAATAACAATGGAACAGAAAGGAGAAGAAAAATAACTGTATGGATTATTCAAGTGACAAAAAAAAACGACATCTTAAACGAGAAGAGCTGGACATAGCAAATAAATGTAAACTTTAATCTCTTCTGATGACAGCACAAAATAACATCATAAGAACGAACTATGTTAAACCGAAAATAGATAAGACACAACAGAATGCCGAGTGTAACTTATGTGATGATAGAGAAAAAACGATCAACCACATAATAAACGAATGCAGAAAGCTGCTAAAGAAGTAGTACACGATTAAACAAGACTGAGTAGAGAAGATGATCCACTGAGAATTCTGCAAGAAATTGAAATTTCACCATACTACCAAATAGTATATGTTCAAACTAAAATCCGTCCGTGAGAATGAGATGCATAGTAACAGTAAACGAAAAAAAAAAAAAAGGATTTTGCCATCCCGATTGAGAACAGTGTAAAAATCAAAGAAAACAAAAACAGAGACACGTACGTGAGCTTTACCTGAGAACTGAAAAAGCAATGCAACATAAAGGTGATGGTGATACCAATTGCAATAGGTGTGCTCAGAACGATCTTTGAAGGATTTGTAAGGGGGATGTAGCAGATGTAAATCAAAGGGAAAACAGAGATCATCCATACTACAGCGTTGTTAAGATCGGCCAGAATACTGAGAAGAATCCTGGAAACTAGAGGAGACTTGGAGTCACTCAAGTGAAATACCATATGCTGACGTTTATGTCAAAAATTTGCTCTCACACGACAAAACCTGGACCTGGCTAAGAAAAGGAAACTTTAAGAGAGAAACAAAATCTCTCCTAATAGCAGCAGAAAACCATGCCATAAGAACCAATCATATCAAAGCGAGAATAGATAAGACACAACAAAATAGCAAATGTAGGTGATGCGGTGACATAGATGAAACCATCAATCACATAATAAGCGAATGCAGCAAATTAGCACAGAAGGAATATAAGACTAGACACAACTGGGTCGGCAAGGTGATCTACTGGGAGATGTGCAAGAAATTTACATTTGACCAAACCAACAAATGGTATATACTCAACCCAGCAACTGTCCTAGAAAATAATACACATCAACTCCTATGTGACTTTGACATATACACGGATCACCTATTCTCGGCCAGAAGACCAGACCTAATAATAATCAACAAAAAAAAGAGAACTTGCAAAATAGTCGACTTTGCTGTCCCGGCTGACCTCAGAATAAAACTGAAAAAATGTGGAACGAATGTGAAAAAAATTATTATTATTATTATTATTATTATTATTATTTACAAGTGTTCTATGCACAATCCTGACTCCGTCGAGGATATTGAGATGCATAAGCTTCTCTGGGATTTTCAAATACCGACAGATTACCTAATCCCAATCAGATGATCTGACTTTAGTGATGGTCAATGAAAAAAGAATATACCAAATAGTGGACTTTTGACAGCTTAAGCGATAACAAAGCAAAAATAATCAGAAAATAAAGATGGAAAGGAAAACAATTATATGGACATTTCGAGCGACAAACAAGCGAAATCTCACACAAAAAGACTTGGGCACGAGTAATAAAGCGGAACCTTAAAAGAGAAAATGAATCTTTTCAACACAAAACAATGCAATAAGGACTCACTAAGGCAAGACAAAAACAGACAAGACTCAACAAGATATCAGATCTAGATTATGTGATGATAGAGACAAAATGATCAATCACATAATAAGTGAATGCAGTATATCAGCGCAAAAAGATTATAAGACTAGATGTGACTGTGTCTGGAAGGTGATCCACTGGGAATTGTGAAAGAAATTGAAATATGAACATACAAACAAATGATATATGCACAAGCCAGAATTTGTCCTAGAAAATGAGAAGAACAAGCTTGTGTAGGATTTTAAGATACAAACGGATCATATAATCTCAACTAGTCAAGTAGACCTCGTAATACTCAACAACAACAAAAAAAGAGAAACTGCTGAATTGTGGACTTTGCCATTCAGGCAGCCCTCAGACAAAAACTGAAAGAAAGCGAAAAGAAAGATAAGTACCAAAACCTTGCTTGAGAACTAAAAAAATGGAACATGAAGGTGTCAGTAATACTAATTGTAATTGATGCGCTCGGTACAGTCACCAAAGGATTGAAATAGGGACTGGAGGAATTAGACATCAGAGGACGAGTGGAAACAATCCCAACTACTGCATTGTTGAGAGCAGCCGGAATATTAAGAAGAATACAAGACACTTACACACTTGAGGAGACTTGCTGTCACTAAAACTCCAGTGGAAAACCATCAGGTAACACTAGCATGAAAAACTCTCAAAAGGGTAAAATAATATGATGGAATGAAAATGAAACTTACAAGTACTTGGGTATCTTGGAGACTGACACCATCAAACAAGTGCGATCCGAAAAGAATATCTCAGGAGAACGCGAAAACTACTCGAGACAAAACTCTCCAGTAGAAACCTCATCAAAGCAATAAATACTTGGGCTGTGCCCCGAGTCCGATATTTGGGACCCTTTCTCAAGAGGACCAGAGACAAACTTATGACCATGCATAAGGTATTACACCCCAGAAACGACGTTGACAGACTCTATGTATCTAGAAAACAGGGAGGAAGAGGACTTACCAGCATCGAAGACACCGTTGACGCCTCGATACAACGGCTCGAAGACTACATAGAAAAACACGAACGAGGACTAATTACAGCCATCAGAAACGATACGGACAACACGGTAGACGAAAGAATGACAAAAACTAGGAAACAAAAATGGGAGGGAAAACAACTGTATGGCTGCTTTAAACATCTAGTAAACACCAGAAAACCTGGACCTGGCTAAGAAAAGGAAACCTTAAGAGAGAAACAAAATCCCTCCTAATAGCAGCACAGGACAACACCATAAGAACCAACCATATCAAAGTGAGAATAGACAAGATGCAACAAAATAGTAAATGTCGGCTATGCGGTGACAGAGACGAAACGATCAATCACATAATAAGTGAATGCAGTAAATTAGCACAAAAGGAAAATAAGGCGAGACACGACTGGGTCGGCAAAGTGGGAAATGTGCAGGAAATTTCAATTCCACGATACAAACAAATAGTATATGCACAACCCAGCACCTGTCCGAGAAAAGGACTAGCATAAACTCCTATGGGACTTTAACATACAAACGGATCACCTAATCCCGGCCAGAAAACCAGACCTCATAATAATCAACAAAAAAAAGAGAATCTGAAAATTGTCGACTTTGCTCTCCCGGCGGACCACAGAATAAATCTAAAGGAAAGGGAAAAGAAGGATAAGTACTTCGACCTTGCTAGACAATTGAAAAAACTGTGGAACATGAAATTAACGAGTGTGCCAATTGTGATTGGTGCGTTAGACACAATAACTAAAGGATTATTATAAGGCCTTGAGGACGTGGTAGTTGACGGACGGGTAGAGACTATCCAAACGAAAGCATTGCTGAGAACGGCCAGAATCCTGAGACGAGTCCTGGAGACTTGAGGAAACTTGCTGTCATTCAAACTCCAGTGAAAAACCATCAGCTGACACTGATGTGAAAAACTCTAAAGGAGTAAATAATACAAATAATAATAATAATAATAATAATAATAGCACCGTTTTATTCCATGCTCTGTCTGTTCTTTCTAATTTATTCTGTGAAATAATTATTCATATTAATTATCGAATACTTGCATTCATATATTTACGATACCAGCTCTATGTTTAAGATGTAAAATGTCCTCGAGCTTGAGTGAGTGTATATAGATATACTTCAGTTCTTTCCGATGATCTCTAAACATTGAACAGAATGGAATTAGATATAAATATATTGATTTCCTTCGCTCAGTAAATGATGTATTACTTACTGGAGTATATCGCTTGGTTTTGTTTTTCTTATATTCTTTATTTCCTTTGATTTCTTGCATTAAATGGAACACACTAACGAGTCACATAACCTTTACAAATGATCAGTCACAGCATCTGTAGTTATTTTTCAAGGTTAATTAAATCGAACTCTTAGGCTGATTAGATCGATTCGACATTAGTAATAAACGAGGAACGGAATAAAAGAAACAACCGACTACAATTTAAATTCATACAGAAAAAACAGTTCAAACGAGGCTTCACAAAACCTCGCAAAGCGTCGAGATCAAAAGATATGAAAAAATACTTTGGGGAAAGGTGAGAGTAAATTAAGCAATTCTCTTTAGTGGAGTGCTAATCTATAGATATTACTCGGCAGTAATGCAAATATAGCTAATTGGGAGCTTCAGATAAGCTATAAGTGTTCCACATACGCACAGACGCGAACGCACCCATACATGCACACACATACACTCACGTGGGTGCATGCATATACTTAAACACACTCGGGTTTTGGTATGATTAAGATTGCTATACTGGTTGCTCTTCTCCTAAACTAGTTGACCCATTATCATTTTACTCATAACCATATTTTCGGCTCTAGATTGAACGTAATGCTTAACTTTGAAGTCGACTAAAGAGGCCCTGTTCAGAAAATAATGCGTGTTTACACGAAGATTGCCGTTTGACCGGTCAAAACCAAGAAAAATAACGTTATGCACACTTGATCTTTGTATAAAAGGTATGCATGCTTTTGAGTGGGAAAAACAAATGTCCATAAATATTGATAAATTAAAATAGTTTAAATAAAAATTGTTCGTAAGGTACTGTTTTTAATATGAATTGTCCATGTGTTTACTGTTTTAGAAATACATTTAAATGATTTGAAAAAAATGATCAATAGTTTTGAAGAATTATGAAGAAATTGTAAATTACACGCAATAATTATTTTTAAACAAAATCCTATATTTTGTGAAGACACTTAATGAATTTGTGAATGATTATCTTGCATATGTGCTATAATACATCAGAAAATTCGGAAAGATATTTATATTTTTACACCGTATCTGTTAAAATTATTTGTATACGACCTGATCAATAATTTCATAAACTATTGATCAAGTCGTGTACGAATAATTTTGCCCGTGACTCTTTATGCAGCATCCTTTAGGCATTGCATTAATTCAGTATTTATAAATTCAGGTTTGGTTTGAAAATGCTAAAATTCACTCAAGTAATGAAGTCAACTGAAAATCGATTCAGTGCCTGAAAAAAATTATATATATATATATATATATATATATGAAGAATGAAAATCAATATTTTATATACATCTTTAAAAATGCTCATGGACTATCATTTTTTATGTTCTAATGGATTCTCACATTTTCCCATAAACTTTGTGGCAGATAAGGTATTTGCATTCAGAAAGAGTGTATTCTATTTAATGAAGCTATTTCTACGCTCCCTTGTTTGCTTGCATAATATTTTTTAGCAATTTTCGATTAAGTTAAATGTCCTCCGTCTCGTTCTTTAGGGGTTTTGAATTAAATGAACAAATTATTACTGACGGTCTTAGTCGCTCATAAGTGTAGACTTCATTGTATATCAGGTATTTTTTAGCCAGTAACACTTCTGTACATCTCAGTTATATGATTTACAGTGATTCAATAAAATAACTTAGCCCAAAGAAAGGATTATGTTAATTGCAAAGGTTTTACATATTAGACAAAGAAGCATGAAGCCAACTATTCAATTTCTTATAAAGTACTAGATAATATGCATGCTCAAATAAAATACTCAACAATAATTATTTAAACACGTTGTGGTTGTATTCGCACCACGTATGCAGGAGTTCAGTATATATATACCTCCATTGATTTATTATATATATATATATATATATATATATATATATATATATATATGTGTGTGTGTGTGTGTGTATATATATATATATATATATGTATGTATGTATGTATGTGTTTTGTGTGTGTGCTACCACAAAATCAGCCGATTAAATGAAAGAAACAAACGATATAATATATAAAGAAAAGAGACGCAGACTTCATAGATGATCGAGCGCTTAGATTTGGCATCGTCACGAGCAAGCAGCAGGTAAGCAAATAAATCAGAAGTGTTTAAAAAAGAAAGAGGTATCTCCACTTTATGGCCGTAAGAGGACCATTTCACGCATATCGGGAACAATATCTCATCAACTGAAAGCGATGTCAGCATAATTGTAGTAAAGTCTTGGACTGATTCCAACATGTTGCCGATGGTATAGAATTATGATTTTCAAGGACAAAATAAAACGGGATTTCTTCTCAGCAGTTGCTGTGTCAGTACTATTTTATATATTTACCAATCACTCTGCCTGGGCATGATGTAACATAGGGTCATTTTTTATCCAGTTTGGATACAAAGTTTTCATTTTCCTAGGGTGACTGCTTAACCAAGGCTGAAGAACCAAGTCTGTCCAGCTATTTAGCAATTTACCAATAGCCAGAGGGAGAATAAGAGGATCCATACCTTTCCCATGGGTATTAACGCTTTGTGAAATGCATTCAGCTTAGTCCAAGATTTGAACTCTTCTCACCGGGTCCATTTCCGATGACTACCATTGGACCACTGGCACCTCCTATCAGTACTATTGAAACGATGTACCACTTAATTCTATCGAAAAGCAGAGAGAAAAAAAAAACTAGAATGGAGCAAAACAAGAATGCAACGTCGTGTTTTGAACAAACTACGGAAGCCTCACCACACAAAATAGCAACTGTACGGACACATATCTCCAATCTCACAAACTATCGAATTAAGACGAACACAACATGCTAGACACTGCAGTAATGGCAACAATGTAAGTGATCATCCCTGAAGGACACCTAACCATCGACATATCAGTGTTAGCTGTCTAGTAAGTACTTCTATACATCAGCTTTGTGGGGACGCAAAAGGAACTTCATTGAGCAATTCGACCATAGGCACCGACGGCATGGACTTTTCAGCAATGCTGTTAGCAAGACTTGATGATGATGTATATTTGTATGTACAACACTTCACGAATCTCTCTCTCTCTCTCACATACAAATATGCATAGACATAAGATTAATTAAACAGCGTATTGACGAAAAAAAATGAATGACTATTTTACTGTTATATTATTAATCCCACCACGAACCAAGCCAGATTTTATGCAAGTCATTGTATTATGGAAGACCTGCATGAATCAATACTTATGGACAGTCGTCGGAAAATATGTTTGATCCAATCGGCATTCACCATATTTGGAAGGCATCAGGTACCAAGCAATGAACTCAGCCATGCCAAGCAGGTATTGCTAGAGAAAGGGGCCGTCTTGGAACGCGTGAACATAATAGTGAAGTCGAGTTTTGAACTCACTAATTATGAAAAGGTAATTAAGCACTTTACCGATACTCTCCGGGGAATCCTTCTAATAATCTTTTACTGTTTATTTAACACTTGTTTAGGAAACTTTCAGGAAAATATTGGAGTAATTGGGAATGTTTTTTTCTTATTTTTAAATGATGTAGTCAATACAATCAGAAAATCAAATTACGAACATTGGTTAAGTGCTGATAGTATTGCTATCAGAATCCAAAGTTAAAGACATTTTTGTGAAGATAAATGCATTTACCAAACCCCTCCACCATGAGTTGAATATGCCATTTGGTTAATTTTTCTTGGTTGTGTACAACTAATAAGAATTACTTCTGAACCGGTTGTTATTGCAACGTTAATGAAAATAGTTCATCCTAATATTTATATAATATAGCTGGAGAGATAGTTTTCAGATTCATGCTTCTCCCAAAGGTATAAGAGCATTAAGAAATGCTAGCAGATTCGTCCAGGATTTGAACTATGTTCACTGAATCAATTTTCCACGACGATGTCCATTATTCTCCGTGTAACTATGGAAGGTGAAAATCACTAAATATCACTTAAATTGTTTGTTGCCTTTCTTCAGAATAACACATGCATAAATTGTGCAAATTCTGTCGTACAGTGTGTGGTTATTTATTGGTTTACATCATTCATATAGTCATAAACACTGAGAAAGAGAGAGAGAGAGAGAGAGAGAGAGAGAGAGAGAGAGAGAGAGATAATTACAATAATTAAATGAATACGAGAGACCAACGTGAAATTAAAAGAAGTAAAGATAAAAAGTAAATGTAAAATACATAGTAATTGTGAAATTATAATTGATGTGATATTAAGAGAAATGGCAAGGAAAAGAATAAGTTTGTATCCCATAATCATCATTCTACGCTTGACCTTCCATTTCTATGTTTAGACAATCTTTTATGGTGCTTTCTTTCGGACATTTATTTCGACTTAGGAAATATCAAATCAGTAATTAATTACACAAACGATATCAAGAATTTTTATCAAAGTGAATACGCACTTTATGTGTCTGTGTATGTGTGTCTGTGTGTGTTGATATCTATTTTATCTTTTTTGAAGGGTCTATCAAGTGCTATGGCTGATAGTGAGGGATGACGTGAAAGACTTATGTGGATTCATATTTCCGGGACGAAATGATGATGATATTGATGATGATTAAGAATTTATATTCGATATAAGATGCAACATGTCTATTGAACGAAAATAATGTCGTTACTTACATGAAGCGTTAAACAATTAATTTGCAATAAATCAGAAATCAGAAATATGTGAATGATAATACATATGCGTAATACTCCTTTCGAATATTTTTTTCTGAAATGATGCGTATTGCTGCATTACGTAATCATTAAAATATGAAAAAATAGAGTGAGTCAGTGACATGTCGACTGTAAATGCTGACAGTATTGCAAAAATTCCTTTATTAATCTTTAGCTTGTATGTAGAGATGAAATGATTGATTGATTTATAGAATTTACCGGCATATCAACCTTTAACAGAGCAAATTGGGGCTATTGAGTCTCGCCCACTTGATTTGATTAAAAAAAAATATACGGCGTGGATTTTAGAAAATTGGGGCAGTATGCTAACAAATCGAGAATTAATGTTTAATTATTCGAAATTAATGGGAAAATGAGAAAAACGAAATGTTTTTCTAAAAGCCAGAGATGAGATGTTTCATTTTTTATAAAGCAAGGAACAATGAGCAGCGTAGATTTTAAAAGAATAAAATCAGTACATTCTTTTTTTTGTTTTATTTATTTATTTATTTATTTATTTTTGAAGAGTGATGCAATATATTGTCACAATGAGAACGAAGTGATAGATATTGTTTAATTTTTGGCTAACAGAAAATAAAAATACAAAAACATATGAAATTGATTTTTCTAACCAGAGAAGGAGGGAAAGAGAGGAATGTTGAAGTCGGTAAGATCGCTAGTCAAAACATTGATGAGCAGGAAATGGGGTTACAGAAGGGGTCAGCCAAATGCAGACCGATTGCCATGGGGAAAAAAAAAACTTTGTGAAACGGAAAATTTTGAGTAATTTTGAAAGTAAGTAATCTTATGACCTATGAATAACGTGATGAGAAAGGTCCACCCTTGCAGAGAGAAGGATAGAGAGAAACGGAAATAGAAGGCTAATGGATTCACTGTTGGGGTAGCAGAGAACAACAGTGAATGAAATTAAATTTATTGAAGAATAATTAATTTAGAAGACCGTTAATGAAATACGCCCACTTGGAAATAGAGAAACAATTATATAAACTGGGTTTTGCGGAAAAGTGACATTTGCGGCTTTACACAGTTGCGATGTTGAATCGATGCAGGAAGGACCACCTGTGAAAAGAGGCTTACACCAGACTCGGAGATAACCAGATCCTATCACATCTCTGTTGTTTCAACAAGCTGAAGATAAGAATAAACATAACGCATTGAGAATACTTAGTGAGTCTAAATGAGAAAACTGACCCTTACAACAACCGCTGCAAGATAGGGGCTAGATTCTGAATGAAACATCAAAATAACAACAATTATTTGGAATCTGTTATTTGTTCTTTTTTTTTATTAAAAACATTATTATTGTTTTATTATTCAACTCCATGTTTTTTCGTTCTCCAGACTTCAACTTTTTATTTTTTTTTTTATTATCAAATAATCAGCCGATCCGATTATTTCGGCTTTCGGTGTAAATTCTGGATCCGGTTTTATAGATCTAAAAATTCACCACGTGAACAGACAATAAGTTCAGCTGAGATTTGATCTCCAGCCTGGGAAGGTTAGACCTCGAGTGGTCAAGTGAACGGCTGGGTGACAACCTGTCTGTTGTCATTTTATAGTTAGTAGGTAAAGAAAAGAACATATATGAACATTTAAACATTTTGTGGATTTTATTCTTAATATTCTTTTTGTACACGGTTATGCCATATCCTATTTTCCTATCTTTGAACATGGTTGTGTGGTTTCAAGAATTCCTGTGTATTTCTCATAATTTGATTTCTTCAAATAACTATTTCCATTTAACAAGAAACATGTGTTTGCAAACTGTTTTAATGGTTTCAGGTAACTAATAGATATACTAAGTAAACCACTACAGTTTCAAGTAACTATTCTTAATATAAATAATATACAATTATACTGTGACATCAGCTCTGTGCTGATACAGGATGTAGCCTGGAATGCCTGCCGGGAGCGATGGAAGACGGAGACGGATGGCAAGAGACAGTCAGGGAATTCCGTGCCAGCAGTATGAAATGATAATACAGTGTCAAATATTTCTATCAAATACGAATATTTAAAAAAATATTTTTGAACCATAGACATCATCTGAATACGTAGGTCTTCAGTTCAGATTGGAAATGGTAATTATATCAATAAATGGGTATTCTGTACTTGAGTCGGCGCATCATCATCAGATGTTATTTAGTATCATACAAAGGACACCATTTTAGTGGGGTGGGAGCTAATCTTATCCCTCTGTATAGAATATCATCACCATAATCAGTATCATCAAATCATAAAGATAGCATGGAGTTCCCTGAATCTCTCTGTCTCTGTGTCTGTCTCTCTCTTAATTCGTTCCTGGCAGATCGTTAAGACAGCATCCGGGGGACGCATAAAGATGATGTATGTAAGTATTTTCTTGTCTAACAACTCTGACGGGTCCATATACAGTATTCCGTAAGAAAACGTTCTCTAGGAGTTCGTCCAAATTTCATCAACCGTGGCCAGCATACCTTGTTTGTCAAACTGCAATGATTTGGGAGATGGGAGTTAAGTGAAGTGGCCGTACAACTGCTCTTTTCTCTTCCAAGATATGGTCAAGAGAGTACCTATGGTATTTCTTTACTTTTAACATACCCTTTTATCTGTGCATTTCGTTAACGTCTTGGGGTGCATCCATACCGTTCTACTTACATAGAAACAACTTGAAAAAATCCCGTTTCGTTTAATCAGAGAGGTCAAAGTCGCATTTTATCGACAACCTGTCAAAAACAATATTCACTTTTGCTATGCATATGTTTCAGTTGATTTTCACTAAAATTGCAGTGGTCAGTTTCCTGTTTGGAACTCTGAAAGTCTACATATTTGTATTCACGTAGTGGCCAATGCATTTAGCTGCATGCTCCCGTCTATGCAATCGAAATATGACTTGGGCAATTGTATCTGCGGGATGCGCTAAAATCTACGCCTTTCATAGTTTCCACACATTTGCTTCTTGTCTTTCTGAATATGAAATAATTTTCTTTATAAGAGCTATTGACGTTCGTAGATAGTAATCTTGACTAATTATAAACACATATGCAGCTAATCTAACTCCTTGCAAGACTCCAGTGTCTCTATCAAGAAATACGTGTCAATGCTTTTGTATTTTTGTAAAAAATCATTACAACAGAGATAATTTCTTTTG
Organism: Sepioteuthis lessoniana; assembly: GCA_963585895.1. Lineage (NCBI taxonomy): Eukaryota > Metazoa > Mollusca > Cephalopoda > Myopsida > Loliginidae > Sepioteuthis > Sepioteuthis lessoniana. Next base: position 95,584,944 of record OY757906.1, on the reverse strand, counting down.
GGAAACCCTACTTTAATAATATTAATGCACTTTTCTTATGTTTATCAAATCAAATGATTTTTTGAAATCTGCAAAAAATAATGTTACCTCGAGATTAGTTAAGCTTAGTTCTTCGATGATTAGACTGATAGTCAGAATCTATGATATTGTTGGGTGATTTTCCGGAAAGTTGTTCTATCTTTTTTTAAAGAATTTTCTCGATTTCATGTCGCATATGATTGCAAAATAAACCATTATAAATCTTAGCAGCAACAGCAGTAAGAGTTAACTCTTTGTAATTCTTAGCTATTCAGATGTCGCTTTTCATGGGAAAGCGGAGATTGCATCCTTTTATTGATTTCTCTTTTATGTTTTCTCTATATGCACCATTGTTACTCGAATGTGCATGTCGTCATTTTTTTCTTTTTTTTTCATACCTCAGGGAGTTTTTCGTTAAGCTATGCTGTCTTTTTTGTACTGTGCCAAGTTCTTCCTACGTAAATTGTCCTAGTTTGATGGTTAGTTGGTTGTTTATAACTTTTTGGTAAGTTTCTGCTCATTGTTCTTATGTTTCATTAATTAGGTAAGGATGCTTTTTTCTCATTATCTCATTTTTTTCCTAACTGCTATTGACTCCGAGGGAACTCAACATTTGACTCTTGATTTTGTCAGTATACACTTGGCTGAGCGGAGTATGTCTTTCAGATGTCTGCTGAAGATTAACAATTTTTTTTTTCTGACAGTAAGTTTATATTGATTGATTATAACAAAATTGGCAAGTATGGACTAGTAATATATTGAAGCTTTACATTTTGTTTTCTTATTCCTGCATAGACACAGACAGATATTTGCTGTAACGGTCTAGTGATCGGAAGATACTCCTTCAAAAGAAGTGTATAACTCACAATTCAAAGAGGTTATTATCCACTTCTTGTTTATAGATATACAATCTAACAGGGATTTTGGGTTATTTTATTAGTTGTCATTTTGTACATATATTTTCTTTGGGATTCAAGGAGGGTAAGGCATGGACAGCTATCGATAAGCTATCGATCATATGGAAACCAAATTTGACCGATAAAATTAAACGCAGTTTCTTCCAGGCAGCGGTCGTATCGATACTGCTGTATGGATGAACTACTTGGACTCTAAAAAAAAACGTCTGGAGAAGGAGATAGACGGCAATTATACAAGAATGCTGCGAGCAATATTGAAAAAGTCCTGGCGGCAGCACCCCATCACCTCACAAGGCACCAACTATACGACCACCTGCCTCCTATCACGAAAACTATCCGAGTTAGACGAACCAGACATTCAGGACACTGCAGGAGAATCAGGGACGAGCTCATAAGTGATGTACTCCTATGGACCACCACATATGGCCGAGTAAAAGCAGAACGACCAGCTCAAACATACATACAGCAACTATGTGAGGATACGGGATGTAGCACAGAAGACCTGCCAGAGGCGATGAACGATAGGGAGAAGTGGCGAAAGAATGTCAGGGATATCCGTGCTAGCGGCACGACATGATGATGATGATGATGATATTAAGTAATTGACTAAGATGAATATCGAAGAAGTAATGCTCCAATTATTTTAAATACCATAACTTGCTGAAAATGAAAAATATATGTGTAAGGCGACCAATCGCCATATTCTACTGAAATTAACGTTACATCAGTTCTACTCTGCCGGTAAATGGATTTGTATGTTATGGAGACTAACTGGGACAAGAGATCCGCTGCATCCTACAGAGTAATTCCCAAACTAACAGTATTTCTGTAAATGAATAAAATATTATCTGTTAATGTTTGCAAGTGCAACTAATGTGCTTAGAATTAGTTCTGATAAGTGTGGCACAGTGGGAGCTTTTTGCAAACCATTTCCTTCCGTTTCTGCTAAACATGGTATCAACCTGCCTCATGCGTGTATAATACGTAATCAGTAACTGGAACCGAGTGATATCTTCCTGGCACTTTATTTTCTACTCTTCTACCTCATATGTAATCCAAACTTAGAATGTACGGGATATGTTGCAATATATTTCCCCACAGCTACACACAACAAATACAATTCGTTTATCTATGGACCTGGAGCATTTCTGCATAGATTTAACCATGTAAAAGAAGCAACTCATGACAGAAAATATTACACGTCATTATTCATGCAAAGAGGGAAAATTTTTAGAAGTTTTAGCACTTCAAGTTATATGGCCCATGTGTCATTTTTATGTTCACAAATTTGATAACAAAAAATACGGCTTTTTTTTTTCGCTTGTCGTTATATGTGTGCTCGAAAAATTCTTTATATGTGCTTTCTGTCAGCGTTGAGAAAATATTCCCAGTCGCATTCATTTTTAATATTTATAGCTAAGTATTGTCAATTTCATATCCAGGAACGCTATGAGCAAAATACTTTTACAATAAAAAAAAATTGAAATCAAGATTTACTAAGAACCATAAATATCACATTCCTAAAACATTTTTGATCCTTCTAAATTGCTATTTTCTATCAAAAGGAGAATAATGGCATTTATATGTCAATGTCGAAAATATTCGAACATTTAAAATTTATTTCTTAAATTTCTATTAGTCTTTGCCGTGGGCAAAAACAAGGACAGATATTTTTGAATGTATAAAATGTCTGCATCTCATCATATTTAATTTGTCATTTCTTTTCCAATTTAGTTTTAAATTATTTAAAAAAGATTTAAACTTAAAATAGTCAAATAAGATTTAATACGTCTGGAAGTTGTAGCCAATTAACGCTTTCTGTCATATAAATATATATATATATATATATATATATATATATATATATATATATATATATATATATATATATATATATATATATATATATAGTGGCGTTATAACCATTTTTATGTCTAATAATTCATGAATCAATTACTTCCGTCAAATGATGAGTTGGTGAGCTATATCTAAAAATCATATGCTAACAAACTTTTTTTTTTCTTTTTTTGGTAATCCTTTACAAGCATAAATATCTACATTAGATACGGAGAAGAGAACGCGGCAGAATTCAAAGAGAATTAAATATAGACTGTCTTAATTAGAATTTTAATTTGTTCAGCTGAACCAAAGTTTATTGTTATCACTCACACTATCACTCAGTTATTATTGTCCTTGCATCTTGTTTACCTAATTTAATTTCCTTCATTTATTTCAGTTTGGCACGATGATATTCAACTATGGTTAGATATCGCTGAACAATCAAAAGAATCCTGAAACCCTATTGTTGATTACTTATGATAATTTGGCATTGCACTTTAAGTAATTACAGCGTGGCCAAAAATATTCTGTATCTCCCCCACGGTAGTTTAGGATGTAATCAACGACATACAATGTTAATGTAGGAATAAGAACTAAACTTTCATATTACGGCTTGTGTTAAAAATAATAAGCTGTGTAGATTCATGTTGAATTTTTTCTAGCTGTTTTTCACAATGCTAATGAAATTTTAGATGCCTTTAAACTTAATTCAGATTTTTTATTATATTGTTCAAACGAAATTATAAAGTATTCATTTCTGAAATATGATAAAATAGCATTATATTCTTACTATCATGACTGAAATTTGAATATAAGTTTATAAATCCAATTTAAAATCGAATCTATGGAACAACTTTTCCATATGCACATTAGTAAAATTATTTTGGACTTTTTAAAAGAAACCCTGGTCCAAAGACAAAGTTACGGTAAAATGGACAACTGAAAAATAGAAGAAAGTATGTTCTCAAGGAAAAAAAATCAATTTTCCAATATAGTGGTATGAAAATCATTATTATTAAATTCCAAATTCAAGGCCTAAAGCTAAAACGGAACTCTTTTAGAAAACTGCATTCTCTAGATCACTTATCTTCAGATTTTTACATGATCAACTTCTTGCAGCTATATCAGATGGCGGTAATAAGGAATTCAAATTATTAGTTCCTTTAAGAAAGACTAGTTACAAAATCAAAAGGGGTATTTTATTTAATAGAAAGTTTGATTAAGATCACAGAAATCAATGAACAATTCAATGATAATTTGATGATAATTGAAAAAAAAAACACATCTTGAAAAATGGCTCATCAATTTTATTTAATATAAACTGTGTTTTTTGTTTATATTAAACATTTAGTTTCAATGACAGTTATTGATATAATTTGTAGATCATATTAATACCACTCGGTAGGAATATTGAACAACCCCGTGTGTTATTTAACTGAGTCTCTTCTTGTTAATTTCAATGTAATAAAGGATAAAAGCATTTTGTTTCAAAACATTCCCATGAATTGCTTTCTTTGTTATTGCCGTCACATTATATTTTTGACTGATATTGGAACCGAACATCGGAATATTTTTTAAAAAATACAAAATTAAATATAAAAACAAAAAAGTCACATGCCACTATGAAGAAGTAGAATAACCAATATGAAATGACGCCAAATATAGTCTGAGAATATATGAGAGTTGTCGAACAACATGTGCACATTCACGTTGAACCCAGCATAAATTTAATTTCAATAAACTCTGACGCTTTTACATTGCAGCTAACCATTACAATGCATATTCAACCAGCCATCAGCTAAATCGACAGTAAATATGTTTTCCTTCTTTGCTTTTCACTTTCTCTTTCCCGTACTCGTTCAGATATGAATGCACTGAATTCCAGCACTCAGAGAGGGACTTAGACAAATATACTCAAATCGAATGCATGCTAACGTGAATTCTGATTCTACGGGAGGTTGTATAAATATAAAGCAATGACATAAATTTATAAATACACGAAAGGATACAGTCTGGATTTATTTGGGTGATATCTCCGAGGCATATAGACCTTAACTTTTTTTTATAGATTGCCGTTTCACTATTTTCTTAATAAATGCAAGTAAAATCAAGAAAACTATAACAACCAAGGTTTCACTATTGGGCCTAAACTTCAAATCAAAGATCACAATGAGAAAAAAAAAAAGATTAAATCACGACAAAGAGTTTTACGTTATCGATCATCAGGTTATATTCGTTCCTTCTGTATGATTGGTTGCTGGAAAGTTCTTCTGCAATGCAAAAGTGATAGAGGTTATTGAAATAAAATGTGTGTTATACTGAACTTGAATGTGCACATTTCAATATCTCTAACGTACACGTAAAATACATTCGGTTTCAATATATATATAAATACAGTAAGTAGGTTGGTCGACTGTAGTCGACAGCGCCCCGAAGACTCCCTGTTCAATAGCTACTACACCTGTAACATACACAGATGCATGCGAACACACTTCTTTAGAAAAATATTCCTCTCACACTTTATGCGAAATGGTTGCGAAAGGGTTGCGAAAGGGTTATGCGTGAGAGGTGAGTTGGAGACTAAACAAACTGCAACATATTGACCCCCAGTTCCTTCGTCTTTAGCAGCACTTCTTTCTCGTTCTGCTGGGCTGCTCAATCGGGGGTCCTGAGAGCCCATAGCCCTCTGCTTGGGGCTGGTTCTCTCTACAGCATCTTAACTCCAACAAACTCCAACTAACTGAACTTCTTGTCTCACCGGGTTATATCATTGTTTGACGTACACTTGCTTCCTGTGAGCGTCGCATCTGCAACCAATTCAACCCGTCCATATTTAAGGTTATACTCTGATAACTTCGACCGGATACACCTGTTCCTTGATTGACGGCTGGGTCGAAGGTCAATATGTTACACACCGAGGTGTTAGGGAGAGCGCTACTCCTTTCATGGATGGCTTCACTTAGTATTTATACGTACCTTGTAATAATATGAATGGAGGCCACATGTAATGTTTTTGAGTCTTTGGTATGAAACGAACTGGGATTGAACTCCGGTATCCTGAACCATTGGTAAAATGTGAAAATGAATCTGAATTTGGTATTTCAGGTTTATACCAAATTTAGATTTTTCTGCTTTAAACGTGTTTCTGACATTGTAGTCTCCTACAGGAGAATAATAAAATATAGTGCCATCTTTGTAGATTGTTTTGATTGTAGTGTGATTAATTTTTTAATTCCAGGATTTGAGTCCGTATATGATCTATTATAATAAATTGTCAGCAGATTCTGTCGTTAAATTTTTGTTTTGTGAAATCTTTTTCTTCTGTATATATATATATATATATATAAGTGTTAGATCACAATCTAACACATGAGTTGCATGGGTGGCAAAACTGTAAGTACGCCTGTTTCCTTAAGTAAACAAGACACTGTTTCTAATGGAAATGCTGCATCGGTCTAGTAGGTGAAATAACAGAAAGTGCACATGTCTTTAAAGTAAACAGAACTTACGTTGTTCCCCAGGAGATGTGCCACAAAAATTGCGTGGGTGGCATGCTAGAAGGAAGCATGTCAACGTGCAACATGTAGGCTGTAGATCTGACAACGAGAATTTGCTTGGGCAAATATATAAACCAGCAAAGATTTCAACCCGGGTAGAACGAAGCTGTGAGGCAAAGAAGTTTCACAGAAGAATCAAACCGTGAGTCCTATATGCGTGTATCCCGGTCGTATCTGACTCACTCTCACTTTACCTATACGTACATCTCGTATAATAAAGGAAAACAACGTTAGCAGATTATATTTTTATACATCAGCGTTGTTGTATTTCAGTGCAATATAACATAATTATAAACATATATTATGTGTATAAGTATGTGTGTTCTAGTGCCAACACGAGAAGATTCAGTTCTTTTTTACTTTTTTTTCTTTTTCTTTTTCTTTCTCTTCCTTTCTGGGTTGAATGTATGTGAGAACGTATCTGATTTCAAGATATGTAAGTTCATCTCTGTGTGTGTATATCTTTGCATTTGGCTTTGTATACCGGATGTATGGTTCTGTTTACGAGAGCGAGTGTGTGTTTGTGTTTTTGTGTGCATGTGTGTGTGTGTGTGTGTGTGTGTGTATGTGTGCGTGTAAAGTTTGGAGATTAAATGATTTCAAAATGTATCAATCAAGTTTTCTTTCTTTTACTTTTTCAAGTTGTCATCAGTCTGGTATTTCTTAAAGTTTTCATTGTTGAATTTATAAAGTTATTTTGATATATGCAAGTCCCATTTTCTGGTTATCTAATGTTGCTTTTATGTAAAGAAAATCTATATTTCAGAACCATAGTCATTTGTATGTTTTATAGTTGCAACATTCGATTATGTGGACTAGGTCTTTAAACTTACAGCTATTTTTATTTAGTTGGGGTATTTTTCTTTGGATTTCGAAATTATAGCAGTTTTCTTCTATGATTATTGTACGTACTGCACATAATTTCTTTTCGCCGTATATATATATATATATATAAGTGTGTGTGTGTGTGTGTGTGTGTGTGTGTGAAAATAAAGAAAACATCTCTAATAAATTAGTTGCAGGCTATAGAGAAGGACCTATTTATAGCACTAAAATGCTGCAGTAAATCAAAGTTCTATAAGGATGGAATATTCCAAAGAAATATATCTAGAAGTTATCATCATCGTCTAGTGCTGCTCTCACGGATTTTCAGACTATCTCTTGCCACCCGCCTCTATTGTCCCTCGCTCCCGGGAGGTCTTAAAGAGCACATCTTGTATCGGTACAGCTGTTATAGGTAGGTTCTAGCTGGTCATCTAGCCTTTGCTCGTCCATGTGTAGGGGTCCACGGCATTTTATTGCTTATGGGTTCGTCCTTACGTATCCAACAGTGTCCCGCATGTCTGCTTTTTGTAACTTTGAAAGGTTTCTTGCTGGGTGGTAGTTGGCCGTACAGTGGATGCTTTTTGGGGTGTTGCCTCCAGAACTTGTTCAATACGGCTCTCTAGATTTATTGTGTTATTGACCTCAAGCTTTTTCTCCATATGCTAAGTTAGGATCTTCGTGGTTCATCCATATAGCAACATTGAAACGACCGCAGCTTGAAAAAAATTCATTTTATTTTATCGGTCAGGTCTGAATTCTATATGACCGATAGCCTATCGATAGCTGTCCATGCATTTGCCAGTAGAGTGTTAAGCTAATTCTCGGTTGATAAGACACTGATTCCAAATTAGATGAACTCGTCTACTAGTTTCAGAGGACCACCCTTTAGTTTGGAGATGTCACCTCTGATTAAAGCATCTGTATTCTATATTGTCTGTGTTCATATGGAAGCCTATGCTTCCTGCGGCAGGTTCCAGGCTATGTAGCAGCGACTCGAGTTTAGCGGATGAATTTGCTAAGAGCGCTATGTCATCGGAGTAGTCTGCGTCAGCAGTAGTTTATGCGGGGTATCTTCTCTTTCTTTCCTTTGCCAGCTTGAAATCGTTTTCTTTCATCAAATCTACAGACATTCCAAGCACGTAGTCTAACAAGAAAATAAACTGGTATGGGGCTAATGTATCTCCTTGCAGCACGCATGCTACAATGTTGAAGTAGTCTGCGACTCCATCCGGTGTGCAGACTTTTACTTTTGTGTTATTATATAGTATCATTATGGATTTGACGGTTTCATTGAAGATTTCCAAGCTTTTCTCTGTGTATGGGGCGAAAGGCGTTGGAGAATAAGTATGTTGCTTCGAGGTCTTTTGCACGAACACCTAGAATTCGACGGATTGCCAAAATGTGTGATGCCATTGATCGATTTCTCCGAAAGACATTTTGGTTCTTCTTAGTATTTTTTAAAATTTTAGTTTCTATGCGGTTGTGTAGCAGAGCATTATAGATTTTGGTCACTATGGATATAAGTGTTATACCTCAGTCGTTCTTAGCTATTCCAAGTCATCCTCCATTGGGAAGAGGAGGATGCATCCTTTTCTCCACCTGTCTATTGAGTTCTGGTCATATACGGCATTGCAGTACCGGAGTTGTATGTCGTCAAATTCCCTTGTCTTCCTTTGTTCTGGAGATATTTTATCAAGCTCTATGGTTTTCCTATTTTTAGTTTTTCTTTGAACAAAGTCGAGTTCTTCCTGCGTAAACTGTCCTAGTTTGATGTCTAGTTTATTACTAATATTATTTGTGATTGTTTCATCCGTAACTTTCAGAGGTTTTCTGTGTAAATTCTCGAATTGATTTTTCCACAGGTGTATTCATTTTTCAGGCCTGAGAGCTTTCAATTTAGCTCTTGCAGTACACTTCCTCCGACTTACTTCGTTTACTTTTTGCCATGCAATCCTAGATTATCTATCTTCAACCTAGTATTAAAACTTATTGGTCTGATTTTGTATGTTTTCTGTTTGTTCTTTTAAGTATGCGTTAATAATTTTGTGCCATCTTAATTTTCTGAGCATTGATATTGGGTGGGTTTCTCCTAGGGCATAGGGAAGTGTTTTTCTTTTATACATCTGCACGCTTTTTCTAACCGCTAAAGTCTACCTTGGGACTCTACGTTTAGTTTTGTTTAGTTGGTATATATTCTGCTGCCGCTTCGACGTGGGCATAGACCAAGTTCTCATATTCGTCATTCGGAGTAGGTGTTTCTGATATCTCCTGAATTTGTTCATTAGTGTTAACGTATAATTTTCTCTAATATCCCTGTTGTTAAGCAGTGTCCAGCCATACTGTCTGGTGTAGTTGTTCGGACTGCATTCCATAGAAGGCTCAGTCGTATCTTTGCCGTGACAATTAGGTCAACGGAGGATACAGCCTCGAAAGAGGAATATGCCTCGTAATTCAATGCGCGATTATTCCATTTCTTATTCTTGAGGATGTTGTCTATCAGTGCATTATTTGCGTAGGACTTGGTCCATAGTTTTCCCTTTCTTTTCTGAAATTTAGTATTAAGGCATTTAAATCTATCTTCTAGTGTGAGATCTGTTAGATGTTCTCGATTTCTGTCTGACGAATTGTATAAACTGAATTTTTTGTTTACTTTTAACCAATTTAGGCATTCATGTCTCTACAGATGACAAGAGCGTTGTGTTTCGGGATGCTACGAAAAAGCGAGGATAGCTAGTTATTGAGGGCGATGAGGTACATTTCGTAACTAACATTGGTAGGGCTGTATTCGAAGATGACAGTTATGTCGGGGTCACCATTTAAACGTGGCTACCATCATTCTCGGTTGTATTTTCTCAATGCTATTTAGTGATTTTAGGGCCCGTAGACTGATAAGCATACTTACACCGCACCTTTTTTGCGTTGAGAGATTTTTTTCCATGCAGATTCCGAGACAAACGTTCTTCTATTACCGGCATCCTCGTTATAATGGGATCTGTTTTTTGTACGCATATTATGTCTATGTTATGATCTATCGCAGAAGCTGTTAGCTCTGTTAGTTGTTGTATACAATAGTGCTTTTACATTTTAGTAATTTTTGATTTTGATTGATTTTGAGTTCTCTAGCTGATTTTTCGAAAACTAGCGCTAGAGCTCCATACTCAGCAGGGCGCCCCCATTTTTTGACCGCGTAAAGGGCAATGTATTTTGGACATATGGTTTGAGTATAAGTCATGATAATCATTTGATGTCGGTGTTTTTATTCTCATCAATAGAAGACACCCTAAAAGATAAGCAGCAGTAATTCCCCGATCGAACAATTTGATCCTGTCCGTTGACCCGTGGGATTCATCCGCCCAGTCCCTGGTTAGGTGTGCCGTTAACCCGTCGTTGGGTTCGTCCGCCTTTACGTCCAACATGCTGCTTCCCATAGCTTCTTAGGTATATCTTGGTTGAAAAAATACTATACCTTCCTTTACCTCTTGCCTCTCCACGCCGTACTTGTATTAAGTTTTACCTTGGTGTGTCCTGAGTGGCTTTATTTTTAAAAATTCATCGGAGAATCCTTATTTATGGTTCATCGCAATCTTAAAGGCATTCTATTTTTACACTAAGGAAGGTTTTCAAACACTCTGCAATACTTTCAAATGTATTAGAATATTTTATCTCCTGTTCATGGTTCAACTGTAAACTAAGATTCAGATAAAAAGACGGCAAGAAGTCAAGTCTATCCATAATACTTCCAAACCAAGAGAGAAGAAACATATTATGACATTAGAATGTGTATTATCAAAATTAGTTTTAGGTTTGACACATAAACTGGAATAGGACCTACAGATAATACTTATTTTTTTGTTGCACTATGAAAAAAAAATGGAAGCATTATGTATATATATATATACAGAGAGAGAAAGTGTGTGAGAGAGAGAGAGAGAGAGAGAGAGAGAGAGAGAGAGAGAGAGAGAAAGATAGAAGTAGTGAACCTAATAGGAATATGATATAGGTAAGATAATGTTCAGTACGGTATGAATCAAATCCAAATGCATTGGGCTGTAGTTCTACATACTCATAATTTAATACATGCATTCTTCCGTACATTTTCTTTTTTTCAAGCTGAGGAATTATATTGTAAATTGAATTACCATGACTAGAAAATCCGGCGTGACAGATGGAAAAACTGGACAGCTGTTTTGACCTTATTAGGTCTCATCAGCTGTGTATAACGTGATCTCCTCCTTTGAGGTTATAATATTCACACGGATGCTTACTTCCAATGCTCTTGGGAAGATGCGGCATTGGAAGAGACTGTGACGTCTGTAAAGAGTATGGATGTAAATTACAAGACACATTAAGGTTAATAGGCCGCACAATTGCCATGATTAGTTAATTTGGGGTCACTTGTGTATGACGTGGACCGGTAACTCAGAGGTAGAGTTTCGGCTCTGCTCTCTGTAGTCACTGGTTCGATCTCTAGTAGAGAAAACCATGGTATACACTATTGATGAGATCTAGTAAGATCGAAACAGCTACCCAGTGTTTTCGTACGTTGCGCACGAGTTTTTTTCCGGATTTTCTGGTCATGGTTGTTCAATTTACTATGTATTTTTTAACCTTTTAAATAGACACATATACAAACGCCTGTGTCCGCATTTAGAAGCAAGCATATGTTAAGGAACAATACGTTTCGTCTCCTTCAATACGCAGTGTTTTACTTATTTAATTAATATAGCACCTTGCTGCCCTTCAAAAGAAATATCTGGATTAAGATATCAAATTATATAATAATCAAATAATAAATAGCTATGGAAACGTGTTCTGCACCTGTATGCACTAAATGACTGCAAACGTCGGTTACCGAACAAAAAAAAAAATCAAATGCAGTAAAATAAAAAAAAAGATGAATTTTTAAAAAATAAGCATGCCCACGCTTGTGAGAAGCATGGAAAAAATGCTAGCTAAAGCACCCTCCTTTCTGATCGAGTAACCTAGTTTTCGAATTTCGTAACACATTCTCACGTAGCGTTTCTTAAACTAGAATAACCATCCTATTCCTAGTCGACAACTGGTTTTAAATTCAGAATTACTTCTCTTAGAACAGTTACTAAATAAAATTCTGAAGCACAATCTACCAGGCTATTTATCTTTTGCTAGTGTGTGAAGTTTTGAATTCATATAATTCCCTCGGTTGTTGGTGCCATGGGAAATGCAAGAAGCCTTTCAGGATTTGAATTCAGGAAGTCGAATCCATTCCATAGGATAATCATTTCACCCCAAGCACCTGGCTGTATATATTGCCTTAAAAAACATTTTAATGAAGAAATATATGCATGCCACTAGATGCCCATGGTTTTATTGTGGTTGTTGGTTGGTTGTTGTTTGGGTTTTATGGCATATCAACCTTTGTAGGTTATTTAACGCAAAATGTTATTTTTATGCAAATAGTTCTATTTCAAACAGTTCAGTTTAGCATGAGTACACAGTTTGTCAAAAACATTTCTATTTCAAGCTATTCAATTTATTCAAATAGTTTAAACTCAGCTAATTCAGTTTATTGCAGAAGTTCCATATTAAACAATTCAGTTTAATGTAAGTACAGTTTCAATGTCAAAAACAGTTCTATTTCAAACAATTCAGTTTAGCATAGGGACGCAATTTAAATGTAAGTACACAGTTTAATTGTGAAAACCACTGTTTAGTTCTATTTAACCAATAGATAGGACTCCTATCAGGTGCTACCACTCCGGGCCAGATTGGACCTGGGAGCGATGACAATGAAATAGTACTCTGCATTCCCCAAAGCTCCAGCATTACTGCAATCTCACAATCAGATTGTTAAGTGTCATATCCAGGACACTCTTTGGGGGATCTCACCACTCTGCAGAGAAGCATTCAGTGTATTCTATAGTGTATTGTGGTAGGGAATGTGTTTTAAAAAATCTGGTATGATTTCAGTCCATTTTATTGATTTTTCGCCGTTCAATTTTTTAAAAGAAATATTCCGACAATTTTATTTCTGTCACTTTTAACCTTACGCCAAACGACCATCGATTCATGTATAGTCAAAATCTTGTTACTTTTACGCATTGTTTGCCATGCATATTTCTTCTTTTTTTTCCAGTTTTCTATATAAAAATTCCTTTGTCGTCTGACATATCTCAAAATAATACTCTTAGACTACAGGGAAACATTACAACAAATATAAAATAATCTTTACCTTAAAAAAACATTTTCCTAAAATTTCACAATTCTATGCTCTTATTCTTGGTCTATGCTAATAGGTTATATCGTAAGGGATTTAGTATATTTTTTTCAACATAAATTTGAGAATTCTCTAATGGATTTAACAATTCAAATATTTATAACTTTTCATAAAACTATACTCTGCTTATGTCCAGCATGTTACACGTATATCTTTTGAAGGTAGTTTTACATGTTTTTTAAAATAAATATGAAACATTGATATAGACAACGATAATACACATTTTGATTTTTGTTTGAGTTGGTCGGTTGTTTGGTTGGTTGGGTTTTATGGTATATCAACCTTTCTGGGTTATTTAATGACAAATCCATGTTTATATAAATAAACAGTTCTATTTCAAACAATTCAGTTTAGCATAAGTATTTAGGGTAAATATGAAAACATTTCTATTTTAAACTATTCAGTTTAGCCTCGGCTTGCAGTCACGGGTGAATGACTATGGTAATTAAGAATGACTATAAAAAGAACGAGGTCCCAAATCATCTGCGCATGTGTACAACAACGGAAAATGGATATGGTCCACTCTCCGATACCAGGAGGAAGTAACCCGGCAACTTGGGTTTAAAAGTAAGTTGCCTGTGAGACGTGACCACGTAAAAATTTCAGATGAACACAAGCCACTAAATTGTAAGAGCAAACGAAAATTTACGAACTTAATTTTGGGGGTTGACTCCGAAAAGGGGTCTTTTCTTGGCCATGTTCATGTCATTGTGATGGTGGTGATGTTTTGATCTTTGCATGTTTATGACAACTGTTACAACTGGTCGTATTTATATAATTCCAAAAGCCGGCCAGCTAATCAAGACTATTCTCTTCAATTTCCGCAGTGGTAGGGTTCGAGCAGTTACACTTATTTCTTTGATTTCTACAATCACCAATTTATTTCTTGGTTTCGATGATGACTATCAACTCCATATTCGATAAATTCTTATCTCTCTCTTATGGTTGCGATATTTCTCAATTTTTTTTTTTCGTTTTTCTTTATTTTATCTCTGTTATCAGTTTGATTGCATAAATCCATAAGTTGTCACCTCCGTTTCGTCTGATTGATTACTATAATGTGTTTGGTTTGGTTTGGTTTCTTTGTTTAATGGCATATCAACATTTGTTGGTTATTTAATGCCAAAGCTATTCTCCGTGAAGAAAAGTAGTGGTACAATTTAACCCATAGCTGGGAGGATAAGGGGGTTCATACCTTTCCCAAGGGTATTTGCCCGAAAGTGAACGTAATAGCGCGACTGGAGTTCGAACTCGCGTACTAATATTCCGCAGTCCTTCGCTTTGACCAATACACCACGAGGACACACCCCGACACTATAATATGTGTCGTCTCTGTAATAATTTGGGGGATTATTTGTATAATAATACCACCGAGTATTTTCTTGAATTCATTTTCTGGAACCGTTACTGACAGGATATCTATCAGTATCTTTGTATGTTTAATCATTTGCATAATTCGCTGTGAATTACGTTTACTCCCTAATAAGGATTTTCTTCTGTGACAGTTTAAGACATTCGCGTACGAAGTAGTTGAATTTTTTGTCTCTATTCATATTGTTTACCTTAATCATTTTCTTAGCAATTACCTATTTGGATCATATGACTTTATTTTGGGCTGCTATAATAATAAACCTGTTTCTTTCGTGGTTTCTTTTTTTCAAATGTATGCCCAAGTCATCTCAATGTTAGATCATATAACTACACAATAACCTGCTGACTGAATCGTTTTTCTTTTTGAAGTGATATCTTTACCCTAATCTTTTAGTTGGTGAGATAAAAAAAAGAGTCATTTGATTTAGGACACAAACACTCAATAAATTGCTCTGGTACATTGATATTTTTTTCATAAAAAATAAAAAAAAGAAATCAATTCTTCGATATCATTATGAATATATTCCTGGTCTATGATGACGCTCTTCAAAGGTTGAATGACGATATATATATATATATATATATATATATATATATATATATATATAGTTGTTTGTGTGTGTGTGTGTGTGCCAATATTTTGTGTTTGTGTGTGTACGTGCTTTTGCATCTAGACTTACGTATCAATGTATATATTGTTTGGGTTTAATTCTAACGAGACTAATACTCAGTGATATGTTATTGTGATCAGACCAAGATAAAATCAAAATAAATATTCTTTTATAATGTCCGGAGAAAATAGCAAGAAATAATTTATATTAGAGTGGAGAATTTTGATAAAACCCAAATAATGTTATATGAATCATTAAATTAGAATTTATAAACCATAATCTTGCCTACGGCTTCGATTGAGTCAATATTGCCATGAATACTTTAGCAAATCCAATAATTAACTCAGAAAAGTAATTAAAAAAAGCAGAAACTACTTTTTTGTGTTGATAAGATTAGTTGACAACTATAATTAGTCACGAAGTATCACAATGCCTACTTATCATTTTCGTGTATTTCTTAATTCATAACTCTGTTATTTAAAAACTGTACAATAATAATAATAATAATAATAATAATAATAATAATAATATATATAGAGATAGATAGATAGATAGAAAGAGAGAGACACAAAGAGAGAGAGAGAGTAGGAACTGGACAAGTTTCGAAGGGTCACTTTTAAATGCATTCTTTTGAAATTCAAAAGAAAAATGTTCAATACCAAACCGTAGAGTGTGATTAAACATAGACCGATGAGAATGACTTAACCCTCCTTCGATGACGTTAATATCAAGTATAATTTATTGTGACGGCCATGTATAACTTTCAATTCGTTCGTGCCTCTTCCATTATAGAATGAATTATTGCCTATTCTGACTTAGTCGACATTCGTATGAATTGATACAATACATTTGCTATTCAATTGCTGTTAGTTCCATGTTACATTTTCCCCTGAGAACTTCTTCAATGCCCTCATAGAAGCGGCCGTTGAATGTATGCCAACTCAAATAAGAACCAAACATAGATTTCCAGGAAAGAGATTACCCGCTAAAAACGTGATGGGCAGTAAACCTCACCCTTATGCAATAGGAGATAACAAACTTACGCCAACGGCAAGAAACTTAAGAAGGCACAAAATTAAGTGAGGCATACCAAAAAGAACAAAAAGAAAACATCCATGAACAGATTAATAAGATTAGAGACTCGTTTGAAGAGAGACAATCTAGTAAATGAGGTGATTAGAAGGAAGAACACCGTGAGAGCTAAACTAAAACCTGCCAGCCAAGAAGAACGAACACACCTGTGGAAACAACATTTTAAGAATACGCTTGGAAAATGTCCCAAGGTTACGGATGAACATATCAGGAAAATCATTAACAACCCACTAGCCATCAAACTAGGACAGTCTACGCAAGAAGAAATCGACATAGTGCAGAGAAAAAATAGAAATAAGAAAGCTGCATGGCTTAATGAATAACCCCCGGAAGTGTGGAAAACAGGGAAATTTTACGACATATTGTTCTGATACCGAAATGCCGTAAAAAACCGAACATATAGACAAACAGATGGACAAACGGCTGTACCCTCCCTTTCCTCAAAGAGTTGACCTGGGAAGAAACAATAACCAACCTTACTTCCATAGCGGCCAAGATTGAAAATGGCTTATTTTGCCAAAAGCAAAAAGCAGATGATACGCTGCATGAACGATTACGGACGTGGACTACGCTGATGATATAGCGCTTCTGGCAGATACAACCATCCAGACCGATTACCTGTTGCATAGTCTGGAACGGGCAGCAAGTAACAGAAGCCTCCGTGTCAACGCAGACAAAACAGAGTTCACGTAAGTAGTAAAGTTGGCGTTTTCAGTCGACGGTGACCCGAAGGCTCCATTTTCTATAGCTACTACACCGAGATGTACGGGAGAGAGCCACTCCATTCCCTGGAATGCTCCACTTCATCCTTGATCCTTACCTTATAGTCCTGATTATCAAGCAAGGCGGAATCAGGTACCATTTTTTGAGTCTTTGGGATGACTCGACCTTGGATAGAACCCCGGTCTCCCGGATCATTGGCGAACACTCTATTCATTCATGAGCTTTAATAAAAGATGCAACATCTCCGCATTAAATGGAAGATCTATGAAATTTATGAACTAGTTAGCCTTGCTCGGAAGCAGCGTCTCATCTAACGAAAATGACATAATTATATTGGCCTCCATGCGAATGCAGAAAAAAAAGAGTACATAATTTTTAATCAAAAAGTACGTATATTTTAATCTAAATGGTGGTTTACTGAAATTAGTGAATAGGTTCAAGTTCCTGGAAAGCAGCAACCTATCTACCCAAAATGACATCAACACGTGACAAACGAAGGCATGGATAGCTATTGCTTCAATATCGGTCATATGGAAGGCCGATCTACGACATAAAATTAAGCACAATTTTTTCCTAGCAGGGGTCATGTCAGTACTGCTGTATGGATTCACCACATGGACACTGACTAAACACATGGCGAGAGATATTGACGGTGATTGCACAATTATGCTACAAACTATTTTGATCAAGTCCTGTAGACAACATCCCACAAAAAATAGCAATACGGACACCTACCACTCATCGCGGGACACTGCTGGAGAAGTAAGGGTGAGCTCTTAAGCAATGTTCTCCTGTAGACCCCTTCACACGGATGAGCGAGGGTAAAGTGACCAGCTATAACCTATCAACAAAAGTTCTGTAGTAATATAGGATGTAGAATGGAAGGCCTGCCGAATGCGATGGATGATAGGGATGAGTGGCAGGAGGTGGTCAAGGAAATCCATGCTAGCGGCAAGCCATGATTATCATGAGTAGTTATATAAATTATTGTTGATAAACTAGTCATAATCACTCAAAATAAAAGTCAAACCAATAAGATATTTCGTTGAGTTTGGTTGCGTTTTATTGTATATCCACCATTGTTGACTATTTAATGTCTAATCCTCCTCATACATAAAAATTAAAAATATATAATTTGTAAACACATATGTAAATATTTCTTAAACATGTCGGAGCTCATTTTTTTTTCTCAGAGTAATATGATTTTAAGTTATTTTATCTAACACGAATAATCCTATTCAATATTAATCTTTTTTGACTGACAGTGAAGTAGTTTCCGGAATTGCTAGTCAACACTAAGTATTCTATTCAATACTATTGTTTCACTCGCCAACAGTCAAATAGACCCAAACATTGATGTGTAATACAAATAATGGAATTTAGGCGCACAGTTAAAGAGTTTCAAGTATTGTTATTTAATCCTAATATTTCTCTTCTAAATTACTAATCCATTTGTACACAGTTAAATGGTTCAAACTATTGTATGCATCTCAAACAGTTCTATTAGACTCTCACTTGTTCACAGTCAATTAAATGATAAAACAGTTGAATTTCTAAGAAATCAATTTAACAAGTAATTTGTTTGCGCATGGTTCCGTTGTCAAACATTACTATTTGACCCATAGATAGGGCCTTATCAAGTGCTATCACTCCGGGTGAGAGTGCATCTGAGATCAATGGAAATGAAGGGCTACTCAATAATTTCCAAAACAATATGATAGAAACCTCACTATCGGAAGGCTTAAAGTCATATCATGATGCTCGTTTGGGAGGGACTTTGCCCCTCTGCAAAGATTCAGTTGGCGTATTCGACTGCTTCAGCCAACTGTGCTAACGAGATATAGATATTAAATAATACGTCTAGAATCATGTAAATCACGCTACATAATGCACTGGGAACCAATGTATCTATATTGACCCAATACAATCCACTTCCATTGCGTGAAGTAGCCACGTTCCGCAGACTTGATAAAAAATGATCAGTTCAGATATCGAGCAAACATTGATTTGAATTTGCACATCGTCCCTTGACCAAGTTGTCAATCAGAGATTCTCTGCACAGGACGCACGTGTGAAAATAAACGGTCGATTGGAAATGTGTGGGTGTTATGAAATGATATATGCTGACGACCACGTGAGATATAGGCAGGCTGCCAGTGTGAGTGTGAACCTCAGCTTGTAGTCACTGGAGCACCAG
>OY757906.1:95503038-95563038 GCA_963585895.1 Sepioteuthis lessoniana | reverse complement strand
TATATATATATATATATAACACTTATTTGTATAAGCATTTATTAACCTGAGTAAATAAATCAAATGTGTAAACTTTAGTAACATGACTTTGTGTACAATCAGAATATATATATATATATATATATATATATATATATATATATATATATATATATATATATATATATATATATGTGCGTTTTTTACCTCAGCTTTAATAGGTGGACTTTGGCTAATATATGATTGACAGCAAATCTCCTTAGGTCTCCTTAACTCATTTTCAGTAGTCAAACCAATCTCCAAAATGCTATTGCCTGTTTAGTCTTGGTTTTATATCTGATTTCTGATTTATTCAATCTTTTTCTACTCCTTCTGAGACCATTTCAAAAACACCAACTACGCATATGTCCCACAACTTTTTTAGCTCTTTGGCAAGAGCCAAGTAATCTGGTCTATCTTTTTACTTAATAATTTGTTTCTGTAATCACCTAACCTGTTAAAATCTACTAGATGACAAGTCTTCTTTTTTTTTATTCTTGTTGATCAGTACTCAGTGTGTTTTTCACAACAATTCTAACAGGTGGTTTTACTCTGAAGTCTGATTTACATCTAATTCCTCTGCATATACAAGACTCTTGTAAGTATTCTAGATTATCTTAACATAGATGTGGTAACAATGGCCTCAATTCTTTTAATTTTCTATTTCAAGTTTCCTCAGTCACTTTTCCAGGCATTTGAGGACAGTTACAAGGGCACCTACTACAAATAGTATCACAGTCACTTTCAGCTCTATTAGAAAAATTCGGATTTTTTTCCCATCGTTTCCCTTACTATTTTTTTACAATGTCTGGTCCGCTGGTACGACCAAAAACTCTTGCTAACAAGTTGTTCTCTTCTTGGGCAATAAGACAAAGTTTAGTTTTCTGGCTTGGATTGAGTGGTCCGTTTGTATGGTAAAATCCCAGGAATCATAATTATATTTAAATGAAAAGCAATTGTCGACTTTTAACAGTAGCGTAGAATCGCAGTCTATTTTATTTCATTTCTTTTTCGTGTTTGCAAGTTAATTGGCTAAATCCTTTTGTAATAGATGTATTTTTAAATTCTATTTTGGCTTCTACTATTTATAATGATTTGGGGATTTATCCCACACAACATATCTATTTTATAGACAAGTATTTTTCTAATGTCGTTTGTAATTTGTTTCAGTAAATGTGTATTGCTCTCCATGTTCATCGAATTAATGCCGTATAATTGGTTACAAATATCGGAGTTGATATATATATATATATATATATATATATATATATATATATATATATATATATATATATAAACTCTTCCACCTGCTTGAAGTGTGTAACGATTCCAAGTTTCGTCGTGAAATGAATATGAAACGATCAAAATGTAGATTATAAAACCGCTATGGAAAAATACAAGTATTCTTTTATTGGTCTTGAGTCTTAATATACATTGAAATCCCATCTTTAGGTCAAATATTTTGGTTTAAAATTATTAGTATTTGATATGATTACTAAAACAATTTCTAACTGTGCAAATTATTCTTATTTACCGCCTTGGTTACTTAAAGAAGTCATTGCTTAGGATTATAATGAGTTACTTGAAATCATATAATATGTTAAAACAGATAATTATTAGAAAACATGTTTATTCGTATAAGAAAAAATACTTTATTGAAACTACACATTGTAAAAGCTATTATTATGATGAAAATTTCCTGTAGCTAAAAATATTTACAATATCATTATGATTACTTTCTTTAAGATTAAAATTTGCTATGAATGACTGACTTCAACATTAAATTAGAAAACTAACTTTGGTATGCTGTATAAATGTAAAACCAACCCACCAACCAACCAAACAACTGACTATATATTTCAGTAGTTTCGATGCCAGTTTGAAGCCTACAGTATGTTTAGCCGCACTGAAGAGTTATGATATAACGAAATTGACTCTCTTCGGCTGACAATATTATATATATATATATATATATATATATATGTGTGTGTGTGTGTGTGTGTGTGTGTGTGTGTGTGTGTGTGTGTGTGTGTGTGTGTGTGTGTCTTTTTGTGCTTAGTGTACTCATACATGTAAGGAAATCCGGGTAGTGTAATGTTTAAAATGCTGGACTAAGGCATCAAAACAAAAGAGGTCAAACTCCTGTTACGCTATTACGTTCACTTACGGGCTAATACCGTTGAGAAAGTTTTGAATCTCCTTATGCCTGCCGTTGTGTATTAATTGATATCACTGTTATTCTTCTACAAAGGATGGCTTCGGCGTTAACTAACCCATGGAATTTGATATGCCTTTGAAAAGAAACCACACCAAACACATAAATATGCATTACTTTAATGCATATTTGCATCACAATTTCGAAAGTAATTGATAGCTTGACAAGTCTCTTCCTGATTAAATCTCGATGCTTTCAAATTAGCACTGAATAGAATTGACACATTTGATTCTGTATATTTATGGGTGACTGAGTTATGTTAGTTCACTAAGTCCGGCTTTATACTTTAGATCAGTTTTAGATGTGATTTATATAAAATACAAATGCGATAACTTGTTTTACTCAAAAATCAATTTTACATTTCATTAATAATAATCTCTCTGCTATTAAAATTATGTTCGCATTACAAGAGCCCGTTATATTTTCTTCGCGAAATTCCAGACATGTTGCAAATTGGCAATTAAGCATTGTCGCATTTTTTAAAATGATATTTGTACTATAAAACGCTCGTGTCATTATATAAGATAATTTATTGTCTGATAATTATCGCAGAGTTATTGGAAAGGAAGAGAAAAAAATAAGAAGAAGAATCCCGATACAGGAAGATTCATTACTTCCTTTTAGAAATTTCATTAGGTCTTTACTAATTAATTTTCTCCACGAAAACCTGCGCAGTTTTAATAATTATTAATTGCCATTGTTAATACAGTCGTTAAAATGGTTGAGATTTCAGCTCCTAATTATTTGCCACGCTCTGTGCACACACACTAACTGTGTCTCAATTATCTTTTGCTAGTCAGTTCTCAAATGTCGACGCTGACAATTGTTACCAAGTTGACCCCGCTATTCAATTATCAGACTTGATATTAACGGACGATAATTAAATATTAACTCTATCATCTATGTATTTATTGAACGAGTTGCTGAATAGAGTTACATTTTTTTTTCAGTTAAATCCATGTGTACCTGGACAGAAAATATTTTGTATTTGTTGTTAAGTTGGACTGGGGATCTGAATTTTCCTATATTGATTGATTTGAATTAATTCGCACGATACAGTTGGGAAGACTTGTTGTTTTTTATCACAACTGTTGTGCCACTATACTTTCCGACTTTGCTCATATGTTTTTTTCACGCTCTGTAACCTCCCTGATATGTCGAAGAGATCCCTATATTGATTCAAATAAGGTATGTTGCTTTCTCAATCCTCTACCTGTCATATACGTTGTTCTTCCGGGGAAATTTCATATCTCGTAACCGTCAATTCTTCTAAAGGATGCCAATTTTGTCACTACAGTAATCTGATTCATAACTTCTGCACTGGCTGACCTAAAGCTTGTTTTTTACATCATATAATTCCAAGAGTTCGGAATGCATTTTTTTTTTTTCATTTTGATGCAATATTGTTTACATATTTTTAAAATATCGGAATAAATTTGTATTTTACAAGGTGGGAGCTGTATTTAATACTTCAAATTTATTAAGAGAAAACTACAAAAAATTCAAAGAACATGATAACAGCAAGTACAAAATTTTCTTCACTGTACCAATGCTACATAAAGTCATTATTTGTGCTGTACTTTCATTTTCTTAATTCATAAGTTATATCAAATTTGAGGTCCTTCGCTTTCACTATCTTAACCTCTCTCTCTCTATCTCTATCTCTCTCTACGTATGTATATGCTCATGTGTGTGTGTGTATGTGTGTGTGTGAGAGAGAGAGATAGAGATAGAGAGAGTAAGAGAGAGAGAGAGAGTATGTGTGTGTGTGTGTGTGTGTGTGTGTGTGTGTGTGTGTGTGTGTGTGTGTGTGTGTTCACAAAGATGAAAGAACAAGGTAGAAAGAGGATGGCACTTACACTTTAACCGTTATATGTGATGTTGTATCGTCGGAATTATACTTGATTTTTTTTTAAAGAACCAAAAAATGAGGATGGTTTTCAAATTCGATTTCTGTTAGTGGTGTTTTTTGTTTTTTTTTTCAAAATTGTGTGATGTAATAAGTGTTCAAAATGTATTCTCCTTTATTTTGTAGCAGTTTGTAATTTTAGCTGAATTATGCTGGTAAAATCTCTGATGAAACTTGATACGCTAGAGGTTAGATGTAGCCTCGCCCTAGCTGCACAGTCTTGGCCATTTGCCCAGGCGATAACAGTCAAAACCAATAACCCCTGCCGCCATAACTCTAACATATATCTACATATTTCCCTTTCCTTCATTTTCTGTCGCTTTTCTTTCGCCTCTACACTCCCTTTATCCTTTTTAATCTTTATTCTATTTATCTAGTTCTTCAGTTGCTGAACTTTAGAAAAAAAAATTCCTTCTGATTAAGTCCTTCTTTAAAAAAAAAAAAAATTTGCTGAATTCGTAGGGTGTGACTTTATCAACTTTTCCAATTATTTTTACCATATATATATATATATATATATATATATATATATATATATATATGCTCCTCCATGGGGGTTGAGCTCTCTGGCGAAAGAATTGCCAGCCGCCGCTAGCGTAATGCAAAGCTCTTCGAAAGAATTGAGCCCTCTGGTAGCCGATAGGGTATAAAAAAATGTAAACAAAGGCTGCTGCTGTTGTTTCTAAAAAATAAAAATACCTTAAAATTTCCCTTAGCCAACGTTGTCCGCTAGGTGGACGAGTGGTCTGAATCACAGACTAGCGTAAAGTTGGACGGGTTTCGATCCCGGCTCCGAGCGTCCTGCGTAACTAGCCACACTGAAGAGTTCTGATAGAACGAAACAGTCAGTCAGTGGATGACTATATATATATATATATATATATACAATTGTTGATTATAAGTAAGCCCAGGACTGGTCATGACCCATACCGTTTCACACGATTGATCAGATCAAGAAGAATTTTTGTAATGCGCTGGCAGTTGTGTTATGCATGGCTTATGACATACATTGCTACTGACCCAATTGAAACACTTTAGTCAATAATATTCTTATTCATTCTTTGGCTTATGTCAGATTTTATGAAGCCTCTATCTGTATTCCTGGTTGCGATATTTTCGCATGGAGAAATTTATTGTGACACCCAGTATAAATGTAAGATGCCATTTAACAGTCAACCTATCAGCTGTAACAAAAGGAATTCACGAGTTACAGGGAGAAGGGGAAGAACTAACAATGTTTGTTTCTGACATCGTAAGACACTACTTTGGAACAACCTTCTTGCGAGATCTGCTTAGCGGATTTTGATTCAATCTGGCAAAAATGCATATCCAACGGTGAAGTTTTTCTGATAAATAGAGTTTTATAACGTACCCTATAAAACAATATTTTTGTCTGTATATTTTTTATTAAACTTGTAAATGAATAGGAAACTTTATTCGTAGACTGTCCATCATATACATATATCATTGTGTGAATTCTTGAAAATAAATCATGTTGATTATTGCCATAGGTCTTTATAAAAACGAAAAAAGGAGAACCATGTTTAGTATTACTATTTATTCACTATTTATGATTATAACTCTCTAAAATTAAGTTATATCAATAAATAAATAAATACCATTTTTAATACTTTGTGAAAAATCAGTTAATTTTATGATTTTAGTTAATTTTCTGTAATTGAGTAAGAAATGACGAGATTTAATTTAAAGAAAATCATCCTCGTGGAAGTTTTAATGCCAACGTGTCTTTTTTTTTTTTTGTCTGTTTATGTATCACATATCCCTATTTCAGTAATCAAAATAATTCTCTAATTAAGGAAATGAAAGACGATAATTTAAAGATTTTCAAAATATACTTCATGATTGTTATTTTATCTTTTTCTAAAACAATGGTGTTTCTTCGTAAACAGAAGCCATACTCTTGGCACTTTAAAAACTAGAAATTTAAAATAAATATTCCTCTACTCAAATGAATCTGTACACTTATTTGTGTCTTATTATTTTTTCTAGTAATATGCAGTGTGAAAAAAAAAAAGAGGAAATATATGCTCTTTAATTATTTTAGAGATATTTTCCGAATTAATGATGAGATTTATATTTCAAATGTATGAAAATTGAATAAATAAAATGATGGAAAATATTTAGTGAAACAATTTTTGATACGTTTTCTTTTTGAATGTGGAAGTCATTTTGCGTCATTAATCTTTTAAATAGCTATATCCCTGTTAAATTAGCTGACGGATTATGTGCATTTATTTCCTGCTACAAAAGAAAATGTTTACGAACTTTTCTTAGAGCATTTATTCAAGTTTTTATCTTATTTTATTTTATTCACCTATTTACTTTAGTGTAAGCAAACATACTTTTCTTTTAATTCTAATCAAGAACTTTTTCCGGTTAATAGTTATAATCCTTAAACACAAGATCCAAAACAAGAAATATTATTACTCTTCTAATCTCTATAGATTTATATGCTTTAGGGGTTATAAATGGTTTCATTCAGTCTATTGCTGCAGTAATTAAAAAAAAAAACAACACCAAAACTGACAAACGGACAATCCAGTTTGATTTGAAGTAGGATACCAAAGATTTTCAAAAAGAAATTTCTGAAAGAATCAAGCACCAAACGAAAAAAAAAAAAAAAGAAAAAGAAAACAAAAACCATAAAACTTTGGCACAAAATATTTACACTTGATTTCAATAAAAATAGTAAATTTTGTTTTAAGTAATCGATTTTTCCCCATAAAAATGAGCGTCTCTTTTGTTCGTAAACATTTTCTTTGAAGTTATTCCATAATTAGTCAATGTGGGTGCCAATGATATTATCAGTTCAGTAACCTATATCTAAGAGTCATATAAATATACTTTTCTTGAAGCAAACACTGGTATAAAACCATTTCATCAAAAACATTATAAATTTTCAATGATAGACATATACAAGTCTATAACTTTTGGCATTACTGAAATTGATAAAACAATATGTACACATTCAATATGTTAGCTGTTCATATTGTTTTTCATTGGTTATGTTTTAAACGCTCTCATTCAATGTTCTTGAACCGAGTTGTTTTTGGAGGATGTTACCCTATTGATTGTCTTGAAAGATGCTATAAAACCTAAAATTATATTTGTGTTTGGAAAAGTATAGATGCACCTATGCGATTCTATTAAGGGCATCATTATTAGACATATATTTATCGTTAAATTCTACATGATTTTAAGAGCATCATTGTCATCATCATCAAGTATCGCTAAGAGCAAGATGTTCCCTGAATCTCGACATCAGTATTTATCATTCATCAATCTTTGTAGGTCTACTAAATTGCATCCTGTGTTTGTAGAGAGTCGATGTAAATTCTTGCATGTCGACCAACACTAGCACACCCGTTAGCAGGAGTCAATAAGATAACGTCGCTCATGTGAAAGCCCTTGCTTCTCTAGCAGTGCCTCGCAGGTCTTGTTTACCTAACTTCAATGGTTTGTGACATGAGAGGAAAGTGGCTATACAGATGCTGTTTTGTGGGTTGTTGCTTCTAGTATTTACTCAAGACAGCACGCAGCAGTCGTGTTCTCATACACTGCATTTATTATGTTATCTACCATAAGCTTATAACACACAAAAGTTTAATATTGCTGGGTTTTGACTAATGTTTCAGAAGACACAGAAGACATGACCATTAGTTTCTGTCTTTTTCACTATGTAATATAAAGCCACAGTCGATTTTTTCATCCTTAGTTATATTAAGATATTTCTCTTTCCGTCTTTCTGCTTCTTTCTGTGTGCATCCAATGAATTGATTTAATTTTTCCACTTGGTTATACCATTAAATCTCCTCCCTCACCTCATGCTACTCCAGAATCCATTTATTTCTTCACATGCTGTGGTCTAGATAACTTATTTTTTTCACCGTTTCCACGTATAAAGCCATAGTCACTCGAGACAAGATATGTACAAATCACAGTGCTGTGGCTTGATGATAGTTGCCGAAGAGATTGACAAGGTGAAGAGATGACAACAAAACCACAGAAAAAGAAAAAAAGTCAGTACATGTTGTCTAAGTCAAAACAGAACTCACTTTATGACTGTATTTCAGCTGGCCTCTGGATCCACTTCAAATACAGAAAAACATGAAGTGGTATTTTTTGAGTCGATGAAGTAAATAAATATCCTATTGCTTCATAAAATGTAGCTTATTCGCACTGGAAAATACTCCCAAATTTAAATCCTTAATATCTCAAGCCAGTTACGAACTGAATGACTGATAGAATCTATTACAAATAATCACCTCTTGTGTGACCTTTTTCTCAGATTTACCGTCGGAGTTTTTGACACTTATCCATCACCAGTTTCAGAGAGAGATGAGAAAGGTACAACAACAACAACAACAATAACAACAGCTACTACTACTACCACTACCACTACTACTACTACTACTACTACTACTACTACTACATTACATCAGCTATTGAATCTCACAATTGCTCTATCGAATTTTTTGTAAAGCCGACAGAAAGAATAATGAAATCCTGAATGATCAAACGAAAAATGTTTTTTAAATTTATTAAAAAAAAAAAAAGATAAACTTTTGCTTAAAGTAAACGTTATTTTTTTTTCGTGTTTCAATAAAATGAATGAGATAAATATTTATAGATAGGTTGGTGACCATAGTCGAGAGCGACCCGAAGGCACCCCTTTCAATAGCTACGACATCAAGGTGTAGGGGAGGGCGCTAATCCATTCTCTGGATTACTCCACTTAACCCTTGATCCTTACCTTATAGAGCTGAGTTCAAAGCAAGGCGGCATCGAGTCCTATTTTTTGAGTCTTTGGTATGACTCGACCTGGAATTGAACCCTTGTCTTCCAGACCATTGACGAACAATAGAGTAATAATTTACTAAGCTTTTTGCTTAGATGTAGCACAAGGCCGCAAGAATGGGGCACCCGATTAGAAACAAATTCACTCGTGCAGACTTGCTAGTCTACCTTGCTAACTATTACACCACCTAATATAGAATAGAATGCTGCGGATCAAAAAAATGAACGATTCTTTCAAAAAGTTTCATTTTCAGACTGAATAAAGTTTTAAAAAAAAAGCAAAAATGAAATCCCAGATCTGGCCAACAAGCCAATGGGAAACTAGGTCTACTCTAGAAACTATTATTCTGATTCGGAATCGTAGTTGTTTGTCAATTAGTTTAATTGCTATTTAAGGCTAATGAACATTATCATCGTACGATACATCCTTACCAAAGTGTTGTTTGGATTATTACCTTCCAAGTGGGATTTATTACTAAGCTAACATTGTTTGAGTTTACTTTTCTATAGATCACCGCTACCATTTGTTATTGTGCGACAATATATCGTCTCACCATGTCAAGTGTCTCCGGTGAAGCGATATCTCTTTCTCACACATTGTGAGTGTTTCCAAAACAGATCTATTGTCTATTGGATTCTGATCAAATTTGCACAAACCACAGGTTATCTCAAAGAAAATCCCGAGAATAGACTTGCTTTCTCTTTATTTACTCTCCGAGTTTATCCCAGTGAAAGGCATACGAGACTTGGGTGCTAATCACTGTATGAACAGGTGTCAGGCGAAGACTTTGTCAGTTTCTTCTCCCATTCTACCTAACAGTCAGATATTAACAATTCTTTCTATGTTTTCAGAACCGACAACAGTCGAAGTTGGTTAACTGTCAGGGCTCTTCACCGCCACTTATTTTCCTAGAGATTGCTTCTCTAAATATGTGGAACCCTTGGTTCTGGAAAAGGAACACCTCTTATCATGTGGATATACTTGAACTAAAGCACCTTAGAAAATCATATCCCTAGCTTGTGACTTCTGACTGTACTCGCGCGGAAGACTTCAGTTCATAATAGGCAATGAAAGAAAAATCTTCATCCACATGAAAGAAAAACTTTCTCATTCGATGTTATCATCTCTTAAAATCTGCCGATCCCCTTAACTAGTTTAACTATAAATTTGATATATTTACACACACACACACACACGCGCGCACGCGCGCACTCTCTCTCAGTTTCTTTCTCTCTCCCCCTCTCTCTCCCCCTTCTCTCTCACTCCCTCTTTCTCACACACACACACACACACACACACACACACACATATATATATATATATATATATATATATATATATATATATAAACATCCACTCCATATATGTTATACCCACACGCATACATGATTATATAGATATGGTCGCCCCTATACGTATATGCATTATCGCACCTACGTATGCGTAACTAAGGAGGGAAGAGCTTACAGCTTTGCCCTATTTGATCAAAATATTCTTTTAGATGAACGATTTTCGTTATTTATATCAAGTATAAAAGTTTATTTATTCATCTATTTATTTATTTATTCAGTCTCTGTTTACTTTCATCTGGGCTAAAATTGAAAAGTGACCAACTTATTTATTTAAAGAAACCATCTCTGACTCGTCAATATATATGAGCTTAAATAAAAGGTTAATCCGAAGTGAAAACACGACTAATCACCGAAATTGATGACTAATTATAACGTGTAAATAATATTTGTAATCAAACAGTCGCACAATTAATTCGTGGTCGTATGATATTTAGATGTAAAGAAATATTACTTTACGAAGGGAAAAATGTTTTCGAAGAAAACTGAATTGATATTAAAGCAATTTTGAAAAGTTCACATTATTAGCAGCTTATAAAAAATAATATAAATTAATTGATCAATTGTTTTCGGAAATAAATTTTCCAATATCATGACATCTTTAACATCCATTCATAATTTGGAAGATTTGATTGTTTATCATCTATTGACGCCGAAACTTTAAATTGAATATGACCAAGCTTATATGTTCTTTAAAACCAAGTAATTCATTATTTACGCAGTATCATTACTGATATATATATATATATATATATATATATATATATATATATATATATATATATATATGTGTGTGTGATTGTGTGTGTGTGTGTGTGTGTGTGTGTGTGTGTGTTATGCAAATTAGATTTTCTTACGTATATTAAATTTTCAAATTTCTAATATAACATTCCTTCTCATTCGACTTCTAAGGGATCCAGGACAACAACATTACTAAGATCCGATAGAATTTATATAGCCATTCTTCCTATTCATTTCATTCATGAAAGGCTCGGGCGGATAGAAATAGGTTGTTATCAGATGGTAAACTCAATAAAACACTTCAAATATTCGCATAACAGAAAATATGTCGTAATATCAAGTGATTAAAGGCATGTAAATTATCTAAATCTCGGGAGACATAAATCTATGTGTGTCATGACAGTTAATCTGAATGTAAAGAAACATGACGATTGTTCGGATATATATCCACCGATATATAAAGATACGTAATCAGATGTATAAGTGGGGAAGTGTAGAAAAAATACCTTGGGAAAAAATGTTTGTATATCCATTGATAAATTCAATAGTACGTATCCAAAATAGTTGTACATTATTTTTGAAATTTTCAAGGAAATGCGTATGCCTCTCCTGTTCACTCCGTATATATATATATATATATATATATATATATATATATATATATATATATATATATATATATACTAATCTAATATCTACCAGCATTCACGGTACCAGAAAAAAAAAAGAAAAAAAAGCGTCAGGAACAAGAGATAAGAGTATCTCGAATCACTGCCCGGGGGAAAAAGAAAAAAATTATAGGTCAAAAAGAAAGAAAAGGCCAACCTCGTCTTACCCCTTGGAAAAAATCAAGTGATACGCTGTCATTTGGTCAAAAGAAAACTAAAAAACTTCCGCGAATCCTGCAATGCTACAATTACAAAAGTGCTCAACACAAGTGGAGCCAATTATAAAAATAACTTAAATCGCAAGTTGGAAATCTTCTACTAAGTTTCACCTTATCGGATCATCAGGAAGTCTAACTCCAAGTTGGAGTTAGACTTCCTGATGATCCGATAAGGTGAAACTTTAGTAGAAGATTTCCAACTCGTGATTTAAGTTAATTTTATATATATATATATATATATATATATATATATATGTGTGTGTGTGTGTGTGTGTGTGTGTGTGTGTGTGTGTGTGTGTGTGTGCGTGTAGGGTGTAATTAATTTTCTATAACTATTCTCTAATTATGATGGTGTGAAAAAATGCCGATTACACTACTTGCAAAAAAAAAAAAATATTACACCAGCTGATATCCGGGAAAAATACATAAAAAGAAACGACCAAAACATACGTACTTGAAAATAATCAGCTAATAACGCATACATTGCCAAAAGAAAAAAAACACCGACATAATTAATTCAATACACAAATTAAAGCGAAATGTTAATGACTATAAAGTCAGAAAAAAAATCTTCCTAAGTTTCACTTAACCGGATCATCAGGACTATTCTAACTAAAGAAGGACTTGACTGAAACTATGCTTTATTAATTAAAAGACCAAAAGAAAGAATAAAATTAGTATGAGAAAAAAAAAGGAAATAAACATAAAATTAGATTTTAACTTATCTATGAGGTAGCCAACGTTTCTTTTGTTGACAAACACAATGTATTTCCAATTTTTCATTAAGTCAGAGCTAGAAGGAGGATACTTAGATTCAAGTATTTTCCAATGGTATTAGAACATTGTCTGGGATTTGCACGGGTGTTGCCGTGTTCATTTTCTTACGAGGATATCTATTTCACCATGTGCGTCTCTAGTTAATAGTCTGTGGAATTGAATGATCTCAAGCCACCTGTCTTTATTAACTGCAAAAGTCTGGATCAGATATATTTCCCTTCAGTATACCATTATTGTATGAGATATTAGAGGTGCTAGTGGTGTTTATGTTATCATCGTAGAAAAGGGGACTCGTCGAAACGAGTTCAAATCTTGAATGCATTTATTTGCATTTCAAATAGAACTAATTCATTTGTTAAAGGTATGAATCAAACTATTCTCCATCCAAGTCTTGGTAAACAGTATACCAACCTGGTCTCTAACGTTGGTAGGTAACAGATATAAGTGATGGAATATTCTGAATTTTAAAAAAGGATAACTTGGAAGTGTATAAGCTCTGCCAGGATAATTGTGTCCATGACACGCAACATGTGTAGTGCCCCCATGATCAAATTAATTACGTGATACTTCTTTTTTTTATAATACATTATACACTGTGACCCATGCATCTATTCAGACGTAACCCCCCCATATATATATATATATATATATATATATATATATATATATATATATATATATATATATATATATATATATATGTAAGTGTGTGTGTGTGTGTGTGTGTGTGTGTGTGTGTGTGTGTGTGTGTTAGGAGTTGAAAAAAAATTACATAAATAAATTTAAGATGTCTACATAACTCACGGAATTGAATGAACATAATAAAAATTGAATGTTGAATAGCCCTATCAATATCTATAAAAAAAAAAGCAAAATTCAATTCAATGTTTAATGAGATGAGAAAGCAGAGGTGTCTATATATTTGATTCCATTCTCTATCACGTCAACTATGGATGAACATTCCTCTTGGGTATTTTTAACAGTTGCTCTTATCGAAAATATCTCCAAACCACACTAAACTGGACATTGATAACCTTCCATCTAATCCGGACCTGACATATGCCCGACGAGAATTCTTTAAACCTAAATGCAGTTATAATCCCAGCTCCCATTTTATATCTCTTACACATGAGGTTTTACTCTAAACCTATGTCAAGATTTAGCCTCACATGTTCTTGATAATATTATCAATGAAAGAAAATATAAAAATACTTTCATACGCTCCCCACTTGTCACGATTTCTAATATTGATTCTCTCTTCTACTTGATCACAGAATTATAGAAGAACTGAATCTCCACCGGAAGCTTTTCACATACTGCTGCTTAGAAGATATAAATAAGCGATATTGTAAATGTGTGGCTTGTCGTTATCCCTGTTGGCTAACTTTTTGTTGTGCCCTTTTGCTGCAGGTTAAAAGTGTTGTGATTTGTTCATGCACAATTACAATTCCAGAAATATTAGTTAATTACAAATCTAGAACGATGATTTAGAAATGTCCATTTAAGTTTTATATTTGCAACGCAGCTGTGCATGAATGGCAATGAAAATAAATAAATACAATGACTGAATATCAGATACAAGCACATTGTTAATAATAGGTTCTTATCATATTTACCAACGCCTCCGCTCGGGCAGGATGTGACAAAAGGTCAATTTTTTAGCGAAGTTTAACAGGTAATTCAGAGTTTTCCCTCTCCTAGACTAGTTGCCTCACCAAGGCTGAAGAACCTAGCCTGCCCTACTATTTACCCATTGGATTCATACCTTTCCCAAGGGTATTAGTGCTATGTGAAATGCAATAAGGCCCGTCCAGGATTTAAACTCGTGTCACCGTGTCCATTTCCTAGGACGGTAACCATTACACCACGGGAACCTCCTCTGATAATAGGTTCTTATTAATATGAATAATACTGGATATTTTTTTCAGAAAAAATAAAACTCTTCTTAATATAATACCTTGACTAATTCTTTGTCGAATAATGTTAGATTTTTGTAGCCTACAGAGAAATATCTCAAAAGTCTACGTATTATGTTTACATATTTCTTTTTAGGCAAAGAAATGCAATTTACTGGAAATTAAAAGGCGTTCAAATATTAAAAAAATAGAAATTTGAGTTATTTTCACATACGCTATTATAGTTAGAGATCTTCTGAAGGAAAATTAGTTAAATAATTAGATTAAGACGTATCAATTCTTTTATAAAACACCCTGTGTTGTGAATATGAATTATCTCCTCTTTGATAATCCAAGTTATAAAAGTTGTACATTTCTGCTTGTCAAGTAGACGAGTAGTAAGATTCTTTATTGAATAAAAGATTACAAGACCGAATCCCGTGTCCTTTTTTCATTACAATTTATTCAATAAAGAATGGAACAATTTATGTGAGCGGAGCGATTTACCACAGATTCAGAAAGCGATTCATCCGAAAAGTGCTGGAAACATTGGCCGGAGATATTTACGAATTTCATCGAGGTTCTACATTCAGAAAGACCGGGACGTCCCATCAATAAGCGTGCGCTCCTAACCAACTACCTGTCTCACACAGTCAACGAAATTATCTCGGATGACGTTACTTACGAAGAAGCAATTGATGTACTGAACGCTACATTCATTAAGCCCAAAAATGAGATATTTTATAGACACCTACTTGCGACTCGCTGACAAGAATCAGGCGAAACATTGGACCATTTCTGTAAGAGCCTTCGGACACTGTGCAAAGATTACTAGACCGAATCTCTGGTCCTGTTTTCATTACACCCTGTACAATTCAAATGATACAAACGTTACAGAAACACCCTGTGCAATGTATAGGCTGTCTTTCAAGTTGAATTTTCATAGAAATGTCTATATTGGTAACAATCAACTTGAATGTCACAACGCTTTAGGTTAAAGTGAGAAGAACTGGTAAACATTACAGATATATGAAAAAAAAACAAAAACAGCATCCTTATTCTTTTCAAACGAAATGCCCATCCCACCGTTTATCAGAAAAGTGATAAATTTTTCCAATTTCCCTAAAAAATAAAATACGTGGCACATCAGGGGATATATAAGTGTCATACTTTAATATATTGATTTTAAAAATCTCAAGATAAAACAATAACAGAAGAAATTACATCTGTCCTATTTCGAATATGTCACATTTCGAAGTCTGAGACTATAATGATGTGCAGTAACTGAACAAATTAAATAAATACTTATTATTGTGACTTGCATTATTAATAGCGCCTAGAACAAAAGTATTAGGCTCAAAAATGTATTTAATTGTATTTATTGTTTGCTGGAAATGTCAAGCAACTCAACTACAGCACATATGAAAAATGAAATTAAAAAAAACAAACAAACGAAAAGCAACATATTCTTAAGTTGAAAAGAGTTATTTTATGGGCTATTAAGTAATCAAGATCCTGAAAGAGTTGATAATTCTGAAAATTACCTAAAAACTACATCATTTTGAACATGCAATATCTTAGTCGGCGTAGAGTGGGGATTTAAAAGTGTTCTGTCCAGTGACGAAAAGAAAATTCATCTGTGATGGTCAATGATACTATGATATTTTACGAATTTAGTAATGTAAAGGGTTTAGGTCAGTGGCCTATAGTTCATGCGGTAAGAGTCACGAGACGATTTTATCAAAAGCATGGCATAATTGTTTTACTCTGGTCAGGAAAAGGCCATATCCCAGCATCATTGTAATTTATGAGATATTATTTGTAAAGGAGAATTTTAAAGAAAGATTTTGGGAGGCAATTAAATATGATTTGGGAACTAAAATTGACGCTTTTAATAAAGTACTTCAATTCCACCATCATTTGATTCAAGATTTGAGAATGTATGTATTTTATAAAAGGAACAGTATCAGTATCACCATACGATATTATTGTTTTTGATAATAAAGCCAATACATTTCCCAATAAAGTAGAAAAATTATCGAAAACGTTAATATTTCAAGAAAACTGTTAAAAATTAACTGAATGATAACGTTTCTAAATGATTTCTTTTAAACAATTCCAAAAGTAATCTTTATTATAGAAAAACCTGGCATAACTTAAGAGTAGGTCAAATACATAAATCTTTGGATTTTATAAAATTTAAACAAAGAACATTTCACTTGGCTTTTCAGAGATTAAATTTATGAAAAACGTAAGTCACCAAAATATGTTATGGGATTAATATTTAATAGCCTAGTATAAACTCTAGAAATAAATTTTTTTTCTACATATTATCCAGTTATTAGAGAGTTAAATATCAATTGCTATATTTTGAGACATATGAATGCATTAATGACTTAGGACTTTAGAGTTTCCCCTTATAATGTTAACCCCAAGCATCTATAGTTGCTAATAAATGATTCCATAGCATGGAAATCTGGCATAAGGGGACAATATGTCCAGCAAGAGAAGGAAGACGTCAACTGTTCATGCATGCATGACCAGATCATATCATAGATTGGTTAACCGTAGAGGGCAGAAAGATTTAGGATCCTTATCGGTAACGAACATACACATATTTACCTTAATACTCAAGATGGGGCATGTGATCCTTCAAGCTAATCATTATCAGAAACTTCTCAGGAATATAGTGCTTTTGAAGCGTAAGATTCCAGGCAGTTAATACTTGATCCTATTTACCCAACCCCTCCGCTCGGGCAGGATATAACACAAGGTCAATTTTTTAATCGGAGTTTAAGAGGTTTGAATTAAGAGTTTTCCTTCTCCGTCTAGACTAGTTGCTTCACCAAGGGCTGAAGAACCAAGTCTGCCCTACTATTTACCCATAGCTGGAGGGAGAATATTGGATTCATACCTTTCCCAAGGGTATTAGAGCTGTGT
Source organism: Sepioteuthis lessoniana (assembly GCA_963585895.1). Taxonomy (NCBI): domain Eukaryota; kingdom Metazoa; phylum Mollusca; class Cephalopoda; order Myopsida; family Loliginidae; genus Sepioteuthis; species Sepioteuthis lessoniana. The sequence goes on along the minus strand of OY757906.1, from coordinate 95,545,489 downwards.
GAAATACAATCAGTCTTGTACAGGAATTGAACTCGTATCGCCGTGTCCATATCCTGCGACGATAATCATTCCACCACGGGCACCTTAATACTTGATGCTTAGTTACAACTCAGTGAGGTTGATCTATACTGAAAACCTGTATTCGATGTGCTTCCATCTAACACAGGTGAAGCTATACAGGTCTAACAAAATTCGTACCAACGTTATTCTATTTACCGACTTACAGAGTGAGCATGTATATATGTGTGAAATGGCACGTCTTGGTTATTGATACGGATTCTGAAATTAGGTCCTCCGGTCAATGGGGCTTAGAATAGGCTCACTGTATTCCCTAAAGAGGAGTTACCCCTCAAAAACGGGGTGTATTCTTGGCGTGACAATTAACTACAGCTGATGTCAAAGCTCTACTTCTGGAGATCTGGGTAGTGTGGTGTTTCGGTTTCGGTTTCTTTTTTTAATGACATATCAACCTTTGTAGGTTATTCAATGCCAAAAATATTCCCCTAGAAGAACAGTAGTGGTATTATTTAACCCATAGCTTGAAGGAAAAGGTGATTCATACCTTTCCAAAGAATATTTGCCCGAAAGTGAACGTGATAGCGTCACTGAATTACGAACTCGCTTGCTACGATTCCGCAGTCCATCGCTTTAACTATTACACCACAAGGACACTCCTGTGGTGTGGTGTACTCCCTCATTGACATTTCTCCCGGTATTAGTCTCATACAGGGTGGTAGTATCTTTTATGATCCCATCTATGGGTCTATTACATGTAAATAAAAAAATACTTTATAAATAATTCGACAAATAACATAACTATAAACATATAACAAACGCAATTCCTTAAAATTAGGCCTAAAATACCCGTAGACTGGTTGATATGCCAATAAAATCAATCATTCACTCAATTAATCTAAAGATAGGCCCGAGATTATATTTTTTAATAGAATGAATTTCAACAGTTAAAATATGTTTAATTTGATTTTGTGCTCTGATTTAATAGATAGTCGAAGCATTTAAAAAAATGAAGCTTCTCTTTATTTATAGAACATTACTGCAGTAAATGCTGGGTCTCGATTTGATCTCGTAAAAATAAACAAATATTCAACACATTCGTTTAGCAGAAGCGGTATGTTTAAACAAACCATTGACTAATATCTATGAGTTTAACTTCCTACAAACCTTTAAGAATTCATTAGATTTTGATAGAAAATAAATTGATAGAAATAACCTAACAAGATATAAAGAAGGAAATTAACGAAGTGCGGTTTTATAAATTTGTATACTATTTACATTATTCTACCGATATTTGCATTTTTTTGTCTCTTCCTGTTCCTATGCTTTCCTTGCTTTATTTTTGTTAATCACCTCTGTCGCAGCCATTTCTAAATTCACTGATATAACATCAGACTTATGCCATTTACAATGTCTCTAATAACATTTGTCGCTGGAAACGTGCTTACGACTAATCAATAGTCCGGAGGAAAAGTGACTAAATTAGTTGTGAAAGCGCTAACAAATCTCTGTGGCTGTCTATTTAGTTATCTACAAGTGTATGTTTGCCTTTCGCCTTGGTTTGATTCGCCGTTTACATTAGCACATAATTGCGTGTAGCAGGTGAGAGGAATTCGCCATATTGAATTCTATCGTTTTTTTTTTACATTGTTTAATATCCAAACATCTATTTATTATTTTGTGACTTTTTTTTATTTTTATTTTGCCATTAGTTTACGAGATTGAGCACATGCGGTTCTTTTAGAAAAAAATGGAGAGAATAGACCTGCTAGTCTCATTTCTGAGTAGAACGAGATGGATATCGATTACGTATATTTATCTTATTTTTAAATTCGTTTATAATTGTTTTTCTCTTGGTTTAGTTCTTTTTTCTTTTTCTCTTATTTTCATTATTTCGTTTCGAATAATCCATTTAGTTCCTCTTTGATTTTCTTTTCTTTAACAAATCGATCGCTTCAATCACACACTCCGGTCACTTATTCAAGGACTCAATTATCCGTTTCCGATATTACTTGTCTTTTTATTTTCTTTTTAAGCTCCGCATATCATGAGCTTAGCGTTTTTCATGAGACACCGCTTGTCAAGTTACTGGCCAAGCCCACATACATTTATTCAACATTCTTTTAGGATCTATGTTAAGTCATATAACCATATTCAGTTTTTCCTCTTTTTCTCTTTCGCTTACACACACACACACACACACACACACACACACACACACACACACATATATATATGTATATATATATATATATATATATATATATATATATATATATATATATATATATATAAACTTGAGGCTTTTAGTTTTTTAAAACTGCTCTGGCTTCAAAGAAAATGACGATGCGTAAAGCTATTTTTTTTTAAACAAACGCTTCTTTTTCAAGAAAAACAAAATAAAATATAAAATAACAGATTGTCAAGAGTAAAACGTAATTGCCATTTATTTATCATTTTTATTTATAGATTATAAAATCTAACAGTATCCTTGAATAATTATTTTTCCAATCTTACATTATTAATAAAATCACCCAACCTTTGTATATGAGATACACAACTCCACAATATTATTTTCTTAACTTTCCTATTCGTTACGTATTCTTATTGCTGTAGTTTTCTCTCACTTCTCTCTCTTTCTCTATCTCTCTCTCTCTCTCTCTCTCTCTCTCTATCTATCTATCTATTTTCTCTTTTCCCCTGTATATTCCTTTGGATTTAACTTAGTTAAAGGTCAGCTTAAAGGAAGCAGGGAAGAAAAAGAAGGAAAAAAGCTTTTTAACTCAATAGTCAAACCTCGGGAGCCATGGGAAGCAGCATGGTGGATGTGGAGTAAGGAGGATGAACCCAACGTCGGGCCAACGGCGCGCTTTACCTAATGCTAGGCGAAAGAACGCCACTGGTCAATGACCAGGGTCAAATAGTTTTCAGGCAACTACTGGTACACATCTATAAGGGCGGAGTATATTGATGAGGAAAAATGCACCCATCGAATGACTCTTACTCACACCTTATGTCCAAGCCACATCGCCCCAAGCGCAGGTAAAAAAAGGGTTGCATTCTGCTGTGGTTGGAGTTCTGTCCCCAGAGTTTAAAAAATCAGCTACATCACAAAATTTAAATAAGTTTAAATGACAATACATATAGTGATATTTAACGTTAGAACTTCAAATAGAATAGATCACCTACTGAAATAAACAATACCTGTGGTAGAGTATAACCTAGTCATTGTATGCGTATAAGAACGCAGGTACCATGAGAGTGAAGTAGACATTAAATAACACAATAGTGGCAATGAACTGACATTAATCTCAGCATGAAAAAAACTCAGTCAACACCATCATAGGGGAAATAGAAATTCTTTGCATTCCACAAATCCTACAATCACTTAACAGCATCGAGAAAATACAACCGAGAATGATGGTAGCTACGTTTAACGACAATCTCAGCACAACGATCATCTCCTGCTTCAGTCCTACCAATGCTAGTGATGAAACGGACCTTGATACCTAATGTAGCGAGATATCATCCTTTGTTCAAAATATCCCAAAACACTACGTCCTAATCATCGGAGGAGACATGAATGGTCAAAACGTAAAAGAGAAAACAGCAAAATCATCTTCACAGTGCGTCCAACAGAAATGGGAAGTATCTAGCAGATTTCTCACACGAAAATGTACAAAAGGCCTTAAAGTAAATTTCAGGAAAGGAAGAGGAGACTATGGACCAACACTTACGCAAATAATCATAAAACGCAGATAGACTGCATCCTCATAATTAAGAAATTGATTCATAACGCTTGTGTTGTGAGTTATATTTCTCTTTTAAGGTTGTCTTCCGACCACTGAATTGTCACGCTAACGTTACTTTTTAGCCTAAGCAGGAATTTCACATAAACCCCACACTGTGACTGATCCCTGCTTAACAATAGATATTTCAGCGATAAATATATTATAACACTACGAAACAAATTCGATGCACTTCAAGAGATGCCAGAAACAATCATTCCAAATGACGATTACGAGAACTTCGTCAATGCCTTGATGTAAGCAGCAGAATGTAAGCCAACCAACCAAACAACAAAACATAGAGTTCCGTGGGAGACATTAGCAGTTAAGAAAAACACGACAAAAGGAAAACGACATTCTTATTTAACAAAAGGATCCCGGCTTATACCAACACTCAGAAGCTTAAGAATGTACAAAGTGAACCAGCTAAGTGTTACGGCCACCGGCCACGGTAGGATTATAATGCAAGGACTACGATGAGAATCGGAAGTGGGGCAGGCGATTGGCGAGTCTCCGAGCCCTAGCAACAGTGGAAGAAGCAGCCGAGAAGGGGCAAAGGTCTTGACCCAGATAAGGAAAAGGTATGCCATTGGTCGAGGCTGGGAGGGCGCTTTACCGCCAAAAAGAAACGAAACCCAAAAAGTCAGTTTAGAGCTTCGACAAGGAAGAGAAAGGTGGCCTTTTTACGGGGTCCGGTGAAAGGGGAAATTCTAGTCGCAGAATGGTCTATAGAAGCCGGCGACTCCGTTGGGCAAGAACTTGAGGCCCAACGTAAAAGAAAAGAAAAACAAAAACTGGTGCCTTGCAACTCGTTAATAGGAGATTAGCGAATATAAGAAAAAAATAACAAAAGAAACGAAAAAAAAAAGGTTAGTCAAAAATTTTATCACAAATAATATACGTAAACTAAATAAAGGTCCGTATCAAGACTATTCCAAAGAGACATTTCTGAGGTTGTTCATCAGCAGCTAGTTTCGGCGGAATACATATATGTTTAAAATTTGTATATCCATATTAAAGACGAAGAGGAGATACTCTTGTTCTTCGGTGAAAGAAAAAAAAAAACAAAAAAAAAAAACGGGAAGTTCCCTCCCTTTAATTGTGAAGGGAAAAACAAGATGTGGATATAATTTTAAAACAAGTTAAAAAAAGAAAAAAGAAAAAGGAGAACTTTGTCTTATTGGAAGGACATAGTCAGATACTATTGGGAGCGACTTGTCCTCCACATTTCTGTACATTTTTTTTTGTATTCGTTTTGCTCTTTGTTTGTCTGTTGTTAGAGTTGTGCTTTCTTTAAAATAAAAAATGTAAGAATGATACATATATAAAGAAAAGGAGAAAACCAACTACGGGTCATATTGTTTGTCCGGTTCAGAATACCCCACGTGTTCATTCATATCACGTCGACCTCTTTAACCTTGAAACACCCTCATTCGTCCGTGGTCTTAGTAACCCACACATAGGACTTCGTCCATATCTCGAAAAATCTAAAATACGGGTGGAAACCCGTAACATAAGCCATAATTAAAAGAACGAACAGAAAACATTCCAGATCATATCAATAAGACTAGACAGTCGGTTGAAAAGAGACAATCTAGAACAGCAGAGCAGAGAGTGAATGAAGTGAGTAAAAGGAAGAGCACCTCAAGAGCTAAATTTAAAGCTGCCAGTCACGAAGAACGAATACATTTTTGGAAGGAACATTTCAAGAATCTGCTTGAAAAATCCCAAAAAAGTTATCGATGAAAATATCAGGAACATTATTAATAATCAACAAGACATCAAACAAAGTTTACGCCAGAACTCGTCTTTTTACTAACAAAATCAAAAAGCAAGAAAGCTGCCGTTCTTGATGAAATACTACCAGAAGTATTTAAAAAAATGTGCCGATACTGCAACGCTCTATATAACCAATACACAATTGGCAGATGGAGGAAAGACAGCATCCTACCTTTTTCCAATTATGGTGACCACGTAATTGCCGAATGCCGAGGTATAACTCCTACTTCCATAGCGGCTAAGATTTACAAGGCTTTGCTACTCAACTGCATCGGACCAGAAATTGAGAAATTCCTTAGAAAGACTCAAAATGGCTTTTGGGAAATCAATCCACAACATCTCAAATTTTGTCAATCAGTCGAAGTTTAGAAAGAGTTTGTGGAAAAAACCTCGAGGCCACACTTTTATTTGTAGATTTCTCCAGAGTATTTGGCTCCATACACATAAGGAAGATATGAGAAAATATTCCTAGCCTATGGTCTCCCTCAAAAAAAAAAACAAACTCGCAGCCATAATGATGCTCTATAAAAACACGAAAGTAAAAGTTTGCTCATCGGATGGAAAGACAAATATCTTAAACATGATCGCAGGCTTTCTGCAAGGGAATACATCAGCCAATATCTGTTAATTATCTGCATAAACTAGGTTATTCTGAAGTCGATAGATTTAATAAAAGAAAATGGAAAAGGCAAGAAATCGACAATAACCCGCACAGAATATTACGGACATAGACTACGCTAATGACATTGCGCTTCAGGCAAATATACCCGCCCAGTTCGAATCACAGCTGCATAGTGGCATAGATCTCCAAGCGACGGCAGACAAAATAGGGTACATGGACTTTAAGCTAAGCAGAGACATCTCTACACTAAATAGTGGTTCTCTGAAACTTGTAGACAGGTTCCCGTACCTCGGAAGAAGCGTCAAAACAACAGAAAATGACGTCAATACGCGACATGCGAAGTAATGGACAGCTATATATAGGTTTTCGGTCATATGGAAGTCAGACCTGACCGATAAAATGAAACGAACTTTCTTCTAAGCAGCGGTCTTGACTATATGGATGCATCACATGGACGCTGACAGAGTAGAGAGAAAAGGCTTGACAGCAATTACACAAAGATGCCTACGAGCTATATTGAACATATCCTGGTGGCAACACCCCACAGAACGACAGCTTTTCAGTCAACAACCTTCTATCACGATAGCCATCCAGACGTAAGGACGAAATCAATAGCGATGTTCTACTGTGGACCCCTTCACAAACGAACAGGAATTGGACGACCAGCTGAAACTTATCTATAGCAGCTCTGTATCGACACAGAATGTATTCTAGAAGACTTGCCGGAAGCGATGGATGTTCTTGAGGAATGGCGGTAGAGATTTACAGAAATCTGATCTTCCGGCGTGACATGATGACGATAATATATATATATATATATATATATATATATATATATATATATATTGAATTTTCCTTTATCCATTAGTATGTATGCTAGCTATATCATTTTGCAGTATTCCTTTTTTTTATTTTACTTGTTGTAATCTCTGCCTACCAGCAATCATTTATCCACAGACTCTCAGTTCTACCCAATATAGAAATGTGCTTATTCCCTTGTTAATCTATTTCCATTTCATTGACATTTCACCTATATATCAGAATCTTTTGGCCAAATTTACTTCTTATTTTCCTCTTGCCCGCTTAAATCTATTTCTTGTAATTTCTGATAGTCCGACTATATTTCTTCATTATTTAATAAACCCAATGAAATATGTCTATCTAACTTCAGGCCTTATTCCAATTTACCATTTTGTCACGTAATCCATCAAATTCAGTTTTAATAACATTCTTTTCTTTTATATCCCTACACTATACTATCAAATTCTATCCTATTTTTTGAATTTATTTTCCCATACACTTTTCACTCTATTATTTATTTATTTTTAATCTAGTGTTGATCTTCTACGTGTACTTATTACATTTTATTCTTCCTATGCTGCTATTTCATTCTTACATTCTGCACATTGTTGCATTATATAATGAAAAATCATTGTTGTAATAAAGAACACATGTTAAACGATATTATATTCATAGTTTGCGGTACAAAAGTATTAGTCATTCATTTGTCATGGGGAACTCACGTTTTTGCAAAAAAGGCACATTTCAATATAATAATCATATAATGAAATCATCTATAATTTTTATTAATGTATTATGGGTAACTGAGCTGATCTGAGCAGCTAAAAAATTAAGACTATAATATTGTAACTCACTAAATGCCTGTGCATTCCTACTAAAATGGCTTTACCGGATTTAAATGAGATTTCTACAAAATTTTGGAAATTTCTCCAGTGATGCGTGGGGATAGTTTTTATATATTCTATATTTAACCAAGAGGATATTTTTGTTTTTGTGGCCAGAATAAAACTACATCTTATACGAATAAAGCTAGGCAGTCCCTAATAGTACGGAAGCAAAGAAAACTCAGAAAAAACAAAATATCATTTTCAAAGACGATGCTTATGTTATTTTTTTCTTTAGATGTTTTATGCATTTTGCCGATGAAAAATTTACGCCTAATCTTTTATTCTAAATGTTGCTCATAGCTGTAGAAAATAAATACATATCTTAAGAGAATGAACCACAAATTATATATCATGCTTATCTGATGAAGTTTCAATCATTCTGCATGAAGAAAGGCAACAGAACTAGATATAGTGGTAAAATGTCAGCTATCAGCAGATTTGTAGGATGATGAAGAACGTTGCTTGATGAAATTGCAACCAACCACAATATGATAGACGAGATTTAGTTTCTATCAGTCTTTTTTTTTCTTATGTTTACATTTAGAAGCCAACGTATTAAGACGTGATAAGTTAACAAAGAATAAAGTAGAAGTAAATAACGTAGGAAATATATAATGTCTATTAACATAAATAATCGTTAGAATTAGTGTCTGAGAAAGAGTAAAAATAATAAATACAAAAATTCTGATATAACAAAATGAAGTGTCAATACAAATTCTACAATTTAGGTTCAAATTAAATCAATAGGGTAAGCCGAAACTAATTAAAAAATATGGAATAATTTTTTATAGTTTAATATGGATAATTTAAGTATAGAGATTTTTTTTTTAAATTTTAGAAGACTTTTTTTTCTGAAAGAAGAGTTAACTTGTGTCATAAGACAGTTTTGTTAAATATAAAATATAAGAAAAATTATTTTTTTCCCTGGTCCACGAAGATGATGAATTCATCAAAATCAAAATTCATGTATTCAACAAAATAATGTGTAACGTCATACTTTGCGACATTATTATCATTACTGAAAATTCATCAAAAAGAAACTAATTACATATATTCCTTCAGTAAATGTTTTGAAATTTATACGCACGATTTTCAATATATATAGATATTTGATTAAACATAATAGACATTTTTGTCTACATTTGCTTGTTAATCCTTTCGAATTCCCGTATTGATCTCATGATATTCAGCAGTAATTGATTGATAAACGTTCCATAATTAGTTATTTCCCACGTACTCTCTGCCCAACTTTGGACCATTTAAGTACATTAGCACTCGTTTCAAAATTAATTCTAATAAGTTTGGGTTGCATTAACCTATAATATAGAAACTCGAGAATCTGTAGTTTTTCATTGTTATTTTGTTATTTAATCATTGTTGTATTTTTGGTATGAATTTTCCGTAAATCTGTTGTTGGACATGAATGTTTCTTAAATGCTATGCAATGGAACTTGTATAAGAAAGGCACATTTTAGTCTTCTCGATAGGGTAGTTGAGGTTAAACAAAAAACTACACAGTGCTAATATGCTTAAATGTATTTAGCTTCCGACGCTATTTATAGAAACAAATTTGAAAAGTAAACGCTACACAATACAACAGTACAAACGCTCATTCTTACAAAGTAGTAATGTACATATATCCTCCCTTGATGAGGGCCCAAAGTTGGGCTGAAAGTAGTTGGGAAATACTAATTATGGAAGGTTTATCAACCAATTCCCGGTGAACATCATAAGATCAATACGGCAATTCGAACGGATTAACAAAAAAAATATGTAGACAAAAATATCTATTATGTTCAATCAAATATGTATCAATGAAAAATCCTGCTAATATATATATATATATATATATATATATATATATATATATTGCATCTTATTTTCAAGGCCGACTAAGTGGAAGGCAAATTAAAAGCACTCTTTAAATTTAATAGGAGATAATTATTGCTTAACTTGGAGTGGTTTTACTTAGTTTTTATTTTCTTATCCCTTGGTCTTGCTGTACCATTCTCATTTTACCCCACCCTCAGCCGCTTTTAATCAATTAACCTGTTTACATTGTTATTAAATGATATCCGACAGGTTCGCTTGACAAATATCGGATGAAAGGGACTTTGCAGTTCCAGTATCTTTTTCAATTTACTGTTATCTCCTTTTAGTATATATCACCTAGCATTTGTTTGTATAAATTTATATGTTCCATTAACTTGTATATATATATATATATATTACCTGGATGTGATAAACCGTCAATTTTTAAATCAGTTTTTACATTTTTGAATTCAGAGTATTCTTTCTACAATGTTTGCTTAATTAGGACTAAAGAATCGATTCTGCCCTACTATTTATCCACAATTGGACGGAGATAAGATCCATAGCTTTCCTAAGGTTTTTGCTGAAATTTGAAATGCAATTAGTTTCGTCCAGGATTTGAACTCGTCTCGCCGTGTCCATTTCCAACGACAGTAGCCATTACATCACGGCCACCTCCATATATGTATATACGTCTGTATGTGTGTGCATGTGTTTCTGTGACAATGGATACTTCTAAAAGGTATTATTCAACTCTTTCACACCGTTTAGTTCACGAGATCACTTCCTGAATGCCAATAATTGCAATTTTACCGCATGAATATATTTAGTGACATTCCTCTTCTTTCATGCCTGACGATATTCTGCCAGACTACCGGTCAGTTGTTATCCATTAAAAAGAAAATTTACCTCTTGACTTATTAGCAAAACAATTGAATTTTTAGACATTCTTTTCTGTGTCTGATTTTGTGAGATAACATAATCTAATTGAGGATGTTACTTTGACAGCGGCAAACTTGGGAATGGTTGTGGCTATCTTGAAAAACACTGTTTTACAGCTTATCAATTTCTTTATAAAACTTATTGCCATTATCAAACCACCCTTTTAATATCAGCTGTGAATTTCGTGGAATAAAAACAGGAGAGAAAATCTGGTCGAATAATTAGTCTAAATCATCTTGTTGAAATAAAATAGATATTCAAATATGAGTATAACTGCTTCATTGAATACTTCTAATTTTATTTTTATCGTTCTCGGTTGGTTTTTATCATTACGATAACTGCTGACATTTTGTAACTTCATCATTTTAAATTTCGAAATCATTCAGGTTTTGCTGACGGTAATGTGTGTCTAGAAACCGATAGGAATAATGGTAATTATTGGAAAATATGTATGAGATCTTAGTGCTCTGATGTTAAACTTTTCACCTAATAATTCCTTACATGATTTTTAATTAAATTTTAATTAGTGCATCGATATAATATGTACATATATATATATGCATGTATGCATGTATGTATGTATGTGTGTATATATATATATATATATATATATATGTGTGTGTGTGTGTGTGTGTGTGTGTGTGTGTATGTGTGTATGTGTGTGTTTTTGTGTGTGTGTGTGTGTTTCTGCGTATGTATATAAAATTGTGGTAAGACATTTTAAAAATTATGAAATGTGAGTGTAAAAACTTTAACTTAAAAAGCCAAAAAGACGCAACTCTTACAGAAAATGGAGACGATAAGTGGTTTTCCGAGTTAATAGACTAGCTTACATCCCCTTTTTAAACTTGGCAAAACTCACACACACACACACACACACACACACACACACACACACACACACACACACATATATATATATATATATATACCAAGGTACTGAATAGTTAATATTCTTAAAAGTTCATAATATGATGCCATATCTGCGTTTGATGTGTTTTACTAATGAGAACCAAATACTGAAACACGAACAGAAGTATTGTGTTTATCGCAAAGAAGATGATATCGAAAAATAAAACACACATATTCACAATCCATGGGAATATCTAATAAAATTTTCTGTCGATATATATATATATATATATATATATATATATATATATATATATATAAGTATCGTACCAGTGGTGTTTTACGATGAATATATGTAAATCGACTCTGTAGTATTGTATGATACCTCGAGATTTTGTTGCTTTTTTGTTGAAAGTGTCTGAGTGTGTGATAAGTCACAATAATCAAACATATTTCTATTGATAAATATAAATTGAGAGTTTACTTTAAATTTAGTATTTTTTCTTTATTTTTCAGGATGTGTAGACAATTGTACTAGTCTTGTCTAGTGGATTTTACTAGTTCCAGATTTATAACTAAAAGGGAAGGACATTTTCCTTTTTTCCCTTCTACCAAGGTAAGCACTATGAATAAATTTATTACCTTATTCATCAGTTTTGAAATCCTCCGTCGATTCCATGATCATTTAATTAGAACAAACTGGAATATGAGACTCTATTCTTGCAATGTAACATTAGTTTAATGAACGTTTACAGATCTCATCGCTACATAGAAAAATGACATTAATATATTATGCTGTAAGTTTGTTACACACCAGTAGAAAGTTGTATCCTCTTAGCAGTGGACCAATTAGCAATGCCAGTCCCGTGTATTCCGCTAAGTGTAGCAGCATGACACTTATTCACTCTGATTTCTATTCTTCTACAACAAAAGAAATATTTATGTTCATGTTGTTATCTGTAATTTCACAATCAGAATGTTTTTATGATAATGAAAACCGGTGATTCCTTTATATTTATTTTCTCTATTCCAATTGTTTGTCATCATGATATACATGATTTGAGTTATTCGCAAAAAGGCACATTCTGATTAGGAGTAATGCTGTCTGTTTTTATTTTCTACCATATTTCTCTTTATCTTTCACGATGAAGATTTTTTAGAAGAGTGCACTGTTGTTGATTAAAACATATACTTTATATATTATGGAATTATAGAAAATGAAAAAAAATCTCTATAATTAAGAAACAATATCTGATTAGATGAAATGTTCATTGACTTTTTTTCAGTAAATGAACACAAATGTATATTAACATCTAATCGATAGCTAATGGCCTTCTTCTTGCTCCATCACTAAAGAAGTGGCTGATTGCTTGACAATAAAATGCTTGATCCTATGTGGCAGAGTCAAAAGTTGATTAATATAACTGTTTTCATTCTATGTGTTTTTCTTGTCAAATCTAATGTGCTTTTGAGTATTTTCTGTATTTTCTTGCAAATAGCCGCTGAGCAAGGGAATAATCTTTTTTAGGTTATTTCACGAATAATTACTATAAACAATTTTTTTTGGAGTATGTGTGGCATTCAGAGTAATTATTTTTATGCATTTATTTTGTAGTGATACAACATTTCATTACATGTTTCAGAGTATTTTTTCTATTTCTTTTTCTTGCAATACGCTGAGACGATAAACCATTCCACTGCTTAAAAACAATTGAGTTAGAATGGAAAACCAAAAAAAATATCTGTCTTCCAGCGAGATTTGTACTCATACCCTAAGACTCAGACATTCATGAAGGTTGACTCAACACATTCATTCACAGAAATCTCGATAACTGAGACTCAATATGTAGTAATTCTTCTACCTCGTTCTCTTATACTCTAAACAATCATCCTTATATAATATACTAAGTCAAAGGAAAGTTTTACGTGAGTTTATCAGGTTTATTTAGATCACGTTTGGTTGATTTTAAATCATACACCTTATTTCATGCAAATCACATTGTTATAAAAACCCTTTGATAAAGAAGATGACAGAAAATATGTTTAAGTCATCTGTTCATAAACATTGAATAATAACTGGGTAATATGATACAGCCAATTATATATGTATTCAAACCGGCTCATTGGCTAAGTGGATAGAGTGTTCGCCAATTGTCCGGGAGATCTGGGTTCAATCCCAGGTCGAGTCATACCAAAGACTTTAAAAATGGTACTTGATACATCCTTGCTTAACACTCAAAAATATAAGGTATGTATCAAGGGTAAAGTGGAACAATCCAGGGAAAGGAGTAGTACCATCCCCTACGCCTCGGTGTAGTAGCTATTGAAAAGGGAGCCTACTGGTCGCCCTCGACTACGGTCGCCAACTTTACTTTTTCTTATATATTCAAGCCATTTGAATTATTATTATTATTATCATTATTATTATTATTATTATCATTATTATTATTATTATTATTATTATTATTATTATTATTTCATAATAGATATATTCATAAATCAACTACGAAATTGGCCAGCTTTTGAATATTAATAGCGTTTCAATTTATCTAATAACTATTTATCTAAGGAAAGGTCCCTGAAGTAATAATATCTTGTCCAGTATGTAATAAACATAGTAAACGTGATCTCTCCGGGATGTGTGTTATTTTATGAATATTTTTTTCAATAAATTAATGTAACTAAGTAAATAATTTTCAATTATATTTATCTCACAGTCAAGGGAAATTATATGTGAATATTAACACACACACACACACACACACACACACGCAAACATGCATACATACATGCGCACGCACGCGCACACACACACACAAACACACACACACACACATTACTGCAACAGATTTTAACATTTAGTAGCAGATAGGATGGCTCGCTCCTCTTCCACTTTCCCCACCCCCTTAGAAAGACCATACCAAATTCTAGGATGGAATATTCTGGAATAAGGTGTCATATAATTGTTCGGAAAAGATATCAAAAGCAACCCCCAACTTAGTAGCAAGCGAAAACTGTCTTCAGATGTATTCGGTGAGGACAAGGTTAGTAACAAATGCCTTTTTTAAAAAAAACAACAACAAAAAAAAAACGCACATTGATTTTCGTTTACTTGTAAAATCATTTGGTGAATTATTGTGATATAATTTTTTTGATTGAAGGGTATTACAAATTAGGTAAACTATTTAGCAGCTGAAATTTCTTGAACTAACTGAAGATTTATTTTATTTTACCTCGTTACTCTCAATATTACCCATTGACTTACCCAATAGACCCTTTCTGCCTTGTATTTCACCAGATAATCAAACCTTTTATGAAAATAAATATCACCAGCCTATTTAGAACTAGTTTAAATATAAGACAGTAAATATAAACCATAAATATGACACTAGAAATTGGTAAGTGTTTTAGTTCGGGAACTAAAACAAATAGCAAGCCAACGGACTTTGTTAAAGTCAAAACTTAGGGTAACACGTACTTCCCCACTTTTTTTGTGACCCACTGTTCATGTAGAGCCATCATAGCTGTTCTCAGTCGGATCTGTGTCAGGTGCGCTGGTCATAAACAACCCCTGGGTCTGGTTTAGCCACAATATACCACCCATGATCAAAATGTCCAACCACAATATTACAGAATCTGGGACCCAGGCAACAGGCCTGGTTGTCATGATCAGCAGGTGCTCTCCTGATAGCCAACATGGGAGATCCGATCGTCATCCTACGAATGTTGGCAGCTCTTTTTTCAGGTACATGAATGACGACGTAACAAACCACAACAATCGGAGACCTACACGCATAACATGGACTACGGAAGATAATCAATGTGCACTATAATGCTATTTTAGGAGCAACCTTTCACAAAGAGGATAAAAGAAGAGAATGATAGAGATCTGTCAAGAATGTCAGAAATTTCAGACAACTAGCCAAATACTAGCCGATCAAGTTAGAACAATAATTAAGAAAGATATTTTTTACTAGAAATCTATCAAAAAACACATAAATAAAACTATAATACATTACCAGACACACCAAGTGCTGTCAAACAAAAACAATCCAACGAAAAAGAACTGCAAACTTCGTCAAATGAAAACACCACACCCACAAACGATACACTACCTAGAAACCAGGAAGAAACACTATCACAAGAACAAAAGATAAATCTAGAAAATGTAAAGAGAATCATAAAAAGTGAAAGACTATTCTACCTTCATTAAGAATCATAGAATAGAAAACAATTAAGACAAAAACAAAAAAAAAATCTAGTAAAATGAACTAATCTCTGCAGGTACAAAATTAGTTTGTGAGAAAAATTGGGTTCCCCTCAAAAACACGAAGAAACAGTCAATACCGGGAGGGGAAATTCGACTGAAAAGGCAAATAACAATACTAAGAAAACAAGCCAGAGATATAAAAAAAGAGAGGAACTGAAATAAGCGGGGGAAAAGGAACAGGAAACGCAGGAAAAAAATAACAGTACAACTTGAGGAAATAAATCATAAAGTGATATTGACAAAGGGTAAAACAATATAGACAAAACAGGTCTTAAAAAACAACAAAAGAAAATTCTACCAACAATTTGGAAGGAGTGATGCGAAAACATACCAACAAGCGGATGCAAAAGAAACTGAAGGATTTTGGACAAAAATATGGCAACCAAAAAAAAAAAAAAAAAAAACAACGAAAATGCTGAATGGATAAACAATATTACAAGAGAACTAGAGGGACTTGAAGAAGGCCCGAAAACGGAAATACAATTTGACTTATTCAAAGCAACATTAAAAAGAATAACAAACTGGAAAATGCCATGCCATGATGGAATACATGGCTTCTGTTTCAAGAAATTCACATCCATTCACGGCAGAGTAGCACTAGAAATTAATAGATGCCTACAAGGCGTTCAAGTACCTAAACGGATGATTAAAGGAAAGACTACATTTATCGAAAAGGACACAAGCTAAGGAACTGCTCCAAACAATTACAGAACGATAACCTGTCTACCAATGATGTGGAAAATAGTAACAGCAGAAATAAGGGAAAATATTTACTACTCGCTAACAAGCCGGGGGGGGGTTCCACAAAGATATTCGGAACCCATCCACAAAGCTGGATAATACACTGTCTCAAAATGTACAAAACATCATATGAAGTCATAAACTTCATTGGAAAGACCATGCAAAACTGGAGTGGACCTGACACCAGGAGGAAGAAGCTTAGCTGAAAAAAAGATCCATGGGAGAGATTTTCCAAGGAGATGCACTATCACCCTTACTATTCATAATAGCCATTATGCCACTTAACCACATACTCAGAAAATGCATTGCCGGATACAAACTCAGCAGATATCAAGAGAAGATCAATCACCAAATGTACATTGATAGCATTAAAATATTTGCAAAAAAGGAAAAAGAACTGGAAACTCTCATACTCGCCGTTAGAATATACAGTCAGGACATACGAATGGAATTTGGCATTGAAAAATGTTCCATGCTTGTCATGAAAAGTGGCAAACGACATATGACTGACGGAATGGAGCTACCAAATCACGACAGAATTAGAACGCTCGCAAAAATGAAACATACTTGGGTATCTTGGAGGTTGATACCATCAAACAAGTGGAAATGAAAGGCAAGATCCGAAAAGAATATCTCAGGAGAACTAGAGAACTGCTCGAGTCAAAACTCTCCTGCAGAAACCTCATCAAAGGAATAAATACCTGGGCTATGCCCCTAGTTAGATATTCGGAACCCTTCTTCAAGTGGGCCAGAGGTGAATTTAAACAAATAGATCAATGAACAAGAAAAATAATGACATGCATTACATCCCAGAGACGATGTTGACAGACTATATGTATCTACAAAAGAGGGAGGAAGAGGACTTGCCAGCATCAAATACAGCGTTGACACATCCATATAACAGCTCAAAGACTACATAGAAAAACACGAACGAAGACTAATTACATTCATCAGAAACAATACGGACAACACGATAGACGATAGAATGACAACCGCAGGAAACAAAAATATGAGAAAAAAAAAACAACTCTAAGGCTGCTTTAAACGACTAATAGATAACATCTCACACCAGAAAACCTGGACTTGGCTAAGAAGAGGAAACCTTAAGAGAGAAACGGAATCTCTCCTAATAGCAGCACAGGATAACGCCATAAGGACCAATCATATCAAAGCGAGAATGGATAAGACGCAACAAAACAGTAAATGTAGTCTATGCAGTGACAGAGATGGAACCATCAATCACTTATTAAGCGAATGCAGTAAATTAGTATAGAAGGAGTACAAGGCTAGACACGACTGAGTGGGCAAGGTGATCCACAGGGAAATGTGAAAGAAATTTAAACTTGACCATACTGACAAATGGTATATGCACAACCCAGCGCCTGTCCTAGAAAATGACATACATAAACTCCTCTGGGAATTTAACATACAAACGGATCACCTAATCCCGGTCAGAAGACCAGACCTTATAATAATCAACAACAAAAAAAAAAGAGAATTTGCAAAATTGTCGACTTTACAGTCTGAAGGAAAGTGAAAAGAAAGATGAGCACCTCGACCTTGCTAGAGAATTGAAAAAGCTGTGGAACATGAAATAACTATTGTGCCAATTGTGATAGGTGCTTTAGGCACAATAGATAAAGGATTATTAAAAGGCCTGGAGGACTTGGAAGTTGGCGGACGGGTAGAGACTATCCAAACGACAGAATTGCTGAGAACGGCCAGAATCCTGAGACGAGTCCTGGAGACTTGAGGACACTTAATGTCACTCAAACTGAAATGAAAGACCATCAGCTTACACCGATGTGAAAAACTCTATCGTGATTATAAAAATAATAGAGAATAATGATGTATATTCATGATGGATGTTCCTCTTATATTAAGATTTTCTAAATGGGGTATTATTCAAGTTTATATTAATGGTGATATCATTAAAGATTAGTATTTGCATTGAGCTGCATATGCTGACGGTCATTTTTTATGATTTCTAAAGCTAGTTTGTATTTAGTGTTTTCCTAACCAGATTTTCAAACCAAGTGTAAACAGCCCAGTTTTGCCCAATAATTTCTGCCTTATTAGGGAAAGAACATGGGAAGCATAGACATTCTTAAACGGCTAGCTTGAAATAAAATGCAAACTGCTGCATCCTGGTTTTTAATTCTGGTAGCCGTTTAAAATTTTTACGGGAGTAACCCTTACACAAATAGTGTGTGTGTGTGTGTGTTCCATACAATAATATACAATTGTTTACAAGTAAAAATACTTTAGCTCGAGTACCATGCGTTTTAAGTAATTCCCTACTTGACGCATTTACGAAACTTATAATCTAACATGAGAGGACGATGTTGCATACCATTGATTGTTAGTCCTTTAATTCTACTATGATTTCACAAATCAAGATGATTATCCTCTCATCGAATTGTTTTGGGGAGTATTTCTGTGAACGGATATTAGCTTTTAGTTATATAGTAGATTATTTTAGAGAAGCAATCCGTTTTTTTTTATTAATTCTTCGAGATATTTCCTATTATTTTTAAAATTTAGAACCATTGACCAACAGGTATTTTTTATTGTATGAAAAACATAATAGTCAACGGATGTAAAATTTTGAGAAAAATGCAGCATATAACGAAAATATTCCAATAAATCCAGTCCTAATTCATGTCTGCTTCATTGCATTTTTAATGCAAGAACGAGCGTTGGAATGGAGAAAAATGTCCCATCGATTTCTTTTTTGGACATCATAATAGATTTTCCGTTCCAATGCATTATTCCAAATTGCCAAATTTTTAGTTTACCATTGTGGCGAATGTACCACATGTTTCGGAATTCGATAAAATGGATGACCTCGGAATCCTAAGAAACATAGAATTATGTCTTAATAAAAAAAAAAGAAAGATTTTCTCTTTGAAATGAAGAAAGTTGTCATGGATTCCGTTTGTCAGGAATTTGACTAATAAATATAAGTGTCATCTTTTATGGTGATCTGATCAAAAATGCATTTTCTACGTAAGGCAAGAAAAGAAAGATGATTGATCGATTGACATATTGATTTTAATGGCATGTCAACATGTCTAGGTTAATGTTATGCCTCCTGGCTATTTATATTTGCATTCTTATCGCTTTGAATATTCGGATTGTTGTATTTATCGTAATTGTCATACTCATAATATCTCGACTGATATGTCTTTCGGCCTTCTTCATGTGTTTGTTTTGAACTAAGGCATCTACAAAGAACTTCGGACAAAACGTTAAATTTAATCCAAGGGATAGGGAGTTCCAGTTCCTTTAATCATGACCGGTTACAACTGTTAAGACACTATAAGTATTTCTTCTTACTTACGTTGTGGATATGACAAAGAGGATAGAAAAAAAGGTCCGAATATTCTAAGTGATAAAAACTATTAAGCTCCATCTCAGATGATCAGAAAATGTTATATTTTTTTAAGCTATTTCTTTAGATTTTTGCACACAGTTATATATGAAGTATTCTAACAAAATAAAAATAATTTACTCACAAGTGTATGGTTTCAGGGATTCTTCTCGAATACTAATAATTGTACGGTTTTAAGTAATCAAATTGATGTAATTATTGTCATTTGTTTCCCACATGGTT
Source organism: Sepioteuthis lessoniana (assembly GCA_963585895.1). Classification (NCBI taxonomy): domain Eukaryota; kingdom Metazoa; phylum Mollusca; class Cephalopoda; order Myopsida; family Loliginidae; genus Sepioteuthis; species Sepioteuthis lessoniana. The sequence continues at coordinate 95,525,364 of OY757906.1, read as the reverse complement.
ATATGATTTCAAGTAATACTTAGCTAACAATTTCAGCTTGGTGGAACTATTCTTGATACTAATAACTTTTAGTTATATAGCATTGAGTATTCCTTTCAAATACGAATGATTTATAGACAGAATTATTTAATCTGTAGATGAGTCCCTAACACTCGGAATCAAGTTAGATCAATAAATAATAGCGATGGAGTGGTGACCCACATATACTCTACCGACAAAAGAAGAACCTCCACATCTGATACGTTTAAGTGCTATACTCAAGACATCACTTAAGGGGTAAGCCTCATCCCCCATAGTCATATAATAAGTCTCGCTGATAGGGTGGAGAAATAAAATTGATTAAACAAAGACCAGTGATGAAATTCATATATTATATAATATATATATATATATATATATATATATATATATATATATATATATATATGACTTTTTTCAATGATTGTTAATGACTTTCTATAATAAAATAATTAAGTAAGCAAAAGAGATTAGACTGAATTTCAATGTGGTATTTCAGACTTTTTTTTATACTCAGCAGATTTAATGTATTGAAATGTATTTATTGTCAGCTCTTCAAATCTTATTCAGTCTTGTTCTGAAAGATGAAAATAAAGATTAATTTAACAGATAGGAAACATAAACCAATTCTGTTTTTAGAGTCCGTTCCTAATAAAAATGTATTTTATATACTATACGTGTCTTCAAATATATTGAGACTTGAGCTTTATGTTGTAATGCAGGAATTTTATAAATCTTGATAATTTGATTTTCTTGAGAATACTTTCATTGGAATTAAAAATGCTTATTTTATTGGAACTGCTTTTCACAAAAGATATATGTATGCAATATATGTGAATAGAAAAACATTAATATGCAATTATTTAAAATCATTTTTGAGCAAGATCGAAAAAAATAGTTAAATCAATTCAGGAGAAAAATGTTTTCTTTTCTTTCTGGTAAGCTTTTTTTCAGTGTGAACATTTAAACATACCTGTTAATTGTTATAGACATCAGACTTATTTCTTTGAACACCGCCATGTCTGATATATCGCTACTTGAAAAAACTTGTTTGGAGTTAATTGTTCGCAGGCAGTCACACTATCGTCTGTGAAAGTTATTCTTTCTTCTTTGATCTTTTGTGAATGTGTGATTGTGTACTTGATGTTACTAATAATTTTTTTTTCAAATTCTGCAACTACGGTGCAATACATTTTTTCACTTATATTCTATAACATTTTATTTATCTATTGATTGTTTTTACTTTTGCAAACGTGTAAATAAATGTGAAAATATACATTTCTCATCTCATGTAACTGGCATAATTTCCCCAAGTATAACGAGTATTTGGTTATTTACATGTAGGTTATTGTGAAATCCACGATGCTAATATGTTTCTGATGTTACTATCATAATTACTGATCGAGTATTTACAATTATAATAATAGTGTATTTCTATTGTCTGTGTTATCTTGGTTTTTAGATATTTCTTCTCCTTTTGATTTTTACTTGCCATCTACATGAATATATTTATTTTATTTTAGACATTTAGGAAATACTTCTTCTTCTTCTTCTTCTTCTTCTTCTTCTTCTTCTTCTTCTTCTTCTTCTTCTTCTTCTTCTTCTTCTTCTTTTTCACCACCACCACCACACTACCACCGCCACCTTTTAATCTGCTTTAATACACTTATTTCCCTGCCAGGTTTATTCTACACAATCTCTCAATTTCTTTCAATATTTATGCTTTCCATTCTTATTGATCACCATTTTTCTTCGTTAACAATCATTTTCTCATATCTAGGGAATATCATATGCCCTGCCATAAAAAAGAAACAACAACTCTTCGACATGAAAAATTTCATTATAATGGAAACTAGTGGAGTAAATATCATAAATCAAACATCTTGGGTGTGCAAACATTCTACAGCTTTGCCAACATAGATGTTGACTTAAAGATTTCCGAATTACTGCAATCAGATTGCTGCAGAAAAAAAACTATATATATATATATATATATATGAAGAGAGAGAGAGAGAGAGAGAGAGAGAGAGAGAGAGAGAGAGAGAGAGAGAAGAGAGAGTGAGAGAGAGAGATGGGGAGTATGTGTCTGTGTGTGCAGAGATAACGATATAAAAACATTATATTCATCAAAGTCAACAAAGATACAAATAGAAGAACGTTATTTAATTTACGGAAATGTATATTCGCTTTTCATTTTTCTTTTTTTATATATGTATATTTTAAACATAATAATATTTATAAAATTATATGAAGAATTTTTTTAAAGTAATGATTTATACAAATTCCTGTTTAGAAATTATTTTGGCATACATATTATCATCATTTTGTTTAGTAGGGAATGGTATTTGCATTTTTATATTTTATTTGTTTGTAGTGAACCGAAATGAAGCATATCTGATGAAAAAAACACCCAGTTCCCTTATTCAAAACAGAATAAAAGATTCGAAACTATATCAATTTAAATTGTTATTTAGCAAGTTAATTTGGCTGGTTGGTTGGTGTTTAATATCATATCAAGTCTTATGGGTTATTTGTTGCCAAATTCTTTTTCTATACACAAGGCGTAAGCGAATAGTTTAAAGGTAAGTATTTGTCAAAGCCTAAAGTATTTCTCATATATTTATTTGCTGTTTTTTTTTAAGTCAAGGAAATCCCTGCACAATTATGTCAGTGTCTCAATATAAATAAAGCAGTTAAAAATCAGACTCATCAGAAGTTCCTGTAAGGGAATAAAATGGATAAAGTGAATAAAAGTTTGGCCCTACATTGTTTCAGCAATTCCTACCTTTTCCCAGTTGTCTCTGCCAACTTCCAGCTGTTCCTGACAGTCAACTACAACCACTGTCCTTACCAGGTAACTCCTCATACTACTGCTACATTTTTAGGTCATTTATCCTACCACTATTTTTTAGGGTAAGTCAACAACGTCCCCTCTCCGCGGACCAATACCAACGACGACGATAAACAACTTGCTGCTCCCCTGCTGACTCAGACTAGGAAGTCTACCCATGCCAACTACCAGTCAGTTGTAGCCGATGCAGTTCAAGCCGATTTCAGCTGGTCGTTCAACTAACGCCGACCAAACCCTGTGTCAGCTGCTGATCAACCACTGGTATGTCGACTAAATTGTCTCAATAATCTGAAATGTGAATCCTTCGGGTTTTCTGCAGATGCTTTGGCAACATATCTTTACTAGCAAAATGTTCAAGTATCACCCAGAATCACTGTCACCAAGAACTATAAGACACTCAAGTGCACACTTTCGACATATATAAGAATTTCCTAAGAAAATGTTCATGTTATTTCTAGCCAAATAACAATTGGCTCATTTAAAACTGTGCCTTTGTTCGCTTTACCTTACCTTTTTTCATTTATTTTTTTCATAAAGCATTAATCGATCTTAAAAAAAATAATTTTGTTCTTAAACAAATCGTTTTAGCGTGGGATCAAAGGTTATTTGACATATCTAACTTCACAGATATTCTTTGTAACCGGTCTTATTTGGTAAATTTCATATATATATATATATATATATATATATATATATATATATATATATATATATATATACACAATTATGTTATTAGTTTGGATATTCATAGTGTTTACATTATAGGCTGAATTGAGAGTGTTGGTTGTTCCTTAGGTGTTGCATTGTTTTTGTTTATTCATATGTCTTTGCTTAATAGTTTTGTTATTTTATTATTATTTTTTTTTTATATTGAATGGTTTCAAGATGATGAAGTGTTTAAGATTTGCGGACGTTTTTGCAAGGAAAAATCACCTAGGTGAATGATCGTTTCATTAGTTACCAAAATAAATCCATGACCAGGCAAAAGATAAAAACGCATATTAATTAGCATTCTAAAAATTGAACCTTAAGCTTGACTTAGATGTATAGCAAAGAAGTTTCGGTGATCTTACCTTGTTTAAAGTTTAAGGTAATCTCTACTTGTTTTTATAGATATGTGAGTATTTGTTGCAAGCTCATTTTGTTTATGTTTCGGCTCTGTTTGGTTGATTTCGATTTAGTGTCTTTTTTTTTTTTTTTTGCTGCACCTAAAACTTTGACCCGACTTTCCATTGTAGTTAAATTAGTTTTTCGACAAGAGTTCTATGGTGAATAGTTGTTTCTCATTAGATTTGCTCTCTATGCTCCATTGACGGAAGTTTTCAGTTTCATGTAGGACTCCAATATTTTCCTAGCTTCAAAAAGGTTATGCTTCTTTTACATCTGATTTCTATAAATTATTTCTCTCTTTTGTATATGTCACTACATCTAGAAGGAACAAGACACTTTTTCGGGAAGTTGGAGAATTTGGCCCCTTTGGGAAAATATTCCTCTATATCTTCTTGGTAAATACGATCACACATTCCTCATGCGGAAGCCTTCTGTTGTCAATGTTTAGGATATTTTACCACCGTGATGAGTGCCGTATCTACTGCTCTACTCTTTTGTAGCAGTTTCTGATTTTCATTTGGGGGTGGGGGAATTATTGATATATTAAATGCTACAATATCATCACTTTTTTGAAATTTTTTTTTAGTCTGTAAGATTTGTTTTATAGGGCTCTTTTTATTTCTTGTTGTTTATTTAAGAAAAAATCCCTGTTCGTAATGTCAACTTTTGACGTGTCAAGTCATTTATGTGGATAGATCGTGCATTTCACTCGGTGAAAGTTTTGATTTTAATTAAGTTTTCGGTACGACTTTCTGATATACATATAGCGCAAGGAGCATATTTTATTTACTCAGTTACAATAAGTTTTGGTAATTTTGGTATTTTTAAATCAGGTTCAGATAGATTTTTTTTTATTTGTCATATGTATTTTTAACTGTTCCTGTGCTTAACCACACATCAAAGATCACATCTTTTGTGGGGAATTTACCAAGGAGGATAGCTTGGGTGAGACAGCAATACAGACTCCAGGATAGTTTGATTTCTAGCTTGTTAAATTTAAACAGTATTCAAAGACTCGTCTCAAGGTGACTGACCTCAGTTCCTGACTCTAAAAACTTAAAGATAGAAATGGTTAAGAGGAATTTTAAGAATATGACAATAATCTAGCTGCTACTGCAAGCTATAAACAACAGATTAATCTGATCCGACCCGTCCGACCGCCCGTCTAGCCCGGTAGGTGAATTAGTTGAGTGGTGCATATCATACGACGACTTTACCTGTTTGGCCACAGACCACACAGCCAGCAGTGTAACATCCACAAGCTTTACCTTTCATCTTTTGCGGTAAATTGTTCAGTCGGTACATTGTAAAATCTCAGCTGACAGGGTGATGGCAAGCTGAGGTTTTGTAATATTCTGATTGTTATCAATCTCATTATTAGTATTCTTTTAAGGAGAAGTCTTCAAAGTCCATTTTATCAAAAAGATTATATAGGATGAGATTGCCAAGTATATTTTAATATATTCAACTGTCACTTTCCTGATCATACCTTGGGTTCGCGCTATTAGTTGCACGGTGGAAGTTTTAATGTTTCAATATTTCCGTTTCTATTTGCAGGTTTATGTATTTCATTGTTTTTGTATTTTTATTACCGTATACGTTATTATCAGTTGGCAATGGCAATCAACTCTTCTGTAGGTTGGAGCTGTATAATGCACCGACTACACTGCAACAAAGGGACAATCATATTTACCAACCCTTCCACTCGGGCAGGATATGACACAAGGTCAATTTTTAAGCGGAGTTTAACAGGTTTGAATTCAGAGTTTTCCTTCTCCTAGACTAGTTGCTTCACCAAGGCTGAAGAACCTACTCTGCCCTACTATTTACCCATAGCTGGAGGGAGAATAATTGGATTCATACCTTTCCCAAGGGTGTTAGTGCTATGTCAAATGCAATCAGTCTCGTCCAGGATTTGAACTCGTGTCGCCGTGTCCATTTCCTACGACGATAACCATTACACCACGGGCACATCCACCTGCAACAAAGGGACAATGTTGCTTCTTCAATGAAAATGTGTTGTGAAGAGGTCTTGTCCCTTTGCATAAGAGTAGAAAGACTTGTTTTGTTAGGTGACTAGATCTAAGAACTAAATAAAATAAAAAAAGAAGCGAAAATGATATACATATACCTGCCAAAATCCTCTTTAGCACAACTAGGTAATATATTTACAAACGAAAATTTTGTAAATACAGGTTTGAACTTATAGACACTATACTCTTTTTATGGAGTGTCTTTCAATCACAGAATCTTCTCCACAAACATTTGGCAGAACCTAAACAAAATTATGACAAGAACGGTCTTTTACAATATGATTTCTGCACTTGGCAACAATGATATAAGCAATTAATTAAGAAAATCATCCCTATTAAATAAAAGAAACCCACAAAATCTCAATGCCCAGAAAACGTAAAACCCAGAAGGAATTTAAACACCCAGCAAAACAAAACAAAACAAATAGAACACATTCAAGACCATATCAATAAAATCTAAAATTCTCTAGAAGAGAGACAATTATTATAAGCAGGGCAGACAATAGATAAAGTATGTGGAAGGAGAAACACCATGACAGCAAAATTATAAACTATCAGCCAAGAAGAAACTATATAAAAGAACATTTCAAGAATCTATATGAAACTTCATCAGAAATCACAAACAATTTTACCGAAAAAATTATCATATGCCAACTTGTAATCAAACTTGGATAGTTTACAGAGGAAGAACTAGTTAGTGTACTGAAAAGCATTTCCAAAAAACAAGTTGCTGACCTCAAGAAAATACTTCGTGAAGTATGAAATACAAGGAAATTTGACGAAATACATCTTTGATTATGCAAGGCTGTCTGTAAACAAAACTCATTTGAGAATTAAAAGAAAGGCTTCATCCTCCTATTTCATTATAAATGTGTCGTCGGAATAACGAAGAAATATAGAGACCTTAATCTGTTTTAATTGTTACAGTTTATAGTGCCTTGCTTTTCATGTCTGACTCAAAGATGAGAATATTCATTGAAGAAATCCAAACTGCCTTCGAAAAAAAAAAAAAAAAAAAATTAGCAACGTTACATGTTCAGAGCATTTGTCATAACATCAAAGGTATACATGCAAAAAAATCTCGTGGAGACATTATTCGCAGTTTTCTTCGCCGTATTTGATTCCATACACACAGGGAAAAAGAAGCTCTTCCTTCTAGCAAATTTTGACATTGTCGCTGAAGTGTTGCATGAAGATAAATCCAGATTAACTAAGTTTATTATCTGCCTAGATTGCATACTGTGGATGTTAATAGAACTAATAAAGAAAATAAATTCAAGATAAAGACAAAGACAAGAAGCTGATGATATTCTGCGAAAATTATGACTAAAGAATACAACACAGATGATCTATCGTTTCTTCTGAAGACACCTTTCTAAGCTGAATTCATGCAGAATAGCCTGAATCAATTTCCTTCTCACCAAACTCAAGTGTAACAGAGTTGGATTTTTAAACAAAAACAGCCATTTCCACTCAGTGTTAAGCGTATGAAATTGGCTAATAGGTTCCCATACCTTGGTAACAAGATCTCATCAGCGGAAAACAGTATCAACAGACAAATAATTTATGCGTAGACCACTATTGACAGGTTGTTAATCTCATTGAAATCTGATCTCTTACAAAATAAAAACGTTGTTTCTTCCAAGTTGCCTGTATCTAATTTTGTATGATTGCATAAACTGGAATTGAACGAAACTCATTACAAAAAGCCTGATGGAAACTACAGAAGAGACTAACTGTGTTGTCACATGCTTCTCATCATGCAGATTCTCCTCTTAAGATAGACGAGACATGATGGGATACTCTGGAGAATATAAGGCTGAACAAATAAGTGACGTTCTTTTATGGACTCATGCACATGTTCGCATCTGTGTTGGTTGTCCAGCAAAGGGAGGATGTACAAGAGAGAGAGAGAGAGAGAGAGAGAGAGAGAGAGAGAGAGAGAGAGAGAAAATAACAATCCCAGTCATCAGCATCATTTGATGTGTACTGTGATTTTACCATTATTTTCTTGAAATCTACCAGAATTATGATGGCGCAATCGGGCCCAAAGTTGTCAATTGATTTGGTTCTTTGTTCGCAAAGTCAACGTGTTGGGTACGTATAAAGTCTACATATTATCAGTTTATTTTTTTACATTCTTTATATGATTTCTGATAGTTTTTAGTTGTTCGACTCTGGCGGCTGATAGTGAACTCTCATCTCTTTGTCTTCAGTCAAGTATTTTCCGGCCATCAATTACTTTTTACTCTACCGATATCGGTATTCATATTTACCAACCCTTCCGCTCGGGTAGGATATGACACAAGGTCAATTTTTAAGCGGAGTTTAACAGGTTTGAATTCAGAGTTTTCCTTCTCCTAGAGTATTTACCTCAGCAAGGCTGAATAACCTAGTCTTCCCTACTATTTACCCCTAGCTGGAGGGAGAATAATTGCATTCATACCCTTCCCAAAATATTAGTGCTATGTGAAATGCAATCAGTCTCGTCTAGGATTTGAACTTGTGTCGCCGTCTCCATTTCCTACGACGATAACCATTACACCACAGGCACCTCCACTTACCAATATCGGTATTTATAAATCTTTGTGCTCATCGTCCATGTCGGGCTTCTTGTTCACATGTATTTTCTAATTGTTTTGTTGTTTTGTTTCTAAGATCTTTTATTGTTTGAACTTTTGTGTGTTTCATTCGCTGGAAGGCCGAGTTGTTTTGCAAATTTATTACATTATTTACAAACGGAATTATTCTTATTTTCCTTCTCGTGTGTAGTTATTGCTGTAGTATCGAATACGTTGTGGTTTCTAGGCATTTATTTAAACTTAAAGAGGTCCACCGGACTAACATTATTATTATTATTATTATTTTACTCCTTTACAGTTTTTCATATCAGTATTAGCTGATGGTTTTTCACTGGAGTTTAATTGACAGCAAGTCTCCTCAAGTCTGCAGGACTTTACTTAGCATTCTGGTCGTTCTCAGTAATGCTGTCATTTTGATAGTCTCTACACGTCCGCCAACTTTCAAATCCTCCAGGCCTTTTAATAATCTTTAGTTATTGCGCCAAAAGCACCAATCACAATTGGTACAATCGTCACTTTCATGTTTCACAACTTTTTCAATTCTCTAGAAAGGTCGAGGTACTAATCGTTCTTTTCACATTCCTTCAGTTTTATTTTGTGGTCAGCTGGGACAGCAAAATCGACAATTTTGCAAATTCTCTTTTTTTTGGTTTATTATAAGGTATTGTCTTCTGGCCGATATTAGGTGATCAGTGTGTATGTTAAAGTCCCATTGGAGTTCATGTGTGTCATTTTCTAGGACAGGTGCTGGGTTATGCATATACCATTTCTTGGCGTGGTCTCCTACGGGTTTTTTACACCAGCCTTAGCTGTGGGATTTTCACTGATGTCCGAGTGACAAGTCTGCTCAAGTCTCCAAGAATCTTCTTAGTATTCTGCTGTTCTTTGAATGATCTCAACTCGTCTTCCGATTTCTAACTCTTCCAGCTTTCGTACCAACTTCTAAGCAATCGTTTCAAGAGCCCGAATTACAGTTGTAATCATGGTTTCTTCCCCATGTTCCATAGACTGTTTTGTTCTCTAGCGTGGTTCAAGTCCTTATCCCTATTTTTGTTTTCTTCCATTTTTATTCTGTGGTCCGCCGGGACGGCAAAGTATATTATTTTGTAGGTATTCTTTTTATTTCTTACTGAATATTACTAGGTCTGATCTTCTGGTCAATATTAGATGAACTGTTTATATCTCAAGATCCCAGGTCATTTTGTGGGTCTCATTTTCCAGAATGTATTCTGGGTTTTGCATTTACCCTTTTGTAGTATGGTCAAATTCAAATTTCTTGTATAATTCCAAGTGGATGCCATTCCCCACCAAGTCGAGTTTAGTATTAATATATTTTAGACTAGTTTGCTGCATTCACTTATTATGCAAAATAAGGTTTCTATCACCACGTAACATACACTTGTTATTCTGTTGCGTCTTATCTACATTCATTTTAACATAGTGGGTCTTTATGGATTTGTTTTATCCTGTTATTAGAAGAATTTCACTTTCTTTTTTAAATTTTCTTTTTTATGTCTAAGTATACTCGTGTGATATTTTGTCAGTTTATTGTTTTAAATAACCATACATTCGTTTTTTTCCCCGTTTACTTTTTCTTAGTTTTTCTGGTTCTGTTGATATTCCTGTTGTCAGTGCTATTTTTATTTGTTGTAAGTATTACACCTCGCCTTTTTTTATGTAATCTTCGGGTCGACGTATTGATCTATCAAAGCAGTTTTCAATAACGATGAAACATTTCCTACCTTATATTCCTGGGACTTATCTTCTGTCATTATCGTCTCGCGAACGTAAGGTATTGTCAGTAGTTACCTTGTCCTCGAGTCCATTTGTTGAAGTTCTTTCAGCTATATTTCAAGAATAGTCCCGAATATCTCCCGAAGTCGACAACCCAGCTGCTTATTTCTTTGATGAGATTCTGCTGCAGAGATTAGTTTCTACAAGTTTTATCTGAGTCACACTTTTGTCATTTTTTCTTTCACCTGCGCTAGTTTGATGGTGTCCGTTTCCAATGTTTCCCAGTACTTGGAATTATTATTTTACTCATTAGATACTTTTGGACACCAGTGTTAGCTTTTGGATTCTCCCAGGAGTCTCAGTGCCAACTAGTCTTATCAAGTCTCAAGGAATTATTTCAATATTATGGCCGACCTAAATAATACTGTAGTTTGGATGATTTCCACTCGTCCTCTTATTTCCAAGCCATCCAGTCGCTGTAACAATCTTTCACTGACTGATTCATGCGCACCAATTACAACTGGTATCACAGTCACTTTCATGTTACATCCTATTTACCCAACCCCTCTGCTTGGTCAATTTTTAAGCGGATTTTAACAGGTTTGAATTTAGAGTTTTCCTTCTCCTACACTAGTTGCTTCACCAAGGCTGAGGAACTCAGTCTGCCCTACTATTTACCCATATAGAGGGAGAATAATTGGATTCATACCTTTCCTAAAATATTAGTGCTATGTGAAATGCAATCAGTCTCGTCCAGGATTTGAACTCGTGTCACAGTCTCCATTTCCTACGACGATAACCATTACACCACGGGCATCTCCTATCACTTTCATGTTACATAGTCTTTTGAGTTCTATAAAAAGGTCTTCGTACTTATTAATGTTTTTGCTTTCTTCGAGTTTTACACAGTGTTCACCCGGAACGGCAAAGTCCATTTATTCGACAGTTTCTCTTTTTTTATTGTTTATCACTAAGTCTGGTCGTCTAGCGGAGATTAGGCGATCTGCTGGTATCTCGAAACCCCAGGGGAGTTTCTGGGTCTTATTTTCTAGTGCGGTTTCTTGGTTGTGCATATACAATTAGTTCGTATGGTAAAATTTAAACTTCTTGCATTATCACCTTCTCTACACAGTAGAGTCGAGTCTTTTATTATCTTTTACTGCATTCGCTTATTATGTGATTGGTCATTTCGTCTCTGTCAAAATATTATCTACATCTATTATTTTGTTGTCTCTTATCTATTCTTGCTTTTACATAGTTAGTCTTGATGGTGCTGTTTTGTTTTGATATCAGAAGAGATTTAGTTTCACTCGTGAATTTTCCTTTTCTTTGCTATCTCCAAGATTTCTCGTGTGATATTTCTCTTGTTTGTTGCTTGAAATATAAAAATATTTTTCTTCACATCTTTCGTTTTTTGGTTATTTTTGTTATTTTAATTATTCTGTTGTCTGTGTTGTTTCTGGCCGCCGTAACTAGTTCGTATTTGCTGTTTTTTTAATGTATTCTTCGAGTCGTTGCATCGATACATCGACGCTATCTAGGATGCTGGCGAGTTCTCTCCCCTCTTTGTTGACGCATACAGTCTGTCTATATAATCTCTCTGATGTAAAGACTTATGCATCGTCATTTTTTTTTGTTCATTTGTTGAAGTTCCGACGTCTTCTACAATGGTTAATCTGCCATAAAACCAAACCAAACCAAAATCAAAACCAAACCAAGTTACTGTTATCTGCATGGTCTCGATTTTTCTTCTGATCTGTAATTGTAGCAAACTACTTTCCAAACATTTCGAGACCGTTCCAAGCAGACTAACCATTATTGGTATCAGCGCCATCCTCATGTTCTACAGATCTATATATTTTTCGTCCAGCTCCAAATATTTATTTATCTTTTTGAGTATCTGTGGTCGGCCGAGTTCGGATTGCACAAGTTATTTTTTCTTGCCTATTACCTCTTTGACTGACCTTCTGACCGATATTAAATGACCCATTTGTATCTCTATTTCCGAGTAATATTATGCATCTAGAGCTGATTCTGTTATGGGTATATACAAATTTAGTATGCTCAAATTTTTATCTCAAGCACAATACCTAGTGGCTTACCTTTCCCATCTAATCGTGTAAAGTCTTATGCTTCTTTGGTGTTACGATGATACATTCGCCTATATAAGAAACTGTTTCATCCCAGTTTCCGCATATTCTTCATTTACTATTCTGCTATCTATCATAAATATTCGCTTGACCATATTTTTCCCTCATGACACTGTTTACAGTTGCTATTAGAATAAATTCTGCAGTTCTTTGAGGTTCCCCTTTCTAAGTCATGTCCTGGTCTTCTCGTGTGAAATTCCACAAGTTTGTCTCTTAATGTATTGAAACCGTTATTTTTCTTCTGATTTCTGTTTTCTAGTTCTTTTTTCTTTTCTTTTTGTAGTTGTGTTGTTATAACTGCTACTGGCTGCTGTTATACGTCTTTATTTCTATGTTTTAGTGTATTTTTCGTGTTCCGGAATTGTTGAATGAATGCAAACTTCAGTGCATGCGGGTTTACTTCCTCTTTCTTTTCTTGGTTCATATAGTATTTATCATCTCCCATTTGTTTTAGTTTCTATTTTGTACATTTAAAGAAGGATCTGTAATACCTTACAAGCGCGTCTGCCCAAGTTTTTATTCCTTTGCTGATATTTCTGTGGCATATCTTCGTTTTAAGAGGTTTTCTTGATCTTCAGGGGTCCGCACTTTTTTTATTTGGAATGGTGCACTTTTATTTATTCTTCTCTCGAAAATGTGCAGATTATATCGTTTTTATTCCTTTTGTAGTTTGTCTTTTCCAGCTTTTTATGACAAACTTTTCAATGCTAAATTCCATTGGTAGATTTTTAGCTTTAAATTACTATATTTTGTGTTTGGGAATCAGTTCTTTCTCTATTCTTTAAAATATTTTGATATCATCAATTAATATAATATGGTTATTATTTTGATATGATTTTAAAATTCTAAGCCAATAGAGGATATCCTGAGAATATAATTGTGTGGCAACATGGGCTGCAACAATTTATGATAAATATATAGAGAGAGATTGTGAGAGAGGGAGAGGGAGAGAGAGAGAGTCCCTTTGTTTGATAGTTCTTTGAGGAAGTGCCACCCTGATGCTAATTCCATTTCCAGGTTTACAAGGTTTTGTGGTGAACTTTATGATATATCGGATAGTTTGTACATTTTTGGCATTCTATAATCCAAGTTTGTAGAACCAAATCATGAATATTTTTCTCGGCAATCTACGACTCAGCTACATTTTGCAATTTTTATCTGACGTCGGCGAGAATGTGCTTATCAATATAAAGTAGGCCATCTATTCCTCTTGCTCTTCTGTGGCATCATTTCTGTTACTTTAGAACGAGTCCACTGCATGAATTATTTTTTTCTCTTATACGTGCTTTTGGAATTTTGCACTTTAGATGTAGACAAGCTGTCGGTCTATAATTGATGGAATTGAGTAACTTATTGAGGTTTCTCTGGATCAAGTTGTTTCCCTTTCATCATCCAATCGAGGATGCTGACTCCTGCAAGGTATTTACTCAGTTGCAGACACCATTTACTCAGTTGCAGATAGAAGCTCTCGTTGATGGACATGATTCTTTTATAGCATAATAAATGTATGTCCTCGTGTCTTAGTGTTTTCCAATTAAATACTTTCTTAAGTGTTGCTTATAGTGAGTGAAGACGTATGTCCAACTCAGGGCATTTTTCAAGTATTTTGCAATGCTTTTCCAACGTTATTAATCCATTCGGCTTTTCTATTATGCCATTACCGTTCCCACATTTCGTTCCCAAACTGTTTTGTTTTCTTTGCATCAGATTTTTCATTTGTTTTTGTGTATTTCCAACCGACCTATTGATAGAATTTTCTTGAGATATTTTGGTAAGTCATGATTTTTACTTCTTACCTCGGTAAAGATATCTTTTGAGACTCCATTTTTTTGTCAATGTCTTTTGATGTATTTCTTCTAATTAAATAGTTAGTTTTGTTTGCTTTTGTTTTTGAGTCTTTTCGTTATATTGTGTCGTGAAGTACTTTTGCTTCATTCTCATTTCGCAGTTTCTTTATTTGCACTTCTAGTATCATTTCCCATCCCGGTTTTGTCTTTCTGTTTTGGTCCTTTGGAGAATTCCTGTTTTATCACCGACGATTTGTGCTTCAGCATACATTAGATCTTTTAGATCGTTCCCGTCTGTTGGGGCGTTTTTTAGATAATCTATTTATCTTTTTCGGTTTCTAACTTGACTTTCTTCCAGTCCTAAGTCCTTAGAGATTGTAAGATAGCCTTCTTATCAGTCATAACCTTTATTAAATTTACATATTTTCTTTATTCTTATTTCAACTTTGATGTTGCGGTGATGGGTTCTGTATTGTTTTGGTTTTAGAGATTTTGTCTATCAGTTCGTGTAGGGGACACCCGAACGTATATTCTTCATTCTTTCTTTTAGCTGATATAAGGAAAAACTATGTTTTTCTGTTGTGGTTTTCCTTTTGTAACTATTTCCAGGGTTGTTCTTTTTTTAGAACTCTTGTTTCTTTGTAACTTGAATCATTCATAAATCTGTTTTCTTCCTATTTCGAATCTGTGGTTTTCGTTGATTTTCTGTATGTTCTCATTTGTTGTTGCTTTTATTAGCTACTGTAATTATCTTTCTTTGGTGTTTTTAAAGTAGTTATCAAGTCCTTGTATTGTAGCATCAACGCAATCCCCAATCCAAGCGAGTACTTCTGCTGTTTCCTTTATTATCACATACGATCTGTCTTAATCAACTCTTCGATGGATATACCTGGTGCATAGTCATCAGCTTACTTTTCCTTTCAACTTTTCTGAGTTTCTCTGTAGTCCTGAGTACCTTCCAGAGGGGGGTGCAAAATGTCTATTCCTTGGATGAGTTCTCTACTGAAGAACTTGAATTCGAGAAGTTCCCTCGTTATTTTGAGGTTATTTTTCTCTTATATCTACTTGTTTGATTGAGTCCAGTATCTATAAAGAAGTACTTGTCATTTTTTCTCTCCAGGCTTTTTCATTTCTACATTTCACTCTCCAGTAAGACGAAAAATGTGGGCTGGGCACTGCTGGTGAAGTAATGCTAAACACTTATGTGGCGTTAACTTATGTATTCCTACACAGAGAAATCGGTGCTAGTGACTGGCACAAACCTACATAAATAATCCCTGTGCGAATACAGGATGATGTCTAGAGAAACTTCCGGGAGCAATGGCAAATAATCTAAGATGATAAAAGAGAATCAAGAGATTCCGAGATATTAGCATGACTTGATAATGATGATGGATAGTCAACCACTTTTCGGTATATAATTCTTTGGGTGTAAAAACACAAAAATACAATTCATTTTAGCTTTAGGAACAACGGTGGTATATTCCCTCCCTTCAGTCTAGTGGAAACAGGAGGAGGGAGAAAATGAACAATGGACAAGGCTTCTTGTTTTTTGTTTGTTTGTTTTTTTTTTTCGTTTTTTTAGTTTTGATTTTTTTTTTTTTTTATTATTCAGGATCTGTATCTCTTGTATATTAAATTTGTTCCTCGTTTTTCGTTCGTGCGAAAGTTTGACTTGTCATGTCAAAATAGAAAAAATGAACGAATCCTGATATCTGCGATGTATATATATATATATATATATATATATATATATATATATATATATATATATATATATATATATGTGTGTGTGTGTGTGTGTGTGTGTGTGTGTGTGTGTGTGTGTGTGTGTGTGTGTGTTCTCTGAATATTCTTTCCAAAATTCCTCTTGGTTGGTTTATATTATTTGGCTAAAGGGACGAAATCAAAGGTATCATGAGATACCTGGCTAACTGGATTGCATGTTACACTTTGTCAATGGGTCTTTCTTTCGGCTTATTATTCAGATTCCTCTTCGTTCCTCGGTACCATTTGATTACATTGCTAAAATAGAGAGGATTATGGTTCAGGGATTAAGTGCAATTACACTTATTTGTTGGTTTTAAAGCAATATCCTTAGCCTTCTTATTCCAATGCTAATATTCCTATCAAAAATATCTTTAAATTCTTTCGGCATCAATCATTAAAAAACAGAAAAAGGAATCAAGAATTTAACATCCGTAGTCGATAAAATTCTTTCCTGCATGAAATCAAGTAACTCAAGCGTTGTTGGATTTTTTTGTTAGTTGTAAACGTTTAAGCAAAGTAAGAAAATCTTTACATTTGTAAACATATTTCACTCATCTTTAGTCGATTAGTATAAGACGAATATTTGAAGAATATGACAATACACCACACAAGATCGTACAAGCAAAAACGCTCTTCATAAAAAGAAACATGAGAAACGTTCGTTTCTTTTCTGCAATAAGGAAAGCTTTTATATATTTTACTTTCCATTTCGCAAAAGATTTTGCATCTTGGTTTGCATTTTACTGAAAATGAAAATGGCATCTACCACCGAAAATTTTTTGGCAAAAATCGAAAAAAAATTATCAGTGAAATATTACAGGAATATATTGTTATTTATCTCATATGCACAAACGTAAATTCACCAATGCTCGTTTATATATATATATGTATATATATATATATATATATATATATATATATATATATATATATATATATATATATATGTGTGTGTGTGTGTGTGTGTGTGTGTGTGTGTGTGTGTGTGTGTGTGAGCAGATGCTTGGGTAAGAATAACAAAAAGGGAACCTGAACATATGTTTAAGTATTTTACTAGAGTACAAACAAGGGAACGTAATACCGGAAAGTAGAAGTAATATACAAAGCGTTTTACTTGATGTGGCACGAGGCCAGATAATGGGGCACCCAATGAGACTCGATCTCACTCTTGCAGGTTTTCTAGGAAAGCTTGATAACCATTACACTACTAGAGGGGCCCAATACCCGAATGTAGAAATCGTCAAAAAGATTCAGAGTTTCGATTACGTTCGGTTATATTTCCAGCAATTTTCAATAATGGTCTCCTGTTTTTGTGCAATGTATACGAGGTTAATTTTCCTCGTATAGTGGGATATAAAGAATCGGACTAAACTCTCCATTTTTTTTTCATGCTAAGCTGGCTTTAGTCACTGAAATAATAAATGACTTTGAGTAACGGGCGCAGTTAAAACGAGGTTGGTATTACTCTTTTAAGTGCTGTCTACTGTCACATGACAATTCAAGAAATGCAGCTAGAATACCCTACCTACGTCTGAAAAAGATCTTTTTGGTGGGAGTGTATTCATTTATTTATTTTTTCTTTATGAAAAAATTTTGAATATTTCACCTGCCCCAAACAAAACAATATATATATATATATATATATATATATATATATATATATATATATATATATATATATATATATATATATATTGTGCCATTAGAAGGAAACTCAAACCTGGTTAAATTGTCATAATAAATCTATTTCGCTGGAAAATATCATTATACTCTTCGTCTCCTCAGATGACTATACATGATTGACTTTAGGTTACAAAATAGCAAATGTGGATTACAGTCTATATACATGTGAAAAAATGGCAAGACTTATGTAAATTCTAAATTCTCAGGCAAGGGCATAGTGGGTCAAAACAATAAGGTGTTAAAAACATTAAGAAACTTGTACAGGATGTTCCTGTAAATCGACCCATCCCAACTTGAACACATCCCAGATCTTTCATAGCAAGTGGAATCGTCCGAATAATCTAAGCTAGTAAACTAAATGGCTATCTTCGTATAGTCTTCGTTTAGTTCAAATACATGTGTTAATTCTCTCAGTTGATGTTGTCTTAGATTTAACCTTAAAATAAAATAAAACAAAATAAAGATAAAAATGAAAATAAAAACCTTTTCGCAGCCACCCAGTGACATTAATCAACCCTAAGAATACGCGAATAATCAACACTCACTGTCTTTAATTAACCCTAAAAATATGCGAAAAATCACACCCACTGTCTTCAGAGGCTGATACGAGGATCATTAAATCAGGTTTCCAGACTTTTTTCGTATGGGAAATTATATTGATAGTACACACATGAAACTCTAGTCCCCTTCGAAGTAATCTCCTCCAGGTGCAATGCACTTGTATACCATTCAAACAACTTCTGGAAGGCCACATGGAAGTCCTCTTGTGTGAGCATGTCAATAACCTTCGTCACAGCCTCTTTCATCTCCTCAATTGCCTCATAACGTCAGCCTCTGAGCTTAGGGAATAACCAAAAGTAACAGGGAGCAAGATCTGGACTATAGGGAGGCTGAGGAACTGTCTTGGTGCCCCCTCTTGGTCAAATAGTCTGTGACAAGGATGGAGTTGTGGACTGGTGCATTGTCATGGAGGAAATGCCACAGACCCGATTTGAAGAGATGCTGGCCTCTTCCGACGGATTCTCTTCCTGAACTCCCTTAAAACCTCAACATAGTAACCCCCAACCCTAACCCTTTGGCCAATCAACTCTGGTGTATTGATTACCTTACTCCTTCTACACCTCTCATTATCCCTCACAGACTCCCTGCCTTCCTTGAATCTCTTATGCGACTCTTATGCAAGATGATCAGAAAAGCAGTCTGAAGCATTCCATACGTTTCTTTGACATTTTTTCCAAGTTTAAAACAGAATTTTATTACATATCGTTCTTCTAAAGTCCAGATTGCATTTTTGAAATTCATCAGCTGTGACATTCAGGCTTTAGTAGGGTGTATTTCAATTGCTGCTGTTGCTGTTTATTTGAAACTGAAATCATAAAAATTGGTCAGTCATCTCATAAGATCTATAGCAATAACATACTGAATATTCAAGAGTCTACGACAACATAAATGTCTGTTCGAAAAAAGTCTGGAAACTTATTGAATGCCCCACGTATATATATATATATATATATATATATATATATATATATATATATATATATTATATATATATATATATATATGTGTGTGTGTGTAATTATGTAATGTAAATTAAATATATTTAAAAGAAAACATAATTTGCAATATAATACCCTTTGGTAATATATCTAATTAACTTGTGTGGATTCAGGATGGAAATAATGCCTTGACGTCTTCCTATGTTAATACGTTTAATTATTCAAATTCAGCCTCGAAAATTATTGGAACATATGTAGAACATGGCGGCTGCCGGTTCAACTTAAGCGCAATCTTCTCCTGTAGTTTATGTCGGCAATCATATATGACCGGTTAATCTTAAAATGACATTTTAAACCAGCGATGGATTTGCCACCGGCCTCTCAAATCTGAAATTGTTTACGATTTTTTGTAAAACACATTTTTAGAAAGAATACAAACTTGTAAATGAAGCCTAAGAATGGGTTTTTGAGGTGCACCAAGTGACCGGCATAGTCTTTTCCAATAAACTACAGTCATAGATACTTCCGTTTCTTTGTTTTTCTGTATTTCTTGCTTTCTCTGTTTTATTGCATTCTTTCCTTGGCTTCATAAGTTATATTTTCTATTTAAAAATAGTAATTTTTAAGATTTAAATGTTTTCCTTTCTTATGTTAATCCTCCCTTCTTTTGTTTTAAATACATTTTGATTTCATCCATTCTTCTTAATTCATTTCATCTTTATTATTTTTCCACGACCTGGAACTTGTCTTTTAATCTTCTTGTGCCCCATTTCTACGAACATTTTCCTCGAAATTTTTTATTAACTCTTTCCCTTATATTCCCATTACTCTGAAGATACACTCTCTTTATTTTATTTTTTTCGCAAGTTACTAACTCTTCTGTTTACTTTGACCCGATATACTGATAAATATCTAGCAAAGCATCCATGAAAATTATATTCAAAGTGCGTGATATTAAAAAATAAAAACAAACTAATTAAAAAAAAAATGTCAAGTTAGTTTTATAACAGCTAAAGAAGCGGGCAGGCATATTAAGGTATTAGGAACCAAATATAATGAGAAATTATTTCGATAATGATGATTGCGGTTATCCTTTCACTAATCAAAAAGACAAATAAAAATCATAGTAAGAAAATAATTATGACTCAAATCATAATTGCATGAATTATGAAAAGAATCTAACGATCAAGAGATGAAAAAAAAGAAAATAATTAAATTACTAATTGATGAATTGGAAAAGAGCCATTATATTTTGGTGATTAACAGCAGAAATACTTTGAGAAAGAATTAAGCTTTAACAATAAATAAATAATAAACAAATAAATAGATAAATGAATAAATAAATAAATAAATAAATAAATAAATAAATAATAATAATAATAATAATAATAATAATAATAATAATAATAAGAAGAAGAAGAAGAAGAAGAAGAAGAACAACAACAACAACAACAACAACAACAATAATAATAATAATAATAATAATAATAATAATAATAATAATAATATTACAGTTCCAGATAAAGCAAAATTTGAAGTCAATGATGCACTATTGAGAAGATTAGTTTTGTTTACTTTTATACCCAACGGGACTAAATTGGTATCTCTGGTTTGATGGTGCGAATAGTAACTAATTATGCTAACACTGTGGTATCTTCTGGTTTTCAAAGAAAATCATATGACACTCTCCTTCACTTCAGCTAAAATCTGCTAACGGTATTTGCTGATTTCTATCCTTTTAAAAAATAATTCAGAGTTTATTTATCTCCACTAGTAACAGGAGGTTATCATTAAAGTTCAAGAGACAGCAAGTCGCCTCAGCTACTCAGGACTTCTCTCAATATTCTAATCGATTTCAGCAGTTTTTTTTTATCTGAATAGTCTCAATTCCTCCTTGATCTTTAGTTTACCCGGTGTATTTTCTTGTATTTTGGGGACGGTTACTATTGCAGTAATCTTAATGTTCCATAATTTGTTCCAGATTTACTTTCGCACTTGGATTTATTTTAACTCGATTATCAGCTATAAGGGAAAAGATTGTTAACTAGCAAGTTCTTTTTTTTTAATACTTCAAACCTTCTCTGCTATATTTTCCACTGTATAAATGGAAATTATGACCATTATGAAGAAAGAAAGCGCACGTTATGTTATGTATCAGTACATACTAGATTTATATAATTGCTTCATTTTCATTTACATATGAAAAATATATGTAATACCCAGGGAATAATTACTTCCATTTGATGATTGTCAGCAACAACGTGTTACCAGCTTTAGTTCATATCTCTTGAAATTGGTGTGTCTGAAATGGTTTGGAAAAGAGACCGAAGAATTGGAGATCGGAAAAAGAATAGAGACCATGCCGATCACAGCAGTGTTGAGATAAGATAGTATGTGTAGAAGAGTCTTGAAGACCTGAAGACCTGAGGAGACTTGCTTTCATTCAGTCACGCGGAAGAAAGACTCTTAAAACAACTGTAAAAAAAACTCACTTAGAGTTAAAAGAATAATATTATCTGAGGAATAGAAAGGAAGTTGCAAAGGTTCATAAGATATATAATATCTATTCTACATAGATTGGCACATCCTCATCGAAATCAAGACCAGACGGAAGAATCTAGCTATTGTCTGGATTGACTAGAAAAAAGCAGATAACATGGTCCCACAATGCTGGAAAACAAACTGCCTCAAAATGTACAAAATATCAGATGAAGTCATCAACTTTATCGAGAAAAACACGAAAAACTGAGGAGTAGAATTGACCACTGGAGGAAAAGGTTAGATGAAGCGAAGATCCAAAGAGTTATTTCCAGGGAAATTAACCGTCACCATTACTATTTGTAATTGCCACTCTATCATGTACTCAGAAAATGCACAGTTGGATGCAAACTTTGTAAATCCCAGGAAATCACCTAATGTACATGGATGATATCAAACCGTTTGCCAAAAAATAAAAATAAAAACATTGGAAACTCTTACACACGCTACGAAAATATAACGCCAGGATATAGGGATGGAATTTGGAATGGAAACATGTGCTATGCAAGTAATGAATAGCCGGAAACGACATCTCACAGACGGAATAGAACTACCAAATCACGAAAATTTT
>OY757906.1:95473038-95498038 GCA_963585895.1 Sepioteuthis lessoniana | reverse complement strand
TCATTGCAGAGGAATAAAAATCAGATTTTTGATGTGTAAATCGCGTAGAATATCTTGATTTTATCGGTGGAAAAACCGTGAGGAAATATACTCTAAACATAAGATAGGAAATATCCTTTCAGTGCCTAGCTAGGAATTAATCAATTTTACCTCTTGACGGTATGGTAAACCTTGTTACAAAATCAGAACCTGTGAATTCATTAATCAAATAAAATATTTAAAATAAAGCACTAATTTATTTATCAATGTCAAACTGTTAAACTACTTCATATTTACTTTCCCCACATCATTATATAACTCTAGTAAAAGGGGCAAAATGTTATGACGTGTTTACTGAAGTCCGTATGTCCAAAACAGTCAGAACTTTTTCTAGCGCAAGTTTAAGTAAGTATGTGAAGAAAGAAAAGAACAAATTCTATCCAAACGATAGTTCTATCACTTAGAGTTTGAAACACTTGTCTGCTTATTTGCAAATATGGATTATCTATAAAATTTCTTTCTTCCCTAGCAACAAAGAGCCAAACTCATTACAGTTCCTTTTCATGTAAAAGGAGACGTGATATCATCTAATCTGTGCCAATAGTATACATATTATGCAACGTTTCCAGGAAATGCGCATCCATAGTTGCGTAAAACTATTTTTGTATTTGTTTTAGTACTCGATAAAACATTCTACTTTTTAAAAAAAGTTGAAGAAATGAGTTTATATGACCATTTTGAAAAAAAAAGCGTATATCTGGGTACCTGCCTTTTGAACTTTGAATCTTATTAAAAACATACAAACTTGAACTTGTTTTAATAGGGACGTAATTGATAATGTACTTTTTGAGTAAATGTAATGCTTACATTATGGATATAATGTATCGCCACAGTTTTGTAGCTGATAAATTTACTAAATATTGACGATATTTTAGTTACGGAGGATTATGTTCTCTGACATTTTATAATTCATTAAAAAATATCACTGTTTAGATTATAACAAGTGTTTTATTCAGTTTTTATAAAAGACGTTTTTAACGGAAGTGGCTTATTTTCATATGTGTGCAGTTATTTGCATTTGAATATCAATATTAACACATTTTATATTTCATATATAATTATTCATAGCTAATATAATGTTGTATCAATATCTATATACTTTTTCTTATAATATGTTTTATGGTCTCATGATATTTTTGCGTATACATTACTGAATGATTGGATTGAAAAGGAAACGATTATACCAACTGATATATATATATATATATATATATATATGTGTGTGTGTGTGTGTTTGTGTGTGTGTGTGTTTATACTATTAAAACCTTATATATATATATATATATGTATATATATATACGTGTATATATATATATATATTCATCTAAAATCGTATACACAGAGACAAAAGCTCTTGGTGATGGTTGGTTCGTTGTCTATGCTATCAGAAATCATGTCTAACAGTGACCAAGTTGGGTTTTCTCTGCCCCGACTCAATTCATACATACATGTACATATGCTCAGTCCCTCACGTTATGGACAATTTCTTTCTAATTGTTACGGAATAAATGATTATATATATATATATATATATATATATATACTAATCTAATATCTACCAGTATTCACGGTACCAGAAAAAAACGAAAAAAAAAAAACCCTGGCCAGGAACAAAAGATAAAAGTATCTCGAATAACCGTCCAGGGGAAAAAGAAAAAACTTTTTGGGGTAAAAAAGAAAGAAAAGGCCAACCTCGTCCGACTCCTTGAAAAAAATCAAGGGGTACGTAGTCAGTGGTCAAAAGAAAACCAAAAAAACCTCCGCGAATGCTGCAATGCTACAATTACTAAAGTGCTCAACACAATACAATGAAGCCAATTATAGAATTAACTTAAATTGCGAGTCGAAAATCTTCTACTAAAGTTTCACCTTAACGGATCATCAGGAAGTTTACTTTCGACTCTTCCTGATGATCCGTTAAGGTGAAACTTTAGTAGAAGATTTTCGACTCACGATTTAAGTTAATTCTATCTATATACATATATGTATATATATATATATATATATATATATATATAGAGAGAGAGAGAGAGAGAGGGAGATTTGTTTTCTCTTGTTTAATGGCATATCAGTCTATATAGGTTATTCAATGCCAAAACCATCCTTCTAGAAGAACAGGAGTTGTATTACTTAACCCATAGCTGTGTGTGTGTGTGTGTGTGTGTGTGTGTGTGTGTGTGTGTGTGTGTGTGTGTGTGTGTGTGTGAATCTATTATATGAAGTGTGTACAAACTTGTAGAGAGTTAAACCATTTACAACGGCTAAAATTTAAGGACGAATTCAAAAATAGACATCTAACACTCAACACAAATGTTCCTTAGTTAGAGAAGCTCTGCAATGTTTTTGAGGGTTTTTTTTTTATGTGGTGTCACCTGTCTCCATGCGTCCTTTACTGTTCTGATAATTTTCACTTTAGCAAAGAAAAAGAATCCCACAGAGCAAAGTCGACTTGGTATGGTTAGGAGCACATTTATTCTACTCTGTCTTACTCCAAATAAATCCTTCTTTCAAATGAATGAAAACTGGCTTCATATTTTTTGAATGTGCATTAACTCGTCTAGTTTTGAGTTTACACTGCTAGACCTTGTTGTGGGACCGATGAATATGTCGATCCAACAAACATTAATAAATCATGTATTTGACACAAATTAGGCTAGGATGACAAAGGCCTGAGTGTTAATTTTAAGAGCCGAGCTTCTATTCATCAAATCAAACATGAGAAGTTTTGGTTGGTCAACTCGTTTAATTGGGATATTTGTTCAGTGATAGAAAGGTTTACGTAACAAACTCGAAGGTCGTTTCTCACGTTTAAAATTTTTAATATAGTAAACTCTATTTTTACTTGTTCTTTTACGCAACTATTTCGTTAATATTATTGCATAAATATTGAATCGTCCGATTAATATATATATATATATATATATATATATATATATATTGTTATCCACAGACAGACTGTTTCGCTCTCTTAGAACTCTTCAGAGTGGCTAGACACGTAGGACTCTCGAAGCCGGGATCGAAACCCATCCAACTTTACGTTAGACTAAGTCTCAGACCGCACGGCTAACAAGCGTACCACATTGGGCTAAGGGAATTGTTAAGGTATTTATGTAGCAACAGCAGCAGTCGTTTGTTTACATTTTTATACCCTATCGGCTATCAGAGTGCTCAATTCTTTCGAAGAGCTTTGCATTATGCGATTGGCGGCCGAAATGTCCTGCACCAGATATATATATATATATATATATATTTATATATATATATATATATATATATATATATATATATATATATATATATATATATATAAATATATATATATATATATATATATCATCATCATGTCGCGCCGCCAGCACGGATATCCAACTGCGATGTTATAGCACTTTGGAAATCTTTGATATATAGATACATATTCTTGCATTTGGGAAAAATATTCTGGATTTCCTTGAAATAAAAATAAAAGATAAATTGGATTTTTTTTTAAATAAACAATTAGAGCAAAAACAAACAAATGAGAATGATGGGAGAAAATTAAAAAAAAACAATATGATAAAAATAATGAAAAATTGCCCTATTTATAAGAACTGTTATTTTCCCACGGAAGTCAATAAGAAATCTAGACATGCTGTCAGTAACCCGTGTTGGGAACATCTGAAATTGTATCCGAGACGTCTCTCTTACCAGGTGATGAAACTATTTTGTTTGCAATCATTATTATTAAACAGAAAAGAGTTTGCGTCGATAAGTATTAGTAAAGAATTAGCGTATTGGCTGCCATTTCGCTGTATAGACGAGACAGCACAGAAACGATTTACGCGTATGACTTTGAGAATCAAAGTAACCGAACTAACTCTCTAAAGAAGATTTTTTTCCCAAATAATATCCTGATAATGTATTGTTAGCATTGATATTGACACAACTTATCTTTAAATGTACGGTGTTCACTAAGGAAGCCAGTAAAGAATGAATTCACTTCAGCATAAATGGTCTGCAAGATTAACTTTAAAAAATATATATTCCATGGCAAAGCTATGTTGGGATTATTTTTGCCAAATATATCAATAAGTATTTTCTGCCTTTACTTTCAAAAATTCGATGCGCACACGAAGTAAATTCACACAAACACACACACACACACACACACACACACACACACACACACACACACATATATATATATATATATATATATATATATATATATATATATATATATATATATATAACCATTACACAAGAGTAGTGGTATAATCATCCTTTGCTTCACTGAGACAAGCAACCTCACTAGTTAGAGTATCATAGGAACAAGGATAATTAAATAGATGAAAATATCAATGAATGTGTATTGTTCCCCTCGTGACGAAAGTTCGAATCCCCACTATTGTCTATGAAGAGAAAATATTACTTTGCAATCAATATCGGGGAGAACGTTTTGTACGCGGCATATTTCATGTTATTAATAATTATAAAACAAATTCAAAGGCATACTTTTTTTTAAGTGTATGGATATTTTCGCATATTGACATTCATATATATTTATATTCTTGCCAATACAAACACTGCAATATGAATAGTAAGTGTTAGTAAAAGTTTCACACACATATTATGTATACATATATATGGTGCTACTGTGAAACTTTAAAACGCACACACACACACACACCCACACACACACACACACACACACACACACACGAGGTCCAGACTTTTTTCGTATAGGAGCTTTTATCGATAGTACACACATGAAACTCTAGTCCCTTTCGAAGTAATCTCCTCAAGCCGCAATGCACTTGTACAGTCCTAACAAATTCTGGAACGCCCCATTGAAGTCCTCTTGTGTGAGCGTGCTAATGACCTTCGTCATAGCCTCTTTCATCTCTTCAATTGTCTCATAACGACAGCCTCTGAGCTTAGGGAATAACCAAAAGTAACAGGGAGCAAGTTCTGGACTATAGGGAGGCTGAGGAACTGTCTTGATGCCCATCTTGGTCAAATAGTCTGTGACAAGGATGGAGCTGTGGATTGGTGTATTATCCTTGTGGAAATGCCCCTGACCCGATTTGAAGAGTGCTTGTCTCTTCCGACGTAATCTATTCCTGAACTCCCTTAAAGCCTCAACATAGTAACCTTAAGGCTAACCCTACCCCTTCCGCTAATCAACTCCGGTGTATTGATTTCCTTACTCCTTCCACACCTCTCAAAATCCCTCACAGACTCCATGTCTTCCTTCAATCTCTTATGCCACTCAAAAACTGATGGTCGATTCATGCAAGATGGTCGAAAAACAATCTGAAGCATTCCATACGTTTCTGTGGCATTTTTTCCAAGTTTAAAACAGAATTTTATTGCATATCTTTCTTCTAAAGTGCCCTGAAGTCCAGATTGCATCTTTGAAATTCACCAACTGTGACAAGCAGGCTTTAGTAGGGTGTATTCCAATTGCTACTGTAGCTGTTCCTTTTAGGCTGAAATCATAAAAATTGGTCTGTCATCTCATAAGATGTATAGCAATAACATCCTGAATGTTCATGAGTCTACGATAATGTTAAATGCCTGTAAAAAAAAGTCTGGATAGTTACCGTATGCACCTCGTATTTGCATAAGAAAGGTATATATATGTGTGTGTGTGTGTGTGCGTGTGTGTGTGTGTGTAGTAGTAGTAGTAGTAGGTATCATACAATAACTGATGTTTATACAACAGCGTTACTTCTATCAAATCCTTCATCAGATGATGACTCTGGGTTCAGGCATGGTTTCGAGGCCGAAGCATCATTAGAACTAGCCTAGAGCGCCCCAGTAGTATCTTACGACGCCAAAAGACTTTTCAGATTGTTGTCTCTCTATGGGTTTGCCAGATCCACGCTGATGCAGTTAGAGCCTTCTCTTGGATCTTTTCCATGTATTTCCTCCTGTCTGAAGGAGGAAGTCCAAGATTAGTCAAGAAAACGGAGGTTGGATTGGCAATATAAACTCTGCATCCGACTTCGATACGAAATACATTTGTTATCCAGCCACTTCTGACACATTGTTTTCGCTGATCTTCATTTTTTCCGACTCACGCTGATGTGCATAGTCAAAATTTTCTTCTTAAGGGACAGTTAACTCAATAACGAAAACTTTTTTTTTACTTTAACGGACTAAATGACAATATCTGGACGCTCTGTCGTTAACGATATTTCATTTGGAAATATGAAGTTATGTTTTAAATCGGTTGTGACGAACCAGTCCATGTAGCCCTGAAGCAATGATGGTTTACGCATATTTCCACGCGCAATTTTCGAAATATTTCCTTCTTTAACGAACTGAAATGCTCTGTTGTTGAAAAGTCTTAAAGCTTTATTGGCAGTCTCACATGTTTTTTAAACATCCGAATAAATCTCCAGGACTTCGTTATGTCTCCAAGTATAGCTTCTTAGAGTGTACTCACATCCAGTGAGAATATGTTTGAGGCTCGCAGTTTTCCCATATGCTCTGCATCAGTCAGATCTAGTTAACCCCCAAGCATGAAGGTTGACTGCTCTTTGTAAGACATCGTAGGCTGCTTTTATGAGGAAACTTAATTTCTTTAGTTCCATGTGCTTTAGGTCTCTCCATGTGACAGCTCTGTCTTTTGCACTCTCCCACTTAGTCCATGCATCCTGTTTCCTTTGTTCTATAGCTGTAGCAAAACGCCTAACTTCCCGAAGAGGATGAATTTCTTCCGATACCATTTTTCTTCTGTTTGCCGTGGATTCTTTGGACAACCAACGCTGTGGATGCAGGCCTTGGACTGCTTTTCCAATAGCCACAGTGGCAATTATTTCTATCATCCTAAGGGCCGATTCTGCATTCTGGACAGCAACTTTTGCCTTACATTTTCTACTGGTTATCACAGAAGGCTGGGCGTTCTTCACCAGTGGGTCAGAAGAATCACGCAGCACTTGAAAGAGTCGCGCTGTTCCTAATTTATATTCCTCAACAAGTGACAACGTTGGAAGTTTTGGTTTTGTTGATGAACTATATAGTGACACGTTTGTTAAGGAGTTAGGTACTCCCAACCATTTTTTATATTTTTTTAATAGATTTTATCGATTGTTTAAACTTTTGTATGTGATATATATACATATATATATATATATATATATATATATATATATATATATATATATATTATCTGCTAAAATTTCTACCGGTAGACAAAATAATATCTAGTAAACATTTTTACTAGTGATATCGAAAATTATGTGACCTTTTTTTCTCAAAACTAAGTGTATAAGTATATATAATTAAAGGAAAATAAAACAAAAACAAAAGAAGCATCGTATTTATCATATGCTTAACAAAGATATTCCAGCTGAAATTCCATGGCAAATGTCAAAAATAAATTCTTGCGTTAACCTTCATAGAATAATATAGAATATAGCATACTAAGTGACCAATTATACAAAAGGACATGTCATTTTTCTGGTTTAAGCCTATATACGTCGATTTATATACATATACTAAGTCATTTCAAATATGGCATGAATCTCAATTTAATTTATCAAAATGAATAAATGTGGTTTCATTCATTACTTGTAAAGGTCTAAGTTGATAATAAACATGTAATATACACTGTTTCGTAATTAATTTCAGAGCAATTCCCTCAATACCATGACATTTAATAGCATAATATCCAGCTTATCAAAAACTATTCCAGGTAATTTGCCGTAGCAGATATATGTACAATGGGAAAAATCATAGAACCCAATTATGTAATGTTTCTTCAAGGAACATGGAAGAGAACAAATTTAAAACCAGAAAATTTATGAGAAAACTCAATCCCAAAGAACACACACACACACATTCTCTCTCTCTCTCTCTCTCTCTCTCTCTCTCACACACACACACACACACACACACACTAAAAGCAATTCAGACCACACCTTATCATTATTGGTTCATATGTTTTCTCTCGAACTGAATACATGAAATCACGGGTACAAGTGTTAAGTATTCCTGTATTTTTACTCGCCTAGAGTCAGGACTGAACCTGCAACCCCCAGATGACTGTCTCCTGAGAGGCTTAGAGAAGCGACGCCTATAACCAATACGGTATATGTCCTGCTGAAAGATATATTTAGGTGTGTTATTAAAGTGAAGGCTATCTACTTTTTCTGATAAAAAATGTCTCTGGAATTCTGATATATACATCGACCACAGCTCCATTCTGGAATATATACAACTAGGAAATATCTCAGGCAGATTTAAATCATGTTTTATTTGGTCTTTAATAATAAAACTCAGTTTTTGTTTGCAAGTACAAAAATCTACAATGAACATAGTAAATTTATTAACACAATTTTTAACGAAATCCACATTCATTTTAAACAAACCGGCAAATGTTGGTATTGCTGGAAATGTTTCTGTTTATTGGGAAAGATTAAAAGATATGTTCTATACGACCTTTCATGATAGTTCTATGAGTGTCAGCTACATTGTGGCAATATGAAATTCCTGCTGACATATCGAATTGTTTTTCGTAAAAACAAAGCCATAACAACAGCACTTCTATGTCATTCATTTATTTGGATGCGGCTCATCTTGGCTATTATTTCTCTGTTTAATTAATTTATTTGTGAAAATTTATCGCACAAAACAGACAAGTATGTACAATACGCATCGAAAAATCAGAATCCCTCACAAAAAAGCAAAAACAAAATGTGTGAACAAAGTTAAACAAATATTTTCAACCATACTAATTTTCCATTGTATACAGTATATACGATCTTTCCTTCTGAAACTTACAGCCATCATAATTGGACTTTTTAAGAGACACGCATCACTCATTGTAAAAATCACCTCAGGTATGCATTCAGTATTTTGAATCAGTTTTAGATATTAGATAAGACATTCTTCTTGTTGAAAATAACTCATCACAATAAACAGCGAGTAAGTAATTTATGAAATAAAAGCCATGGCTATTATAATCATGTACAAAAGCTAAAAAATGATATCATGAATTTCATTTGATTGATATTTATATTAAATGCTTATAATTGTAACTTATCTTATTCCTTGTTAACTATATTTACCAACCCCTCCGGTCGGGCAGGATATGATACAAGGTCAGCTTTTAAGCGGAGTTTGAAAAGAATTCAGAGTTTTCTTTCTCCTTGACTAGTTGACCCACCAAGGCATAAGAACCTAGTCTCTCCTACTATTGACCCATAGCTGGAGGGAGAATAATTGGATACATACCTTTCCCGAGGGTATTAGTGCTATGTGAAATGCAATCAGTCTCGTCCAGGATTTGAACTCGTGTAGCCGTGTCCATTTCCTACGACGATAACCATTACACCACGGGCACCTCTTATTTCTTGTTAACAACTGTCAAAAATCGTTTTAAACACGTGATTTGTGATTGAACAGCAACTAGAATCTAATAGCATTTTTGTATTTCATGGAAAGAAAAGCTTACATCATTTTACGTTGTACTTACATTCCATAAACTTCCCTTTATAATTCTCTCTATTCAGTTCTCACATCTAAAGAAAATGTAACATAAAATATGACATACACTATATTAAAAAATCCTGTTGATATCCGCTGCATAGGAGTAAATCATCCCAATCAGAAAAACCGATCCTTGGTATGACAGTCATCATCATGTCGCACCACCAGCACAGATATCCCAGACCCTCCCCTGCCACCTGTCTTTATCGTCCACCGCTCCCAGTAGGTCTTTAAGGTGACATCCCGGATCGGCACAGAGCTGTTGTTCTAGCTGGTCGTCCAAAATTTGATCGTCCATGTGAAGGGGTCAACAAGGGTATGTCACTTATAGGCTCGTCCTTACTTTTCCAGCAGCGTCCCGCATGTCTGGTTTGTTTAACTTGGATAATTTTTGTGTTGGGTTGTAGGTGGCCTTCCAGCTGCTGCTTTGTGGGGTGCTACTCCCAGGATTTGTTCAATATTGCTCGCAGCATTCTTGTGTAATTGCCGTTAAGCTTTTCATCCATACATTTAGTTAGCGTCAATGTAGTGCATCCATATAGCAGTATCGACACGGTCGCTGCTTGGAAAAACTGCCTTTTATTTTATCGGTCAGGTCTGACTTCCATATGACAGAAAGACTATCGATAGCTTCCCATCCCTTTGCTAATCGTGTTTTGATATCTGTCTCGGTTGATGCGACACTGCTTCCTAAGTAGGTGAACTTGTCCGCTAGTTTCAAAGAAATAACATTTTGTATGAATGTGTTGCCTCTTTGATGAAAGAACTTTTACTCCGACTTGTCTGCGTTGACATGAAGGCCTATGCCAGCAACTGCTCGTTCCAGTCTATGTAGCAAGGTTTCGGCTTGGGCGGGTGTATTTGCCAGAAGCGCTATGTCATCAGCGTAGTCTGCATCCATAATTGTGTTGGGTATCTTCTTCTTCTTTCCTCTGTTAGCTTGAAAACGTTGTCTTTTATTTCATCAATAGACGTTCTAACCAAGTAGTCTAGACAAATGATAAAGAGATACGAGGTTAATGTGTCTCTTTACAGCACACCTGCTACGTTGTTGAAGTAGTTTGTGTCTCCATCTGGGGAGCGGACATTTACTTTTGTGTTTTTATATAGCATTATTATGCATCTTCTCTTAGTGTATGGATCCAAAGGCCTTTGAGATGTCGACAAATAATATTGTTGCCCCTAGGTTTTTTTGCATTTACACCTTCTAGAATTCGACCAATAGTCAAAATTTGTTATGTCGTGGATTGACTTTTCCGAAAGCCATTTTGGTTCTTAAGCTGCATCTAATGTTGAGGCTCCAGTTCTTTACAGTTTGAGGTTTGGGGTTCACCTCTTCATTGCTATTACTCTCGAGCCCTCTTTTAGAAGAGTTAATGCCAGTTATAGTCCAATATATGGATCAAATAGATATCTTTAAAAATTATTCGTTTCCGATAGGACCGTGTGCAAAGAGTTTGTTTGTTTGGGTGCTATGGCATATCAATATTTGTAGGTTATTTAATGCCAAATCCATTTTCATACAAGTAAACTGTTCTATTTCAAACAATTCTGTTTTTCATAAGTACACTGTTTTATCGTCAAAAATAGTTCTATTTCAAGCTATTCAGTTTAGTCTAGCAGTTATAATTGAAAAAAAAAATTAGGATAATATAGTTTTTTCTTACAGTTAAATGTCAAAACAATTCTATTTCGAACAATTAATTTTAGCCTAAGTACAGTTCCAATGTCAAAAATAATTCTATTTCCAACAATTCAGTTGAGCATAAGTACATAGTTTAAATATCAAAACAGTTTTATTTCAAGTAATTCAGTTCAACATAAGTACGCAGATTGGTTCTATTTAACCTATAGATAAAATCCGGTCTAGAGTGAACCAAGGAGCGATGGCAATGAAGGGGTGCTCCACATTCACCAAAGCTCCAGTATTTCTGGAACCTTACCATCAGATTATTTAGTGCCATATCCAGGACTCTCGTTGATGGGGGTGGTCTTACCTCTTTGTAGAGATGCATTCGGTGTATTCTCCAGCTCCAGCCGGCAGAGCGATGTCCAAACAGTGGTACACAGAATGAAAAAATGTATATACATACAACGCGATCCCCTAATCTCTATGCATAAATAAGTAGACAGACTTACAATCAAGTTCAATGAAGCCTCTGTTGAAAACATACAGCATTCACTCATGAAGAAGTTCTTTTCGTATAAAAGACTTTTGTGAAATTATGGCAAGGAAAACTTTTTCGTAATTACTTTTTCTTAAACCAAGATCGTATTTAGTTCTTTGTGATAGTAGTTAAAGTTTGCTCTTACAAATTTCAATAAGAATATTTTTTGACAATTATATCTTAAACATTGGACCAACCACGGGAATATAGAGAAATGTACGGTATTTTGTTTTAAAGTTTGTTTGGGTTTTATGGCATATCAACATTTGGAGGTTATTTAATGCCAAATCCATTTTATAAAAATAATCAGTACTATTTCAAACATTTCAGTTTAGCATGAGTTGACAGTTTAATTGTAAAAACATTTCTTTTTCAAGGTATTCAGTTTATTCAAACAGTTTTAATTTAGCTAATTCAGTTTAGTATAAGTATAGATTTTGTTTATACACAATTGTCAAAACAGTTCTATATTAAACAATTCAGTTTAGCATTAGTAGAGTTCCAATGTCAAAAACAGTTCCATTTCAAACAATTCAGTTTAGAATAAGTACACAGTTTAAATGTAAGGATACAGTTTAATTGCCAAAATATTTCTACTTCAAGCTAATCAGTTGAGTCAAACAGTTTTAATTCAAATAATTCAGTTTAGCATAAGTATACAATTTAGTTCTATTTAACCCATAGATAGGGCCCTATCAGTTGCAACCATTCCGGGCTAGAATGGACCTGGAGAGGAATGACAATGAAAGGGTGCTCTGCATTCTCAAAATCCCAGCTTCACTGGAACCTCACCATCAGATTGTTTAGTGTCATATCTAGGATGCTTGTTGGTGAGGAGGTCTTAACCCTTTTCAGAGGTGCATTCGGTGTATTCTCCAGCGCCAGCTGACTGGGCAAACTTTATTTTGTGTAAATAAATATACCTCAGAGTTTTCCCCTTTCCCTTTTTGTTGGAATATGTAGAGGGAAGAATAATATGTAAATCTAAGGAAAGCTGTTTATATCTTCATTCGTATTTGGTCTAATTTTAAATTATGATGGCTGATTGAAATGTCTACCTTTACTAGATTGTATGCCAGAGATGCTTCTTATCGAGTATTGATATTTTGTTCGTTTTATCCATAAAAAAGATATATTGCGTCGTTTATATGGTTTCATCATTGGTCAAGTATTTTGATCACTGCTTGCTCTGTCAGCAGGGTTTACAATTTGTCAATCGCCTCCTTTACAGAGGAGAACCCCACCTCTAAAGGAAACTCTTGAATTTGATACAATATTGTATATGTTAGCGAATGTGAAGTAACCCTGTCGTTGCAATTAATCCCAGGTCCACTCAAACCAAAAGGTCGATGCTAGGTTCCCATACATTGGCCAATTGATGTGTTTGAATGTTCATTGATATTTAAAAAAAGAATAGTGAATCCACATAACTGTGTAAAAATTATTAGTATCGTACAGAAAAATGTAGAGATATATCATTGAGTGTTAACAACTTATCATTTTAGTCGCTGTGTTTTTCTCAAATATATTCTAACGAGTGGATTTTCACGGGAGTTCGAGTGACAACACATTTCTTCCGATCTCCAAAATACTTGTAGATATCCTAGCCAGTTTTAAACGTACTGGTGTGAATTTTTCAAAAGATTTCCACATCCTAGAATCTTTATTCCATTTTCTTGAAGATTGTTCCAAGGGCTTAAAGAACGATTTTTATTACCGATACATTCATGTTCAAAAAATCTCAGTTCTCTGGCAAAGTCCAGGTATTTTTTCAGTTTTTTGATTTCCCTCACATTAATTCAAGGGTTTACTGGCAAAAGAAAATCTACTGGATGAAGAGTTATTTCCATTTGATGATTACTAATAGGTCTAGTTTTCTTGCCGCGATTGGATGATTCAGTTTTAATTTAAAGTCCCCTATAATCTTACGCGTTATTATTATCATTATTATTATTATTATTATTATTATTTACTCCTTTAGAGTTTTTCACATCAGTGTTAGCTAATGGTTTTTCACTTGGGTTTGAGAGACAGCAAGTCTCCATAAGTATACAGGATTCGTCTCTGGATATTGGCCGTTCTCAGCAATGCTGTGATTTGGATAGTCTGTACTAGTCCGCCAACTTTCAAGTCTTCCAGGCCTTTTAATAATCCTTTAGTTATTGTGTCTAAAGCACCAATCCCAATTGGTGCAATCGTCACTTTCATCTTCCACAACTTTTTTTTCAATTCTCTAGCAAGGTCGAGGTACTTATCCTTCTTTTCACATTCCCTCAGAGTTATTATGTGGTCCGCCGGGACAGCAAAGTCGACAATTTTGCAAATTCTCTTCTTTTTGTTGATTATCATAAGGTCTGGTCTCCTGGGTGGGAATAGGTGATCTGTTTGTATGTTAAAGTCCTAGAGGAGTTATCCGTGTCATTTTCTAGGGCAGGTGCTGGGTTCTTTATGTAGCATTTGTTAGTATGGTCAAATTTAAATTTATTGCACATTTCCCAGTGGATCACCTTGCCGACCCAGT
Source organism: Sepioteuthis lessoniana (assembly GCA_963585895.1). Taxonomy (NCBI): domain Eukaryota; kingdom Metazoa; phylum Mollusca; class Cephalopoda; order Myopsida; family Loliginidae; genus Sepioteuthis; species Sepioteuthis lessoniana. The sequence continues at coordinate 95,483,833 of OY757906.1, read as the reverse complement.
CATGTGTCGCCTTATGCTCCTTCTGTGCTAATTTGCTGCATTCGCTTACTATGTGATTGATCGTTTCGTCCCTGTCACCTCATAGAGTACATTTACTGCTTTGCTGTGTCTTATCTATTCTCACTTTGATATGATTAGTCCTTATAGTGTTGTCCTGTGCTGCTATTAGGAGAGATTCCGTTTTTCTCTTAAGGTTTCCTTCTCTTAGCCAGGTCCAGGTTTTCCGGCGTGAGATGTTGTTTTTTAGTCATTTAAAGCGGTCATAGAGTTGTTTTTTCTCCCATTTACTTTTCCTAGTTGTTGTCATTCAGTCGTCAATCGTTTTGTCCGTATCCTGTCTGCTGGCTGTAATAAGTCCTCGTTCGTGTTTTCTATGTAGTCTTCGAGGCGTTGTATCGATGCGTCAACGCTGTATTCGATGCTGGTGAGTCCTCTTCCTCCCTCTTTTCTAGATATATACAGTCCGTCAATGTCGTCTCTGGGATGTACTGCCTTATACATGGTCGTTATTTTTCTTTTTCTTTGGTCCATTTGTTTTAGTTCATCTCTGGTCCACTTGAGGAAGGGCCCCAAATATCTATTTAGGGGCACAGCCCAGGTATTTATTCATTTGATGAGGTTTCTGTTGGTGAGTTTTGTCTCGAGTAGTTTTAGAGTTCTCCTGATATATTCCTTCCGGATCTTATCTTTCATTTCCACTTGTTTGATGGTATCAGCCTCCAGGATACCCAAGTATTTGTTGGTTTCCTCTTCTCCGAGCATTCTAATTTTGTCGAGATTTGGTAGTTCCATTCCTACAGTCATATATCGTTTGCCACTTTTCCTAATGAGCATGGCACATTTCTCTCTGCCAAATTCCATTCCTATGTCTTGACTTTATATTCTAACTGCGTGTATGAGAGTTTCCAGTTCTTTTTCATTTTTTACAAATATTTTAATGCTATCAATGTACATTTAGTGATTGATCCTCTCTTGCGATTTGCTGTGTTTGTATCTGGCTGTGCATTTACTGAGTCTGTAGTTAAGTGCCATCATGGCTATTATGAATAGTAAAGGTGACAGTGCATCTTCTTGGAAAATGCCTCTTTGGATCTTTGTTTCAGCTAAGCTTCTTTTTCCTACTGCCAGCTCCACTCTCCAGGTTTGCATTGTCTTTTTGATGAAGTTTATTATTATTATTATTATTATTATTATTATTATTATTATTATTATTATTTATATTTTTTAACACCAGCGTTTACTGGTTGCTTTTCACTCGAATTTAAGTGACAACAAGTCTCCTCCTGTCTCCAGGACTCTTCTCAGTATTCTGGCCGATCACAACTATGCTGGTGCATGGATGGTCTCTAGTCACCCTCTTATTCCCATGTCTCCCAGTCCCTATAGCAATCCTTTGGTGACTGTACCGAACGCAATAATTACAATTGTCAATTCCATGTTCCATATCTTTTTCAGTTTATTATTATTATCATTGATTGATTGAGAACATTTTACATTAGCGTTAGGTGATGGTCTTTCTCAAGAGTTCGAGTAACAGCAAGTTTCCTCGAGTCTCCAGGATGTTCTCAGTATTCTGGTCGATCTCAATAATGATGTAATACGGAGAGTCTTCACTCGTCACGATATTTCCAATATCTCCAATCCTTGTACCAATCATTTGGTGACTGTGAAGAGAGCGCCTATAACAATGGGTATAAATGTTACACATTTTTTCAATTACCAAACAAGGTCGAGATACTTAGGCTCCTTTTCAAATTCTTTCAATTTTACTCAGAAGTCTGCAAAGACAGCAAAGACCACAATTCTTCAAATTCTCTCTTTTTTTGTTGATTATAAGATCTTGTCGTCTGGCCAAGATTAGGTGATTCGTTTATATCTCAAAATCTCAGAGGTGTTTGTGCGTGTCATTCTTCAGGACTGAAGTTTAGGTATTCATATACTATTTGTTCCTATGTGAAACTTCAATTTTTGGCACAATTCCCTGAGGATCATGTTGCCCATTCTCTCGTGCCTTGTCTTATATTCTTTCTGTGCTAATTTACTGTATTTGCTTATTATGTGATTGATGGTTTCGTCTCTATCACCACATAACCGACATCTGCTTTTTTCTTGTGTCTTATCTATTCTCGCTTTGATATTGTTTGACATTATGACACTGTTTTGTGCTACATTTTGAAGGTATTTTGTTTTTCTCTTAGGATTTCCTTTTCTCTGCAACGTCCTCGTTATCTCATGTGAGGTGTCGCTTGTTAGTCGCTTAAAGCGTCCATAGAGTTGTTTTTCTTCCCACATTTTTTTCTGGTTATTGTTGTTCAGAGGATCTTCGTATCGTTAATATTGTTTCTGGTGGCACAATCAGTCTTCCTTCGAACTTTTCTATGTCGTCTTTGAGTCTTTGTATCGATACGTCAACACATATCCTCTGCCAAAGCCCTCTCTGGAATGCAATGCCTTATGCATGGTCCTTAGTTTTCTTTTTCACAGATCTTTGGGGACCTTCCCGAGTGCATCACATACAACTACAATTGGCATCATCGTCACCCTCTTGTTCCACAGATTTTTTTTTAGTTCTTTTTCAAGATCCAAGTATATGTTTATCGTTTTGCTTTCATTTATTTTTACTCTGTGATCTGATAGAACTGCAAAAGTTCTCTTTTTACGTTTGTTTTTTTTTTTTTATCGTGATTAAATTATCCGTTTCTATCCCATTCTTCTTCTTCTTCTTCTTCTTCTTCTTCTTCTTCTTCTTCTTCTTATTATTATTATTATTATTATTATTATTATTATTCCTTGATAGGTTTTCACATTTTTTTAATTTATTATTTCATTTCTTGCGATGTTTGCACACCAGTTTTGAGGTCTGAGTGACTGTAATTCTTTGGATCTCCAGTTCTCTTCTGAGTATAGTAGCTGATCTAAGCAATGCTGTGGTTTCTAGGGTCTCAATCCTTCCTCTGATTTCCAATTCCTCCAGTTTCTTTACCAGGATTTCAAAGACCATTTCAACTTGAATTGATATCACCGTCATATTTACATTCTATAGATTTTTCAGCTCTAAGGTTAGGTGCAACTATTTGACAATCATTTAACTTTCTTTCAATTCTCCACCCTGGTCCGCTAGAACAGCAAACTCACGTTGACATTCTTTTATTTACAGAATGTTAATTACCACTAAGTCTGTCTTTTGGTGATTTGTATCTCAAAATCTCGCTAAATTTAATTGTTCTCATTTATCATTTTTTTTTGTTTCTGATTTGCTTATATACAATTGGTTTTTATGGTTATTTTTTAATTGCTTGCACAATTTTTATTGGATCACATTTCCTACTAAGTCTTCAACTGGTTCTGCATCATCTCAAATCCCTTATCATGTGGTTAACAGTTTCCTTTCTCTCTTCATATGACCTATACTTCACATTATTTTGCGTATGGTAAATATTGGATTTGATATACTGGTTTCTTAGGTCATTATTTTTGTGATGCTATCATAATACTCGCAATTTCCTTAGAGAGGTTTACTCTTCTTAGCCATGTCTTGGTTATCTTGTGTGCAATCTTGGAATTTTTGTGACTTGAAGTATCAATTGAATTGTTTGCCTTCATGCTTTTTGTTTTCTAGGTTTTGTTGTTTTTATTATGGTCTATCATTTTTTTTTGCTTTTTCGTTATAAGCATTGTACATTTACTTTTAATTCCAAAGTCTATTTCTACGTATATCTTTAGAGTGTATATAACTATTTGAAGTTATTTTCCTTTTTGTCAAATATCAAAATATCCTTTTTATAAGGTAATTTATCTTTTCCAATGACGTTGTAACTTTTTGGACGCCTGTTCCTTTCTGGAGTATATGATTAAGCTAGATCATTGCTAAGACAATTTTAGTTGCAATTCTGAGTTTCTTTGCTTCATTGAATTTTCATCTCAGCAAGTGTTTGTACTCCAGCTCTAAATTAAACTTGCCAGTTCTCCATGGATTTTGGGATGATGGGTATGACTTTAACGGTTACTTTGAACATTTTCAGAATAATATTATGCAAGTTTGCGGGACCATAAGGTTTTCTATAGTCTACCCATGCCGTGTATATATTTTTGCATTTTGAGTTTTTATGCTTGAGATTGTTCTGATCGATATTTAAGAAGGCACCTGATCTATTTTTTTTCTTTTGTGGTATTCCAACCTTCAGGTTTTTTGGAAAAGTATGTTGCTTTCAATCGATAAATAAACCTTTTCTCTTTTCAATGCAGTTAGATCAAGATTATAGGTAAACACGTAATTTGTCTGTAGTTTCTGAGGTTACTTACTTTTTTGGGATCGCTGTGGATGAAGTTACTTGGAAACATATAATTTTAAGTAAATTATTAATACCAATAATAGTTCCTTGAAGTAGTGTGTGTTTACAAATTACCTTCCAGAAACCATGTAATTTCTTTAGAAATAGGTTAGATAATGCGAAAACCGTTGACATTTTCTGAAAGCAAAGTATCAACTACTGATGATCAAAAATTCTTCTGGTTTACATAAATGTAAATGTATTATTATTTATTATGGTTATATAAGAATATATAATATGATGCACCCGTAAATTTGTATCCAGGAGAATTGTGAGATAATCCACCCAACCCGTTTATGTCTGTTGCTCGTCTAAATCTCCTATACTGTGTTCGATGATGATCTTGGTCCAAATATTTACTTTGAGAGATTCATGCTTTTTCGTAATGAGGAATAATATATATCTTGTTTTTAAGAACAGATAACCAGCCGCTTTCCTGAGTACTTTTATGTTCATTCATTCCATCTAAAATACTGAGCAGGTATGTATCAGCGGACCGCGGATAGAAAATTACTCCTTTCCCCTTCGACTGGTTCTGGCTAACTGTTCAATCTATTTCTTCAGTGTTATCGGATCATCTGAATTATTAATCAAATCAGAGCTATGGATTTAAATGGCTCCTGAGGTCAACATACATCATTTAAACTGAGAGGCATGACATGTATTTAAAAATCCCTCCTTGCGGACAGGATTAAACACAAAGTCACTTTTTAAGCGGAGTTTAACCTGACTGAAATCAAAGAGTGAAATGCAAACAGTATCTTCCAGGGTTTGAACTCTAGTCAACGTGTCCATTTCCTATAACGCTAAACATTACACCATGAGTACATCTCAGAGACATTTTAACGTTTTTATCCAATCGCTTTATGGTTACAACTTAATCCGATTGCTTAACTACCTGGTATTCATAAATTTCGCCAATCAATTATGTAACAAAACATTAGCTAATTTTTTTTCTGAAATTATCACTGTAAGATAATAAAATAGTCAATTTATGTTGTTAAAAAATAATGCTGAGTTAATTTCATTAACACGGAATTTATATATATCTATATATATATATATATATGCGAAGTATGAAATAAAGACATAAAGACATTTTCTTTTGTGCTCATTATCAGGGATAGACTCTGTAAAAAGTTGAGTGTACTCCAATGATTAAATTCGGTTTTTTTAAAATTGTTTAAATAAACATTTAAAAGCATTTAGAATAATGGTCCCTACAAGTATTTTAGCATCATTATCAGTCTCATGATATAAGTCATTCTTCAGATGGTACACATGTTTTCCAAAGTGATTTTAATCATTGAACTACATTCAATTACAAGAAGGTTAAAAACATGTTTAGTTTTGGGTGGGTTAAAGGACGTTCCTGAGTAAATTCAGTAACTAATGATGTAGAATAAAAATGAATAATCTGTATAGCCTATACCCAGACTGCGTCGGAAATACCAACATATATACTGGATTAAAAACTTATGATCAATGACTTATAGATAAATCTATCATGTTTGAATGTCAGGCTTGAGTCTTGTAAGACGGTAAGTGGATTTTGGAGTACAACATTTAGATATGCAGTTCATCGTAGATATGAGAAAAAAATTGAGGCAAATAAGTCCTACGTGGTATGTTTCGTAGGATTGTCTGATTCAGTCAAAAGGAGCCGAGCCGTGAACGATGGTTTTCTGCTAAGTACGAACAAAATGTTACATCTACACAAATTTAATGTTAAATGTATCTCTCTTGTGCAAGAAATATGCTATAAAACAATATATCAATCCGTTTGCGTTGAGGGATTCGTAAATATAAATAAATGTGTATTAAGTAGCTTCAATTAGCACGGGAGCAGTAGAAAGGAATGATGTTGCCCGGTAGAAAGAGTTGTTTTTCATTGGTAATAGACACACACAAACAAATATATATATATATATATATATATATATATATATATATATAATAATTACCGGAATAAATTGTAAAGCTATTTCGAAAGGTAAAACCTTGAACAAAATGCATCCAAACTCGATGGGTCATTTACAGATAAAAAATACACAGAGAAAGACATATGCCCATATTATATAGCTACTGATGTTCATACACTCACTTGAGAAAAATTCTGTAAAATCAGGATGACATTTTCCAAAAAACGAGTGTCTTCTTAGTAGATGTGTGTGTGTGTGTGTGTGTGTGTGTGTGTGTGTGTGTGTGTGTGTGTGTGTGTGTGTGTGTGTGCACGCGTATATATATATATATATATATATATATACTAAGAGAATCCAACAGAAAATGAGTTGGAATTAATGTATTTGAGGATTCTTACAAAAAAGCTGGAGAGCTTAATGTATGAAAGTAAATTGGTTTCTTACAGAGCAAATTTGGCTATTATGAATTGATTTTAGAGGGCACCTCTAAAAATAAGAGTAGCTACATCAGATAGCCATCAATCTTTAGAGATAAAAATGTATTCTCTTCATTGACCCAACTTAGATATATCTATTATAAATAAACGACGGTTTGTTCAGCTTTTCAGTTACGAAAATCATTAAATAAGTTCCAAACTTTTTTTCGTATGGGTACTTTTATTGATTGTATACACATGAAACACTAGTCCCCTTCGAAGTAATCTCCTCCGGCGTCAATGCACTTGTTGTACCGTTCCAACAACTTATGAAAGACCCCATGGAAGTTCTCTTGTGTGAACGTGTCAATGACCTTCGTCATAGCCTCTTTCATCTCCTCAATTGTCTCATAACGACAGCCTCTGAGCTTAGGGAATAACCAAAAGTCACTGGGAGCAAGGTCTGCACCATTGGGAGGCTGAGGAACTGTCTTGATACCCATCTTCGTCAAATAGTCTGTGACAATGCCCTTAAAACCTCAACATAGTAACACTAACCCTTTGGCCAATCAACTCTTGTGTAATTACATCCTTACTCCTCTCACACCAATAATCATCCGTCAAAGACTCCCCGCCTTTCTTGAATCTCTTATGCCACTCAGAAAACTGATGCTCGATTCATACAAGATGGTAGAAAAGCAGTCTGAAGCATTCCATACGTTCCTGTGGAATTTTTTTTTTCAGGTTTAAAACATAATTTTATGGTATATCGTTCTTCTAAGTGTCCTTATTGCATTTTTGAAATTCACCAGCTGTGACAATCAGGCTTTAGTAGGGTGTATTCAAGTTGCTGCTGTAGCTTTTCCTTTGAACCTGAAATCATATAAATTGGCCAGTCATCTCACAGGATATATAGCAATAACATACTTAAATTTCAAGAGTCTACACCAATTTTAAATGCCTGTAATAAAAAGTCTGTAAACTTATTTAATGCACTACTTATATATGTATTTGTTTAAACAATATAGACATTCTTTGTCTACACATTTTTGTATATATCCTTTCAAAAAAACGCATTATTTAATGATATCCGGCCGGAATTAGTTAATAAACCTCACATGATTAATTGGTTCCGAAATAGTTTCTGACCAATCTTAGATCATCACAAGGTGTGTGTATTGCAAAAGCGATGTTCCCTTTGAATGTACATAACTATTTTGTAACAATTGAGCTTTTCCTATTTGTACTGCTGAGTTGTAGCGTTTTTTGTTTTTTTTTACAATTAATTTTATAAATAGCAGTCGTAGGTAAAGACAACTAAATTCATTTGTACAGAATTCGAAATTAATTCTATTGATTTGAAGCTTTTTCTTTCTGATGTGGGCCACTTCGAGATTTTGTAATTTTTTCATTAACGGAGTTATGCTACACAATCGCACACACAATCGCACACACACACACACACACACACACACACACACACACACACACACACACACACACACACATATATATATATATATATATATATATATTCAATTACTTTGTACACAAATCTTTGATCATTCAAATATTCAACTTTATTTAGATCGGTCTTTACTTAAAATTAGTTTTTTACGTTATTATTCTTCACACGCATATTAAAAGAAGTTCTTCACAATAAAATAGCACGAACAATCAGAGATGCATTCCTTCAGAAAAAAAATCAATATATATGCATGTTTTACATTCCTACATTTAAACAGTGTCAACGTGCAATATATATATATATATATATATATATATATATATATATATATATGTGTGTGTGTGTGTGTGTGTGTGTGTGTGTGTGTGTGTGTGTGTGCTTATGCGTATTTCCTTTACACGCCAAAACTTTGATAACGTATTTCCAATAAAATCAGGTAAATACAGAGATCCACATGCCTCTTGAACAACTTTATACATATGATTTAAAATACAGAAAAGAAAAATACATCACACCACTGATTTTTTCCCCATCATCTCTCTTTGTCATATCTCTTCTACGTTTGTTTCTTTTCTTTTCAATATCATTCTGCACTCCACCCAACCCCACCAAATTTTGCAAGCTCTTCGATTATTGGTTGGCCAGGGCACGAATGCATTGGTTGCTAGGTGAACAATGGACGTCATCTTACGATTGTAGTGTTCGTTGCCAACTGCAGATGCTAGAATGATAGGAAAAAAAACCAAAAAAAACAACAAAATCAACTAAGATTCCAAAAAATAAAAACGGAAGCCTCCAGCGTCGAGACTGAGTGTATACTCAGACATATAGATCTCACTGCTGGCACCGATTCTTAAACTCCTACACACCTGACAAGCTCCTTTTGACTTGCCTATCTCTGTATTTAAACAAAGGGTTTCAAAAGCAAAGGTTTTTCCTTTATTCATCTTAGTATGTACAAAGGTACAGTAACTGGTTTCAGATTGTTAGTACTGGTACTGGATATAGAACCTTTTTTTTTATAATACTCGCATAGACTTCTATATCTAATAGTTCGTTCTAGAGAAATACAAGTAGTCCTTCTAGCGTTCAGAAATATTTTGCATATTAGAAGAAAATGTCATGCAGAAAACATTTGAACATAGGAAAAGTGTAGTTTGTTTGTTTGCTGTTTAATGGCATATCAACATTCTTCGGTTATTCAATGCCAAATCCCTCTTTTTAGAAGGGCTGTAATGGTACTATTAAAACCATAGCGGTGAGGATAATTGGGTTCATACCTTTCCCCAAGGTATTCCTCCAAAAATGAACGTAATAGCTTGACAGGAGTTCGAACTCGCTCACTTTGATTCCGCTTTCCTGCCATTACACCATGAGTACACACCTCGGAAAAGAGCTGAGTACTTTGATTTCAAATACTTACTCGTCCCATTAGTGGCTCGTAAGAAACTGGAAACGGTTTACAATAACCACCCAGTCATCAAAGCGAAGGTTATTTGACTATATACCAAAGAGAAGCGTATTACCCATCGAAGAGGTTGTTTTCTGGGGGTGACACATAACTGCATCAAAAGATGATGGACCAGTTCTGGGGATTCATGGAGTATGGAGTATCACTTAATTCATATTGTTTTTGGGTTATCTCTTAACCAGAGAGGGGATACTTATTACGGTCCATATATGAGTTTAGATAGATTTGTTTGAAAATTATTCATATTAATTGGACCTTGAACCAAGAAAGAAATTGAGAGAGCACGAAAAAAAAAACGTACAATAAAAGTAATTATCTAATCTCAAGGTCTAAAATCGCCATTGTCCTGATTACATGCCCTAAGAGTCAATCAACCAACCAATCATTTCAATTATTTCGTTTTTCTTTTCATTATATATTTTACATTGTTTCCAATTTTTCCCGGTATAGAAATTTGAGAATGTACTTATCAATGTGTGAATTAAAATATTTCTTGAAATTATATCATATAAGCTTTAAACTACGATCGTTCGGATCCCATATTCTGACTTCTCTTCGTCTACGGTCCCCACCCGCTGAGCAGCTGGTGTATCTTTCGTGTCACTATCGTAATTTTCAGTGGTTGTTTTCCACTCGACATCGTCAGCTATTCCCATTTCTTCTGCTTAGATGGGGAATTTCATACAAATATTTTACTTTTTTTTTTTTTCGTGACTTTACCTGTCTGACTAAACGGGGAAATCAGTGAAAGCAATATAAAGCATCCAACATTAGGTGTTGACAGTTTCTGGCAAATTAACTTCTTTCGAACTCTAGAACTGTTTTGGACACCTGAGGTATACTGTCCAATGACAAATGTGGGCTCTGATTGACCTCGAGTTCAAGGTCTGTCCATCATACAGACAGATACACAGTATTTTTCCACGAGTTTATTGACACAAAACACAAGAATTATATTCTACATGTTCATATCGGATTTAGCGATCTATATTCATGAAATATTTTAATCGTACCGCTGTGTCAGTTTTGTAATTTTTTTTCGTTATATAAACATTTATTCCTAAGAAGAAGAGATTTTAATTTCCAATCGCCTTTATACACAATTCTTTAAATAAATAGACAAATGAATAAGATTTTTCTAAATCAACTGAAATTATCGAAAATCTTGTTTTCTGTTTCATTCAAGT
>OY757906.1:95435538-95468038 GCA_963585895.1 Sepioteuthis lessoniana | reverse complement strand
TTTTTTTCGTTCTAATTTGTCCAGCAAGCATGCTTGTCTTCAATTACACAACGATATATGCACGAAATCAGAATCCTCCAAAACAAAATAAATTTAACAAAACTTTTCCCGTAAATTGTTTTCTTGACAGTAATTTTTGGACATATAACAAATTATGTAAATTTGGAAATGAATGAATTCTATGGCCAACTGATTTAGAAACAATTTTGATGCGTTCGTCTAAGAATCTGCCCATGTTGTTTAAGTGATAAATAGCGTTTTCTTTTTTAATAATACATGTCTCTAGTCCGATGAATTATGAAAAGGTAAAATTTGCAAGGAAAATAAGCATAATTTTTATTATTATAAAACATGGCCCCTATGTATATAAATCTCTACTATTAAAAATAGAAACCTAATGTCCATCTATACCATCCACCCAGAATTATTGTTTATAGTGGACCATTAAACAATGAAAACTAATATAAAGGTATATTTATGACCCAATTCACTTCAGCATTGTAAATGTTGCCAATTTTATGAACATTTTTGTCTCAAGAGGAGTAGAACTATCCAAAAATACTTTATTTCAAACCAATATTTGCTGTGGCTTGACACGATTAGCACAGTCACGTGAGTGTTATCCAATACTACAGTTTGCCTTCTCTCTAAAATATATTGTATGATTATCAGTGTTCTGCTTGTCCTTGCAATGTAATCTGCATATATTCACCTGGATTTATGTTAAGTAATAATTTAAAACAATTGAGTAACGTATAGTTTCTTTTTCGGTATTTTCTTTGAGGAAGTGAATTAGATCATTTTCATATCGAAGAACATAATTTATCTTTGTATGTTTGATAACTCTGTTGGCAAGGTTTAGAACACGGTAAATTAACCTTCCTTCTGTGGGGTAAGATACTCTTCCAAATGTTGTTTCTCTGCTTATGGAACTAAAAAGCATCCGGTGGCAAGTGTCCACGGCTGAAGCTTATTTTCATAACTCCAAGATCCATTCTGTTAGTGTCCCAACAATATGTTAAATATATTTGTTTGAAAAGTATTTGCATTGGATATAAATGCTTGAAATCATATGACTTTAAGGATTAGTTGATGTTGTCTTTTCTTGATTGATGGGATCAGACTCTGAATTGACGTGATGGAATTTTGTGAGTGCATTATAGAGCAATATATGCTTACAACACGCAAGCCCAACTTGTAACATCATGCTGTCTTGGATCAAAGTAGTTTCTTGCCTTTGGTGTTTGTGGAGAAAACACCCACCATTACTAGATACGTTGAGAACATTGTCAATCATGTTCTGATGGTATTCTTGTAAAAGAAATGTTATCATGTCTCAGCAGGATAATATCGGCCCATATGATGACCGTGTTGCGAAACATGTTCTGCAATATCATTAGCCACGTCCCTGCTCAACCTGATCACCTTAACTGTCCTCCAATTCCGTGTTATCGAACATGAGGCGATAAAACACTTGCTGAATTGCAGCAGCAGTTCCAAGAGACCTGTATCAAGTAGCACGTAAGAATAGAAACCAGTGAGAAAGCCTAAGGATGATATTCAATGTAGAAATATGATGTCTAGGTGTAACATTATGTCATTGCTCAGATGTTGAATTTCGAGGATTATGATTGTTTAAAATGATTTCTTCTTTGTGGCAATTTGTATGGATTATGGTTAGAAATGAAAATTATGAAAAATAATTGGACAAAATCATACTAAAACAGTCCACATGTGAAAAGAATAGGGGGGTGTACTAATGGTGTAATGGTTAAAGCGATGGACTGCGGAATCGTAGTAAGCGAGTTCGTATTCCAGTCACGCTATTACGTTCACTGTCGGGCAAATACCCTTGCAAAAGGTAAAAAAAAACCCTTATCCTCCCAGCTATGGGTTAAATAGTACCACTACTGTTCTTCTAGGAGAATAACTTTGGCATTAAATAACCTTGAAAGGTCGATATGCTATTAAAACAAAGAAACCAACCAAACCAACCTTGAAAAGAAAAGAATCAAATGAATAAATGACTGAACAACTCACAAACTTGTCACATTGATAAGGAATCTTTAGTTTGCCTAATCAAATAGATAGATAAATAAGTAAATATATGAATGACACGGTCGGTTCAACACGGACAAATGACCGAAGATTTCAAACAGATTGGAAAGCATCAAGTGAGGCTTTGAAGTTTATGCTGACAGTTAATAGATATTTTTTAGATACTGGTCAGAGTAAAGTGATACGCCGAATCCAATCTTAAGTTGAGTCAACTTAATGTGGTCGTTAAGAAAAAATTATCCTCAAAACCTTCAAACTTTAAAAGAAAACAAAGAATGAACGAACAGCAACGATCCCTTCACTAAAATAACAGACGGATGATGACAGAAAATGTCGACTTTCAACCACACGCAACTCATAGAGCTTCAGTGTGCATGTGTTTGTGTGTTTTGTGCCTTATATTAGCATGTTTAATCAAACGCACACACAGAGAAATATATATATATATATATATATATATATATATATATATATATATATATATATGTGTGTGTGTGTGTGTGTGTGTGTGTGTGTGTGTGTAATAAATGTCCCGAGACGAGGAGTTTGGAATGATTCAGATTGAGATTATAGAAGAGGTTCCATATATTTCTCCAGGAGTGCTCAGTCAATATATATATATATATATATATATATATATATATATATATATATATATATATATATATATATATATCATCCAGAGCAATTTTATCTGGAATAAGAGGGAGAGAAAAACTTAATTGACCGTCATTTTGCTATTATATATTTATTCCAGCAGGCTGCTCTCAGGAAGCCAGCCTCTTCAGATTGCGGTGACTATTTCATATATTTTCTTGTTTGATAAACATGTATTGATCGCTAAGGATGAAGAGACTATCATATGGAAAGAAAATATTTGATGAAAATAAGAGAACTTACAACGAGGCTATAGATTAAAAAAAACGGATTCCAAAGGAAACCAGAATACAAGGACCATAAGATAAATAGAATCACTGAACAACACAATATCAATACCAGCAGTTGTAGTGTTATGTACGATGATGAGATCAATCAGAACAGTGATACAAACACATTTACAAACGCAGGCAGACTTTGCTGTTTCAGATACGAACGGTCTATTAATTTCTGGTTTATGTCCATGGCGGCATGAGGAGATAGACACAATTCTTAAAAGTATTTCCTAACCATGCTTTGCTGACTCCATCCCAACGCACGAGGCACCTTGTGATGTTTACCCAACTTTCACCTCAATGGTCTAATCTCAACTGCCTCTTTTCAAAATCCTCAAATTATCAGGACCATCTCTTCCTGGCATGACATCACCCACACTCCAGCCCTATTTCCTATCTGGGGGTTTATTATTACAAATGGTGATTGTCATATCCTTTGCGCGCGAGCGCAACTGCACCAAAGTACTATGCACCTGGACTTACTTGACTCGAATAGTTCAAAGCCTTACCAAACTAATTGATAAAATATAATTTACGAAAAATGGTTAATATAAAAAAAAACCTTCCTTGATTATATAACACAAAGCCTCCCCACAAAATAAAATCATTTTATAACAAAATAACAAAATATTCTTAGTAAATCTAATGTATCGATGCGAAAGGACTTTTTTTGGTTTTTCTCTATTTTCTTCCTTTCCAATTTCTTAATCTGTAACAATTAGGCAATGTAACACTCTTCCACACGTCGACTTGGTCAAGAAAATTACAGTAACAACAAGAATAACAATTCAAAAGAGCATATAAGAAAATTACACTATAAATCATTCAACAGTCCAAAACTAAAAGTCAATAAAAAAGAAAGTGTTCGTATCGTCCTTCATTTTCTTTGTTTTTCAATTTTTAAAATATTTTTTGCTTCTTCTTTTCTTGTTTTCTGGTTTGTTTACTTTACCAATTGGCATGTACTTTTTTTCTCTTTGGTCTTTTTTATCTTTTTCACGGATCAATAGCTCTTTAACTGTTTTTTTACTCTTTTTGCTTTCCTTCTACATCCTTAACTAATTACTTCTAGCCTTTTTCTCCCGTAATCTTTATCATATATATATATATATATATATATATATATATATATATATATATATATACTAATAACGCACACAATCATTGTTCGTGCCCTTGTACATTTTCCATTAAGCGTCTTTTTACAACTAAGCATAGCTCATAATCAAACCAAGGTCAATGTTGTAAAATTTCCCAGGAACTTATTTTTCTTTCCAACCAACACAAACTGTTCCCGGTTTTGTCCCCTTTTTCTTATACTTTAGACCACCATCAATTGGTCTAACTCTCTTCTTTTCAATAGTTAATGAGTACCTTTTTTTTTTTCTTTCAACAAGTATCTCTACAAAAGCATTGCTTGTATCCCGCCATGATTTTTTTCATTTTTACCTCTCCCGACCACGAAAATACAATACTAGTGTCTTGCTTACTTCCAAAGATGAGTTAAAATATCCTGGGGGTTCTTTTCCTAAGCAACCCAAACCTTTTACTCTGTCTGCTGTTTTTTTCCACTGCCCCTCAGTCTATCCTCTTTCTCTTTTTCAATAGTTAACGAGGTTACTTTATTTATTTATCTATTTGGTCAACTATATTTCTCCCTCAAGAACGATTCAGAAACGATTCCATAATTCTTTCGGCACAAACCACGAGACACGTCACGATTTTGCACGCATACTCCCTATTTCCCATCCCCTGTTTCAAAGTATCCTCTTCAACACAATGGTCTGGCCTCCTACCATAGTTCGGGTTAGCTGCTAATATTATTTTACCCATTAAGCCTTTTCTTTTTTAAGAAAATATGTGTCTATTTATTATTTTCTTTATTTACATCTCTCACGCCACCCGTCTCTCTCGCTCATCTCTCCCAGGATGTCTTCCAGGCCACACCCTGTATCGGCAAAGAGCTGTTGTAAATAGGTTCTAGCTAGTCGTGCAAACTTTGCGTGTGAGAGGTCCACAGGAATATGTCACTAATGAGTTCGTCCTTTTTTCTCCAGTAGTATCCTACATGTTTGGTTTGTCTAACTTTGATAGTTTTTGTGATGGGCTGTAGGTAGCTGTACAGTTGCTGTTTTGTGGACTATTGCCTCCAGGACTTGATCAATAAAACTTTCAGTATTCTTGTGTAACTGCCGTCAAGCTTTTTTTCTCTACACATTTCGTTAGGGTTCATGCAGTATATCCATATAGCAGTTTCTACATGACCGCTGCTTGGTAAAAACTGCGTTTCATTTTATCGGTCAGGTCTGACTTTCATAAGACTGATAGCCTATCGATAGTTGTCCATACTTTTGCTAGTCCCGTGGTGATATTACTTTCGTGTTTTATATAGTATATTTATAGCTGCGACAGTTTATTTGGCAAGTCGTAGGCGAGAAATATTTGCTCCATCTTCACTTTGTGTATGGAGTCAAATGCCTTGGAGAAGTTGACGATTAATATCGTGTCCTCAGGGTCTTATAGAATTCGACAAGATGTCAAAATTTGTAATGCTGTTGATTGTTTTCTCGAAAGACATTTTCTTTTGCGTAAGTAATTCTTCATTTCTCGGTTCAAGGGGATTGCGTAGCAGTGCATTGTAGATCTTGGTCGCAATGAACGTAAGGGTTATACCTCCGTAATTCTTGGATTTTCCGACGGTAACCCTTCCTTGTGAAAGTGATGATGCATCCTTTTGTCCATCTGTGTTCTGACTATATACGGCATACATGTCGAAGCAGTATATCATCAAATTCCCCTATCTTCTATATTTCTGGGGGTATTTCCTGTTTTTAATTTTCCTTTGAACTGAGTCGAGTTTATCCTGCGGAAACTGTCCTACTTTGATGTCTAGTTGATTACAAATAAATTTTGTGATTGTTTCATTCGTAACATTCGGATATTTCCCGCGTAATTTCTCGAAATGTTGTTTCCACACGTGTATTCTTTCCTCTCGGGTGGCAGCTTTCAATTAAGCTTTTGCAGTGCTCTTACTTGTGCTCATTTAATTTACCGTCTACCATGCTATCCTAGATTGTCTATCATCAAACCATCCTCTAATCGATTTGATCTGATTTAATCGCACACACATACACACGCACGAACGCATATATATATATATATATATATGTTTGTAATATAATGACCTTGGACCCAGCTGTCAATCAAGGAACAAGTGCATCGGGTCGAAGATATCAAGATATCACTTGACCGTGGATGGGTTGAATTCGGTGAAATTGCGACACCCACAGGAATCAGTTGTACGTCAAACAATGATATAACCCAGTGCCACAGACAGTTCAAGTTAGTTGGATTCCGTTAGTTGGAGTTCAAGTTGCAGCTCGAGGCAGTGAGAACCAGCTCCCAGCAGAGGGCTTGAGCCCTCAGGACTCCCGGTTGAGCAGCCCAGCAGAATGAGAAAGAAATACTGCTAAAGACAGAGGAACTTGCAGTCAATATGTTGCAGTCTGTTCAGTCTCCAACTCATCTTTCACACACAACCCTTTTGCAACCCTTTCGAATAAAGTGTGAGAGGTATATTTTTCTAAAGAAGTGTGTTCGTTCGTCATCTTTGTTGATTATGTTCCCGCATGTATATATATACATATAGTTGTATCACGACTATACAACATATATATATATATATATATATATATATATACAAGCAAATATATATGGTTATATATATATATATATATATATATATATATATATATGTGTGTGTGTGTGTGTATGTGTGTGTGTGTGCATTTAGAGAAAGAAAGAGGGAGATCTTGTGGTTAGCATATATAACCTAAACACTCACACTTACGCACGCATATGTATGTTGGCGGGAGTGTGTTTGAACGTATTAGTTGTTTTTGCATACTGACACGAAAGCATTCTATTTATTCATTCATCTGACATGTATTTACATTCCCTGTATATATATATATATATATATATATATATTTATATATATATATATATATATATATATATATATGTGTGTGTGTGTGTGTGTGTGTGTGTATTTATATATGTTTATATTTATCTATTTATGTATTTGTTTATTTCTTGACTTTGTTCTTGCTTTTGTCTTCATAGGGTTTGTACATCAGGAGTAATTTGTAGATCACAAGAATTTTTATATGTATATTGCCACACTAAGAATCATATAACTGAATTTGGTTTCGAAATGTTGTAATGAAAATTCAAACGATACAAATAGGCATCTCTAGTGAGACTGAGATATACTTATATTCAAAGTTGCATGGACCCTTACAAATGTCTGCACATGTTTCTTCATAGAGGTTTTACTTCATTTTTATGTACACATCTCAAAGGTCATCTTTTTACTAATGGGATACGAATATGAATACACAGAGTCTTAAAATACAGATGTGTACCGAACAGATTCCTGATTGCATCTTTTAACTTTTGCATTAATTATTCTTTTATTAGGAATAGAATAGGGAATTGTATGCTGCACGGAGGGATATTTGGTGTTTATCAAATTACGTGAAAACGGGTGTATTGCGATTGCGAATAAGAAACTGATTATTCTATGGCTAGTTAAACAGAAAATGAACCTGAAGTGACTTATCGATTTTCAGTCACATATTTGTGCATCCATCTATGTTCCTGCTTGAATAGAAAGATATATGAATGAAGAAATGGTAAGATGCAAAGGAAAATTCATGAAAAAATGTTCTAGAATGACATTGAAATAAGGATTGGTAATAAAAGTCATTGATACACACGGACAGAAAGACCAAATAAAATTTGGATTGATAGTCGAAAACTCTTGCAGCAAAGACTTCTTCGGAGATAGATGAATATTGTAACTATAAATGCGTAGAACCTTGAAAAGTAAAGTATGGTCAGTATATATATATATATATATATATATATATATATATATATATATATATATATATATATATATATATATATATATATATATATATATACTGACCATACTTATATATATATATATATATATATATATATATATCTTGCTGATTTTGCTTACCTATATTTCTTGGTAATCTCATTCTTACGCCTGAGTCTACTTTCCGACTCACATACTTGTCGATATTTCGTCGCCGCCGGATAGGCTATCGTATCTCCCTTTTTAATCTCATCAGCTTTCTTGCCTCTTTATTTTTTTTTATCAGTGAGCCTTTCTTCTCTTTGCCGATTCATTTACTTGCCTAACACTAAAAGCCCTTTTATCGGAGTGTCTATAATTTTTGCAGTCTCACAGGCTTGTTAATATGTCGTTACTGTCTCATTAGCTTTTCTGGAATTCTTTGCAGCCTCATTGATTTGCTTTCGTTTCTCCGTGTTTCATCAACTTACCAGCTCTGTTTAATATCTCAACTTTTATCTTCTTCTTTTTGCCCTTTTATTCAACTAGCAATCTCCCTTTTCCATCTCCTTCTCTGGCCCACTGCTCTTTAGTGGCTCATAAACTCATCTAATTTTCTTTTTTGTATCATCGACTTTCCTCTATCACACTTATTTGTTTATCTTAGGAGCCTTAAACGTAATATTTATCATCATAGGAAGTGGAATAAGAGAGCTCATACTTTTACCTGGACAACGCTGTTTCTGTTTCACTAATGACTTTGGGAAAATCATGAAGCTTTCAGTCCCTCTACACATTCTATGTTGCAAATAAAAATACAGGCTGTGTTCTCAAGCATCGGTTACATAACCTGTTGAATTAGGTCTAAACTTCATCTGCTTGAAATTGTCACTGTACCGCATCCTGCTCGTTTTGGAGAGTTAATTATTTACAGTCTTGAGATGCGCCTCAGATTTAATCAGATTCATTAGGGTGACTACCTTAGTATGATAGAGGATATAATATTAGCTAATACATTGTTTTCATCAGCATAAACCGATGTAAAATTTTCAGGATCTTGTCCAAAAAGCCTTAGTTTGCAAAGTGTACATTTTGGAGTCTTAGAGCAGATGCTTATAAATCAGGCATTTTCGGAAAAGAGTCATCTATGATGGTTTACAAAGCACTTTGGCAAGAAGAATCAAACACTTCATCGTAAAGCAAGCACTTCAGAAACAGAATGGGCCCTTGATTTTGGAGACTTTTCATCTTGAACGTGTTAGTGACATCTACCGTAGGGTCTGCTTTTTCAAAGCCGTATTTGCTATTCATAGGAGGTCTCCTGACAACAAACTACCACAAGCTGAATTTATACAAGTTTTTCCGCAGCAGCCTACAGGTAAATCGTGTCTATTCGGTGACGATGTATGAATCTCTGTAGCATGTATATGTGAGCGAGGTTAAAGTCAGCCTCAAAGACAATCATATTGCTTGCTACATATGCGATAGGGCTTGCAAAGGGTAATTCAGTCTGAGAAATTAAGCGCGTTTAATCCCTTTACTCTGTAGGAGGTGACATAAGGTGCATTCTTAAGCAGGGTTTAACCGGTTGAATTCAGAGTTTTACTTCTCCTAGACCCGTTGCCATATCAACGATAAAGAACTCAGTCTATCATCCAGTTTACAAATTGCCGGCGGGAAGAATAGTAAGATTCAAATACTTCTCAAGGATATTGGTCTTGTTTCAAATGTAAATAGACAATAAAATATCTGAAGGAATGTACACCTGATTGACTGATTTCCTTTAAAGTTGTTCATGAGTAAATTTATTATAACCTCCCTGAATCATTCAATGTATTCAATCAACTAATCTATTTTATCAGTTTTGTATTTCCCTTCATATATTAAGTCAGAAAAAATTAGGATTATAAAAAAAAAATTGCAATGTATGTGTTCATTCAGTATATTTTAAATTCCCACATTTCAGTATATATATATATATATATATTTATATATATATATATATATATATATATATATATATATATATATATATTAAGTTATTGTAAAAGGTTCAAAGCTTCCCTCAGGGTGTACACCATTGTTGAACATTTTTATTGTTGCAATACATTAACACTTCTTATAGAACTAGAAAATCTAATTCATATTAGTAAGGGTTAGAACGTTTTGTAAGACTATCGCATATATATACACATTTTATTCAAAAATACATAGTCTAGACATCTTTGTCTGATGCTAATCAATGAATAAATGCATTGTTATTTAAAGTAGAATATTGAAGCAATTACGACGTGCATGTTTTCGCCAATAGATTATCGAGAATAATATTTTCAAGAAGTTAGAAATAACCCATTTACAAAGCAGTAATTATTATTTATATAGTTAATAATGAATTGACGAGTGTAGGATTTTTCTTTGTACGTGTCTCTCTAATTCGCTATTCTGCACTAGATTAAAAAGCATTTGAATTTTCTGTTTTCAATTAATTAGCTTTTGAAATGCCAGAGCTATTTCTTATTGTTTTATATTAATATTCATTCAGTTCTTTTATATCTTTATAGTTTTTAAATATGTAATCTAAAGTTTATCAGGTGCTACCTATATTCTTCATAATAGACCTCAGATTTCTCTTGTAAATTCATGCAAGGTGAAAAGAAATGTCTGCACTACGGAATAATAAGATTCAAAGATTTCAAAATCCGCTGCGCTGTGTAAAAATGCAACGCGAAATCAAAGAAATGCACACATGTGAAATACACATTTGTATGTATATATATAATTTGTTTTGCTTTTGGATACACTTATCCCCGCGCACGCGCACACACACACACACACACACACACACACACACACACACACACACACACACACACATACACACACACACACACACAAACACACACACACATCTATCTATCTGTCTATCTCTCTCTCTCTCTCTATATATATATATATATATTGAAATGAATCGAAAATCGAAAAAAAATACAGTAAAAAACCGTTGGGATTTTGTAGGAAACTTTTTGTGTGATTTTAAGTGTGTGAGTGTGTGTGTGTGGGGGTGGGTGTGTGCGTATGCTTGTATCAGTTATAGTTGCATATTAACGTGTGTATGCATGGGTTTAAGTTAAGGTACAAACGCAATATATATATATATATATATATATATATATATATATATATATATATATTTGATTAAACAATAATGCCATTTTTTCTCTACTTATTTTTGTTTTGGTCATTTTAAGTTGATGCATGGACTTAATAATATCAAGTTGTAATTGACTAAGACGCCTTCTATAATCAATTGAAGACCAAGTACTTTATGCCATCATCAGGAGTGCGTATATTGCAAAAGCGATAAAACTTTTACAAGTATATTACATCGTTGTTAGAATTAGGCATTTATTGTTTATACTGGTGTAATGCTTTTTAGTTATAAACATTAAAAATATGCATATACTGTTTAATCAAATATGTCTTAGCGAGGAAATGATGACCCCCTACATACTCACGAGAAAAAATATATATATCAGTTTTATGCAAAATATTTAAAATTGTGCATTGATAAATATTTAAATACATAATTTTTTTGTCTGCGAGGACATGAAAATTTATTAATCAATGTATAGTAGCTTTGACAATCATCTCGGAAATCTGTCACACAGACTCACACACTGCTTGGCTGTTGTTTTCTTTTTCCATGGTGTTTATTTATTGGATTTTTCTTTAACGTCTATTCAAATCAGACCAAATGAACAGTGTTTACTGAAACCCGAAGCGTTTGGCAAATAATTTTCCTTTCATTTCTTTCTGAAAAGTAATTAATTAGTAAATTGATTAATCCTAATGTGATTTGTTTTTGTTTCTTCCGGAGCGAATCCCTTCGAGTTTTTATTTTTATATTGGTTCGATGACAAACACCTTGTAATGAAATGCATTGCTAGGAGGTATTTTTAATCATATCGCAGAGAAACGATGGTATATGCTTATAAGCGTTTCCCTATATACAGTTATGAGATATTAGAATCATATGAGGTGTGTTTAATGTCAGCGTAAAACCATAATTACTTCTAAATTTAGTCTATTACGATCAACTAAGAATGCGAGGAAGTCTTGCACATTCCTAACTCTGGCGAATATTACATCAAATTTTGATCTTTCCCTGACTAGGGAAAATTTTGTAATAGTAATTTGTATTAATGTTAGTCTGATTTATTTTTTGAAATTTCATTTGAGGTATTGGCAACCATAAATCTATGTGTCGAGTTTTCTTTTTTTTTTGTTACTTTGGGATAAATTTATATGCTTTTTTCGTTGTTAATCAGGCTGTCATTCTTTGATCATTAATAAACAAAGCAGATAAAAAGGGTTAATTTTTGGCGTCCATTTACAGTTGGAAGGCCAATTACCATACCAGATGCAATCCCACTTGGTATAAAAGAATTCTTATTGTTGATATGAAACCAAATCGAGATTATTCCGCAAATTTCTTCAGGAAGTGGGGTCACATTGTTTTTACTTTTGTTATTATTGTATACGTGTACTATTTGGTGTTATAAGCCGAGTTTCTGTACCAACTTATCAGCTAACGAGGCTACAAGGAACCTTATGTCTACATGAAAATTGAACCTAAATATTTGTATTACCTTTAAGGCTAGAAGCTATAAATTATTGTCTTACTTTTTCTAAACTCTTAGGATTTTTTGTTAAAATATTTAAAAATAAAACTTATTTTAAAGTTCTCACAGACGAGGAATGTTCGTTACGAAGAATGTTCGTTCGAATGAATGGTCGTTGTATGATCAGCATCGGACAGCTATGTCAGTGAGGGTTCTTCGGAGAGTTGAGCTGACAAAATAAAACCTTTCCCTAAATTTCATGCAAGGTCTTCCGCTATTTTCTTCTTTTGTTGAATCAATGGGGCTGTACTATTCAAATGTTAATTTCTACCTGCCTTCGTTGCTACGTAATTTATTCTGAAATGTTTGCAGATTCACGATTTCTTCCAAGTAATATGTCGGCGTTATGTTAATTGACACAAACACAAGAGATATTTATTTAACTACCAGTTTTCTTACTTGTCCGTTGATCCCCAATCAAAATACAATTGACAGTAAAGCGAATAGAAAGAGTAGGAAACATATATTTCTTGGAGCTCTTCTCTGGTACGAACGATTCTTCAATTTAAGAGAATGAACACTTTCTATGAAACTGACTCTCGGATTCCACTCTATCTACCTGATTTTGAGTATCAAATGCTCTCTACATACCGGTCAGTAGCTATTAATCTACGTCGTTACGTGATCTTGCATATATAGAGAAACAAAGTCATTAAAAAGTTAATCATTACTTATACTTTCCTCAAGTTCGCATATCCCATTTTCAATGATCATATTAAAAATGTGATTACAACACACTTTTTTTACTTTGATTTTAAATAAACCATTTTAAACTTTTAATTCAAGGTACCATGTATCTACTAAAATACATTCCAATTCATTTAATCTGACCATTTGAACTTCAAAAGATCCTCTATGAAGACAATAATCGGTCGGAAATGTTAATCATTTACATCATTTCTGTGTCAGCCAACCGGTGATTCACTCATTTATTTTTCTGTTTCTTTATTGACCTACACTTAAAATCTCTTCCATGTCTCCGTTGACTGGGTCAGTTATTTATTTATTTCTCGTTGGCAACTGATAAAAAACAACCTTAAAACATGTAGTGATATCTCATACCTAAAATAATATAACATAGTCACCACACAAACAGCAATGGCAATTGAACTACAAGAAACCGTATGAGAGAAATAAATCAAAAATATTATACTATTTCAATCGTGGAGAGAACCTTATGTGATTATTAATTATTTTGTTTTGTTTTTCCAACACATGTAGTATTTCTTGTAGTAAATTTAAAAATATATTCGGAATTAATGTCAACAGTTCATCCTTTTCTCTAGTGATTGCCTTTATTCTTAATTTTAGTTTCTCATAAGTTGCAGTGAAATTGACAAAAACTGAGATGAAAGAAAAATACTGTTGCAAAATTAATAATGATTCCACAATTAGATTAATATAAATTTAATTAAACTTTAGAAACATTAAACTGACTTTTCATGTAAAAAAACAGAATTGGTGCACTTTTAAATTACGTTGTCAATACAGAAGAGATATTATTGTAAAAAGTTAAAGAAAAAACAAAAAAAGAAAACAAAAAACCCAGAAAAAACAATGGTAATGCACACGAGTAAGCTTTTTCTGCAAAAACCAATAACATATATTTTTTAAATTTTCGAATCGACCTTAGCTATTGATCACTACAATCTTTTTTAACACTTTTCATTTTGATGTCGCAGCAGAAGTTGTTTAGGAACTTCGATAATACCCACGCTGATTCAAATAGATTTAATGTTATAATGAATATTTGATAATTAATATAGAAATGAATTTTACAAAATTAAAAACTTTTTATACGTGTACTTATTGCTGTAACGTAATTGAAAGGCTCATAGAAAATTGAAAATGAATAAATAAAAAAATAAATAAATATAGCTGAGAGTAATCTCGAAATAGGAAGGCCGATGTATTCGTAGTAGTTTAAAATGACAGGGAAAAGGGAGGCCCAAAGATCATGTACACAAGCACGGAGTGAGCGGAAGCTGATGTACCTCCCGCCGACATGACAAGTGAAAATAAGGGGTCGGCGAGATTTGATAAGGTAAAGAGATCAGATGAACACAAGCCACGAAGATGTCATCATCATCATCATCATCATCATCATGTCGTGCCGCCAGCACGGATATCCCTGACCCTCTCTCGCCTCTTCTCCCTATCATTCATCACCTCCGGCAGGTCTTCAGGGTTACATCCTGTGTCCTCACGTAGTTGCTGTATGTAAGTTTGAGCTGGTCGTCCTGCTTTTGCACGGCCATATGTGGGGGTCCATAGGAGTACATCACTTATGAGCTCGTCCTTGCTTCTCCAGCAGTGTCCCGCGTGTTTGGTTCGTCTAATTTGTATAGTTTTTGTGATGGTGGGCAAGTGTCCGTATAGTTGGTGTCTCGTGGGGTGTTGTCTCCATGACTTGTTCAATACTTCTCTCAACATTCCTCTGTAATTTCTGTCTAGTTTCTTCTCCAGCCGTTTAGTTAGCGTCCATGTAGTGCATCTATATAGCAGTATCGACACAACCACTGCCTGGAAGAAACAGCGTTTCATTTTATCGGTTAGGTCTAATTTCCATATAATCGATAGCCGTCCATGCCTTGGTCAGTCGTGTGTCGTGCGTTCTAAAGAGGGCGTTAGACTACGTGACCCAGCGGGCAAGTATGTTAGAACCAGGAAAAAAACAAGGTCTGTGTCTGCTCTCTCTTTCCCACCATGATGTGTTGTTTATTTTTGTCAAGCTGACGTCATCGTCTAAGTTTCTATACTATCTTTCTTTCTCCCGGCGATAACTTTCAAACTATTTGTAAATAAACCTTTGAGTAGTTTAACAGAGTCTAGCATTCGTCGACTTTTTACCACGGCTGTGAAACGACGGGATCGAAAAATGTCTTTAGTCCCACATGGTACAATGTGTATCATTAGTCTTTCTAAATTAATATAATATTTCATTATAAGAAAACGTAAATACTTACAGTTAGAGGCTACATATTTCTGCTAGCATAACTGCAGGATTACACACACACTCAAGTACACACTCACAAATATATATATATATATATATATATATATATATATATATATATATATATATTGTTAAGTGGGGTAGAAAATAGGAGAAATATTTTTTTTATGTACATTACAAGGTGTGTTCCATTCGCCCGTATTATTCCGAGACGAAGAATAAGATTGGGAGGGAGAATGGTTTGCTCGGTGGCTCACGAGGCTAAAGGTGGAAGAGAAAAAAAAGACGACGACAAGAAATGGAATTGCAAGTCAACCCCTTTCCACTATCTACCCATCTCAGCTAGCCTTGAACTCTTGGAGTGAACTTTGGGTGACCTTATCAACCACGTGTTCGGCTCTAAGAGTCAAGGAAGGACCCTTTTGGTTTTTGACTGGCAAAAGTGAATATAGTAGTAGCGGTTTTGACTTCGAGGCGTCCACATTCATCCCAGAGCTCTGTTTCACTACACCCGAAATGTGATTAAGAAAAAAGACAGCAGAAAACTAACTCCATGTGGCAGGCTTCTTCGAAAAAAGGAAAGAAAAAAAAAAGAGAACGAAAGAGAAAAAGAACGAAAGAAAAAAAAAGAGATTACTAACAAGTCCTAAACCCTCAGTGAGTTTCGTATTTGTTTTTTTGCCTCTATATGTCTATCGTGCAAATCTGTTTGAGTTAAGATTCGTCTAGGACTTCATATATACATAGTAACGTTAGTTTTCCATCCCCTTTTGTTCTTAAAGCCTTTTTTTAAAATCTTATTTTTCCCTAATTAAGTTGTTAATGTTATGATAAATTTTGTTGTTAAATCTTCGAATTGTGTTGTGTTGGTTTTGTAAGTGCTTGTCGCTTATTCTGCTGTGATTTACCGAGAGTCTTCGATTGGAGAAATTCCCTTCCCATAGTTCACCCTTTTTTTTTATCGAACCTTGGGACATTCTCGCAATTATATATATATATATTTTTATTATTCTCGTTACGTGCCTGTTTTCACAGTCCCAGTGAAAGTCGGTTCGTAACAATATACATATCACAATCATCAAGTCATGTTCTTTCGCTCTCTTTTTTTATCTGTCTCTGCTTCTCTTTCACTGTCTCTGTCTGTCTCTCATCATCGGTCCATGTAATCCATCGCTTCCAGCATGTCATCTATATTGCAGTCTGTATCAGAGTCGTTTCTAGTCCGACAAAAATGGACGCGTCTATATGGAACAGTTCATCAGATAACTTTATATCTGCAGCAAGCACACTGCAAATCTTGTTCGTCTTATTCGGAGAGATTGTGCGATGGGAAGTATGTAGCCATTTAGCTGCTGGTTTGGTACTTCCCGTAAAATTGTTCTGACGTTGCTAACTAGCTATCATCTGTACTTTTCCTTTGAATTCGAATGAATGTAGTACAAACAGCGACACTGTTTTAAAGAAATCGCTTTATATTTATCAGGAAAATCAGATCTCCATATAATCCATCAGTATGAGTCAACGCCTCCCATATGTGTAAGTTAAAATCTCTTTCAGTAAATGAGATAATTCTTCCGTGATATGGGAACTGGTCTAATAATTTTAGTGGTTCGCCACTTAAAGTTGAGACGGGTCTTTTAGTTTAAACTATGTGAACTTTGTTACATTTGCGTTCCTGTAAAGGCAACAGCTTACTGTTGACTGCTCTACGCTATTACAACAAGGATTTTTCTTGGTCATATGTGTTTGCAAGAAGTTCTAGATTATCTACGTTAACTGAGTCCGTAATAATCTAGTTTCTTGTCTTTTTTAATGAAAAATAATTTTCTTTTATTAGATATATTGACGTTGTAAGTTAGAAATGTAAGAATATTATAAATATATTTGGCTCAGTGCAAAAATCTAGTGACACCGTCGAATAAGTCAGTGTTACAATGGGGTGAGCAAACCATTGCTTTCGTACTTTTTTAAGCATACGTATAACGGTAACAGTTTATTTGGGGGAGGTCATGGGATAATAGTATTTCCTCTGAGCATAGAATCTAAAGCCTTTGAGATATTTACGAATAAATGTGTTTCCTTGAGATTTGTTTAACATAATACTTGTATTATTTAACGTATAATCAGAATCTTTGAAATTGTGAATCAACTTCTCAGAAAGCCGTTGAATTTTTCCCTAAGAATTATCTTTACTTCAAGTCTAATGCGATTGAGAAGCAGTGAATTATAAACCTTTGCAGCTAGAGAAGAAAGAGTTATGCTTCTATGGTTCTTTGGTATTCCGTGACTGCTTTTCTCGGAGAAAAGATGCAGCCTTACGTCTATTTCTTTACGGCGTTTCCTTTATACACATCGTTGCATAATCGAAGCTGTACGCCGTCAAATTTTCTTGTCTTACATACTTTGGGATGATTTTTTCAAAGACCTGTAGCTTTTTTACTTATTATATTTATTAAGCACTTTATAAAGTGAATCCTCTGTAAAATGTCGATAGTTTTCACTTTTTTAAAGGCACAAAAGTTGTTAATAAGAGAAAACTCTACAATAGATTCACCATGTCAGTTTGGAGATTTCTGTGAGCCAAACTTATTTCCGTCTTGGCTGTCTGCATCTATGTTTCCACTGATGATCAAAATTATGCAAGGTGTTAGGGAATGTGTCTGACAAGGAAAAATGACTCTAAATAGAGTGTCTTCGAGTCAGTTACATCACTGGCATTTAAGATGATTGTTTTGCAAGGGTTGCTGATAAACTTAGCAGAAATAATTCTTGTTCGTACTTTCTTGTGCTATGAACTTTTAAAGCAAGAGGATTGAAAAGCCATCCTGCACGTAGTGTGGTAGTATTGACGGACTTTTTTCAAGCATACACACGGCCACATGTCCTTCCATTACAAGGATCAGAGTATTTTAGTTCTAGTTCTTTATGGTAATATCTTTGCTGAAAAACGAATCGGCTGTCAACATTCACTTCCGATAGTGACGCCGAAATCACAGGAAAAAATATATATGCATGCGTATATGTGCGTGTGTATTAGGCAAATCTCTCTCTCTCTCTCTCTCTCTCTCTCTCTCTCTCTAAATATATATATATATATATATATATAATCTTTTTGCTCTTAAGAATTATACTTGTTAAATGTAAAATTCAGTTAAACTTATTTTTCAAGATTACTTATACGATGTTCACTTTCTAAAAATAAGTTGATCCATACGAAAACAATATATATATATATATATATAAACATGCATTTTTAGATATAGATATATATACACATATTTCTATTGGGTTGCCATTGGGAAAATACATATATGTTGATTTACATTTATTTTCAGTATAGATTTATTCATTGACATTCATATTTACAAATTGTGAAATACTGTAACTATTATGGGGTATGATTATGTCGCATATATATAAGTATTATGTCAGAATGCTAATTAGATTTCAATAATTTTTTAATATGCAGGATTTATTTGACTTTTCTTAATATTTGGCAAAGAATTTTCATTAAATCTTATATGATTTTTTATTACAAATTATGTTCGTACGGCAAAAAATAAATCAATTTGGAATCAATTACATCTTTTTGAGGGTAATATTTCCTGTATTAGTTTGAACAAGATCATGTCTTAAGTCCATATAATCTAACTATTTCATTCGCTTATTTATTTAGTCAAACCTGTTTATTTGGGTTCAACTTAAAAATATATAAATAGAATCGTCTGATACATGTTCTATCCATCCATTTATTTTATAGATGTGATTACGTTTTGTGCACAACCATTCCATATCCCTCACTCTCTTTTTTGCTCTCTCTCTCTCTCAGTCTCTCTCTCTCTGTCTCTCTCTATCTCTCTGTCTCTGTCTTTTTGTCTGTCTGCCTGTCTGTCTGTCTCTCCCTCCTTCTCTCTCTCTCTCTCTATATATATATATATATATATATATGTCTCTACCTCACTTTTTCACTCTATCTCTGTCTCTCTTTGTTCCTTTCTCATTCTCTGTCCTTTTCGCTCTC
Organism: Sepioteuthis lessoniana; assembly: GCA_963585895.1. NCBI lineage: Eukaryota > Metazoa > Mollusca > Cephalopoda > Myopsida > Loliginidae > Sepioteuthis > Sepioteuthis lessoniana. Next base: position 95,448,498 of record OY757906.1, on the reverse strand, counting down.
TCTCCCTTCACACACACACACACACACACACACACTCGGGCGCAAACACACACACACACACACACACACACACACACACACACACACACACACACACACACACACACACACATATATATATATATATATATATATATATATATATATGGCTTCTGTGGAGTATAATTTTATCGGAATATAATTATTTCTAAACATTTGTCAGGATATAATTATTTGTATTTGAAATAAAGCCATAATATATATATATATATATATATATATATATATATATATATATATATATATATATATATATATATATATATATTATATATATATATACGTGTGTGTGTGTGTGTGTGTGTGTGTGTGTGTGTGTGTGTGTGTGTGTGTGCAGGCGTGCTGGCATGCGTGCGTATGCGTGTGCGTGTGTGTTAGGGACTCATGGAATTAACTCAAACAGTATACAAATATAAAATATGAAAAATAATATTCAGATGATGTATTTTTATATATTATAATATGCCAGAAAATTACTTTTGTAAAAAATCACATCTTTCGGTCTAACATAATAGATATTAGTTTTGTTTTTGCATATATATATATATATATATATATATATATATATATATATATATATATATATATGTGTGTGTGTGTGTGTGTGTGTGTGTGTGTGTGTGTGCAGAGAAAGAGAGATAGAGAGAGAGATAGAGAGAGAATAAATTTAAATGCAAGATGTACTTAGATAATATTCACCTTATATTTTTACACTTATGCACAGTAATTTCGTCTGTGACTATATGTGGGTGAAATAAACAAATAAGGCCGGATTATCATTTTACATTCAAAGAAAAAAATCATGATGATTCAGTAACAAACAAAGAAATAGTGATAAGTATTTCGTCTGTACTTTCATAAACGTTGTTGATGCAATTCACTCTAACATTGGACTCGTTTCTATCATTCCTCTATTGAATGTTAGTTTTGCAATTTTTTTCTAGCACGGTAATATGTTTTGCTTTGTGCTCTGAAGCGAATTTGTTTTATTTTTATGTCGACTACATTAATCAGATTTCATCCTTTCATAGTAAACATCTTTTGATCTGTCGTTGTATGAAAACACATCTTATATCATTCAGTATTTTGTGTATGTTCACGTCCTTATATTGTTGCCTGTCTTCAGAGTATATTGCTTATTACGAATAATATGAGTATACTAAAACTACAATTTGTTGAAAAACGTCATAGGAAAGTTGTAAACAAATGGCATAAACAATAAACCAAAGAATTGGTTATTTCCTTTCATCCTATAACTGCATATATGAGTTCATACATGCATAAATAATTAAACTTCCACTTATATAGTTTCAGAAGTATCACTTTTTCTCGTGTAAAAGGTTTAGATTTAATTGAAATTACGATTTTCTTTAGAAGAACAACGAAATTCTTGAATGTTTGCAATGGAGCAGATATTACTAGACCAACATAGAAATTAAACCTATCAATCTAATTTCTTACTTTTTAAAGAACAATGAATTTCTCCATATATTTGCCTAGAACTCACGGGAGTTTTGAATAACTGGTCAAGTCTGAACGGAGTGGCAGAACTAGAGATGGTTCCGTCAGAGGGTCAAATATTTTTTTTGTTATTTTTTTGGTATTGGGTAGTTTTACTAGATATCATATAAACGATTGCAAAAATACCAGTACCCAAAAATATAAATGTAAACACACAATGTGCGCATTCCCTTAACCTCTAGGTATAAAATAACACCAAAAGAGTTGGTAAAATTATGCAATTTTATCCGGGTTTCGATCCCAGCAACGGGAAGCTAGTATGTCTAGCCACACTGATGAGTTCTGATAGAACGAAACAAATCTGTCAGTGGATTACTATATATATATATATATATATATATATATATATATATATATATATATATATATCATTTATATATTATTATAAAACATTAATGTTTATAACATATTATCTTTTCCTATGATCTTATAAATGTAAAATTCCGTGAAAAATTAGTTTGAGGTAACCCCTGTGGTGTAGGATTTGACGGGCTAGAATGCAATATCGTATTGCGTTCGATATCCAGTCATGCTAAAACTTTCTCTTTCCAACTAATACACTATGATCACCTATATCTTCTCAACTCTACGTTAAATAATACCATAAATATACTTCCAGAACTATGCTTTGGAATTACATTACCCTTGATAATTGATATGCCTTAAGATAAACACACACACTCACACACGCACACAAAATCATAACATAGGAAAATGTCATTCATTATTTAAGTACTATAATTATCAATTTAATCACTTTACTTACCTTTAGATTTTTAAAATAATTGAATATGTTTGATAGACTGTGAAGGGTCTTTTTAGAAAGATCAACAAATTCTTATTTTCTACTTAAATTTGGAAATGAAAATCATGCAAGATTAGTTAAGTCTTTTTACCAACTTTGCTTCCCACAACATATTGCCAATCGATTAAGAAAAATAACTGTATGGATACTTCAAGCATCAAAAAAGATTTTACATGAACTGAACTGAGGGTAGTTAAGATGATGATACTTAAAAATAGTAACGGAATCTTTATTAAAGTAAACACATAATAAAAGGATTTTTTTACAGTGAGTAATACAAATATTCTGTATTTTAAAATGTTCCCCTAGATTATATGCATGCAAAATTTTTTGGAAATAAAACAAATTGATTGAAAATAATTATTATCCATGCATATATTCATGAATTCAAATATATCTTCTTCTTCTTCTTCTTCTTCTTCTTCTTCTTCTTCTTCTTCTTCTTCTTCTTCTTCTTCTTCTTCTTCTATATATATATATATATATATATATATATATGCATGCAAATATGTGACTCATCAGATAGCCCATTATCTTGTTTTTCACATGGAAGTTATTTTCATAAAAAATATACTTTCTGAATTTTCATGATTTTTAAAAAAAGATCTTCACACTTAAAAGAAAATAATATTCTTTCTCTAAATACAAGAAAAAAAAAAAAAAACTAATCCACTTCTCGATTCCCGCAGATAAAGAGTGGAATGATTCTCTTCCTGAAAAGTAAAATTTAATGCGTAGCAATTCCAACCATTGTCTGGATTTGTGAAAGATTTCCGTTTATGGAGAGAATTCAAGCAAAATATATAAGTAATTATTTTTATTTTTATTTTTTATTTTTACAATGCAGAGAATAAGTGGATACGCACCGGTTGAGATAGTTCTCAAACTGCGAAGATTATTTTAAGTTACCGTATTATTTGAGTATCCATTTTTTAAAAAAATGTTGTTTAATTCAGGTAAACGTATGAGGTATTGTTAATAAAATGACCTATAATATATAGACCAACAGATTTTGAATAAAGTAAAATGAAACAACAGGAGAGTGAAACTAGAAATAATAGGAAAACAACTTATCATTAAATGCATCTTCCCGGGAGACATATTACGGTCAATAATGTTTCTTATAAGAATGTTGCTAATTATTTATATCCTAAGAAAATGCAGTGGAGTCTACAAATTTACTAAGTCACAAAGTAAGATAAACCGCTTTATTGATTAGTAGATTAGCTCCATTGTATTTAGTCTGTTAAAAAAATGAAGTAGTAATTTTTGATAATGAACAAAAAGGTGGAATGTGAATAGACAATATACAGGGTATGAAGGGTGAATTATCGCTATTTTAAATTAATTATTGTTGCGCACGTACATTATTTCTTTCTGGTTTTGTCTTCTGTACAGCGAACCAGAGTTAGTTGGCCACTATCTGTGGGGAAAGCAGCACCATGACGCATCCCACCAGACATTTGGAAAGTGCATGCAGTACTGCCAGCATTTAGGTCAGAAACTCCAAAACAGTGATTTCAGAGCGTTTAGCTGTCAATTGATGAAAACCAAATAACCAGTCTACACTATTGTGGTCTCTAATGATAGTGGGGTAATGCCTGCATTCAAACTCACCATGTAGGCAACATGAATTTACTGGAGGATGTAGAACTTGTCTGGATCAAGAAAGTGGCTGCTGGAAGAACATACGTCTAGCAACAGAACTCAACGTCATACAAATGCAGGAGAACCCAGTCTTTCAGTAGGAAAATTCCTACCACTGCATCGCCCCTAAGATATCTCTGATTGTAATCCTTTTGTTTATTATGAGAAGAGTGCAGTTGAGCAAGAAATCCACAAAATTCCATGTAGCACCAAAGATGAACAGAAAGCTTGATTAACGGTAGCATTTACTAATTTAAACAAAGAGACTTTTGGAATAGTTTGCAGGATATTTCGAAATCCTCTCGAGACCATTTTTGAACATAATGGTGATTTAAAATAAGTTCAATGTATAGAGATTAACAATATTTTCATGCAATTTGGGTAAATATATCTGATAATATGTGATGTAATCATTATGTGTATTTTTTGCACAATTTATACGACACTTTTGCTCATCGCACAACACACACACACACACACACACACACATATATATATATATATATATATATATATATATATATATATATATATATATATTTATATATATAAATATATATATGATATTATATTGGGACTAGAATGAAAATAAAATACTCTTTTTATATGCAATGTTTGAATCTACAGCCAAGGCAGTCACACTTTTATACTCTTCTGACCCAAATGAAAAGGAAAAAAGACAGAATCTCACATATTGACTAAAGAACAAAGAAAGTAATGATAATCCACATGGTTTTAGATTCGATAGATGGCAGATTCAAACTCTGTGTCAAGAAAACACTGAGGGAACTCATGGAATCAGAGATTATGCAAAGAAAAATTGATTGTAAAATCCAGTAGCAACAACATTACAAATAACTTATGTTCAAATAGAAAAATAACAATGAAATCCTAGTAAAGTAAAACTGGAAGGAAAACGAGTGCATGCATAAATCAATTGTCAAACGAAGGATTGTGTACTTGGTATCAACCAAATAAGAGTAAGGAGGGATATAGAAAATAAAAGAAAATCTCAATTATAAAAGAGGTCGCCCTCGTGGTTTTATGTTTAAAGCGATGGACTGCGAAATTGTAGTTAGCAAAATCGAACTCCAGTTGACTATTACGTTCGCTTTCGGAGAAATACCCTTGAGAAAGGTATGAACGCCCTTATCCTAATAGCTATGGGTTGAATAGTAACACGACTGTTCTTTTTGAAGGATGGCTTTGGCATTAAAAAAACTACGAAGGTTGATATGCCATTAAACAAAGAAACCAAACCATCAATTATAGGAAACAAAAAAACATGCAATGCGAATCAATTTGTGTCTCGGTGGAAATCGATTGTACATAAAAGAATTACTCAAGTAGGTTATAGTGACAAATACAATTCAGTTTATAACATAAAAAGAGAATGCAGCAAACTTTCGAAAATATATTGCAAGACTAAGCATGATCGGGTGGGAACAGATATCCACGAAGAATTGTGCCAAGCACTAAACGTTGATCATGCTAAGAAAATGTAAATGCACAAACCCTACACTTTTTTAGAAAATGATATATATTAAATTTTCTTCGTCTTTCAGCTTCATATTGACCTGGAGATCATGACGAGAAATCAAAGACCTCTTATGTCAAGTACTAGAAAGAAAATGTTTTTCAATAAGTGATTTTGCTGTTCAAGCTGATCATAGTGAGAAATATAATGAAATCAAAGAGATAAATCTGTTCCTGAATCATTTTATGGAGCTGAAAAAGCTGAGGAAGATACAGGTGATGGTTTTACAGATTATTCTTTGAGACCATTGATACAAATTTCTGACAATAAAATATGTTCTATATGGAGACCACTGTAAGAATCGAGACCAACCAGGCCTTAACCCGGTTAAAATGAACTAGAATACTTAAAAGTGAACAAGAGAGTCGAAGACCTGAGGTGACTTGCAGTCACACAATCCTCATTGGAAAACACTACTTTGAGTTGGTGGGACAAACACGCAAGATGTAAAATGATAATAAATAACTAATAATAAAAAAAAAAACATTTCACAACCGTATACTCTTTGTACTTACAGTAAAACTTTTAAGAACTAACTTCATAAATCTTTCAAATTATTTTCAAAATTACCTCAAAGAGATCTGTAAATGAACCTGGGAGTTATAGTAAGGAATCGGTAGCTCTGCCAAAATTACCCCTCAAGAATTGTAACGTACAAAACAGATAAAATTCAGTGCAATACCCTATACACTCAATAGGATATGGGGTCAATAGTGAACTATTATAATAGTTTCTAATTTTTAGATTTTTTTCTTTCATCTGTAACTATAAGTAGCAAAGCTTGAACATGAATAACAAAACTTTCTGCAAAGTCTCGCTAAAATCACTAGTTCTCGCTAGATCACCAAACTTAAGAAACAGTAAGCTTATGTAATACATAGATGGGTGACCACTTTAGCAATAGGTGGTTCTGTAAACAACCTGATGCCTGTAAATGACAACACATTTTTTTTTGTATTTGTTATAATGAACAGATTATGTAATAGGTAGAATTATATCAGCCTAACAAAAGAAATCATCTTTTGCAATTAAACCAGGGTAGTTAGTTTGCTTTTTGAACTTATAATGAAAAGTGCGCAATATATTTACGCAATTCATTGCAGACCTATCATGTTATTTGAAATACTTTTTTCAATAAAAGCAGGCTATCATGTATCACATAAGAGGAAATCAGTAAGTATATACCTATTCGTTTAGCATGCTATCGTAACCGTGAATATTTCAATATTTTCTAAAACAATTTCCAAGATACAACCTTTTTTTATTCAGATATTTGTTTGAAGTAAATCATATTCACATCTTATGTAAAAAAAAGAGTCAAGTGTCAAAAATAGTAGATGTAGTCAATTTTCTTTTCTTTTAATACCATTTTTAACGCAATTTTATTTCCGCCAAACTATTTCTGTTTCGACAGACCTTTCAGGAAATGAGTCAGATCGTTTCTTCTGATAAACGGTTCTTTTTGTACGAAGTCGATAATCCAGCCTAACGTCTGCCTTAAATTGCTTTGCTAAAATCAGTCTTTTATATTTCCGATTCCTCACCTCACACAATCTTATTTTAGCAAAAACATTAAATCTTTCTCATACGCCCAAAAGGGGTATAAATAATATATAAGATCCTTGTTGCTTACCAATAAGAGTAGAATATTATCGTTCCTTTCTCTTTTATTTAGAATAACATGACATTTCAAGGTCAATGTATACAATTACGTGGACATTGTTTCCTCATGATATTTACTGAACGTACTTGTATACCAAACGAAAGAAAAGAATAAAATAAATCTATGAGAATTTGTTTAAAAATACATGTATGTCAGAGTCAAAGAAACATGTTCATATGGGACTATCTGAGAGAGAGAGAGAGAGAGAGAGAGAGAGAGAGAGAGAGAGAGAGAGAGAGAGTCAACCATTCCTTCAAAAGTGCAGTAACTTTTATGAAAGACATGATTTCCGAAAATGTACAACAAAACTCTATACTGGTGGGAAGAGATGAAGTCGAAGAGGATAAAGATTATGTCTACTTAGGATGCATGGTCACTATAATGCAAAGTTATCGCGGAGAATAAGATTAGGGTGGATGGTATTTACCACGATAAAAAGATATGCTCAGAGCAATGCTAGACAAGAACCCGCATTCTAATATCTTCATAAGTCCTGTTTCTCATGCATTTCTATTCGCAATCAAAACATAAGGTAGCAGAAGGCAGTAAGACTACGATCTATTTCAGAAAATGTATATGAAGAGTGGAGTGGAGTGATGGACGTGATCGCGGAGTACCGAAAGCAGAAGTCCCACTGAGACGGATACGTCGAAAGGTTCTCAGACCTGGAGTTGTTGAGTAATATGGTTGGAATAAAATTTAGCAATAGCAATAGTCAGCTAGAATAAGATTTAGCAGTACTCTTGGTGACAGAGATTTTGGCTTTTTGCCACAATAATTGCCTTCTATTTTAGTGGATTACTTATATACAAGAAAAAAAAACATTCCACTCTGAATAACAGGTCAGTAAAGGAAAGACTAAATAATTTACATAATAATTCAACATTTCCCCCTCCTATAAAGATTCCTTGCCATGCTACAACACATAATCTTTGAAACGAACTGGAATTCTCTTTTAGCGTTTTGATCTTTGAAGTTCAGTTTCAGGATCTCTGATTTCTTCAAAAGGGTCTATAATTTCATTACCTCCGATTGGTTTGATAGGTCTGGTACAAACTTCTGATTATTTCGATATATTATTCGGATTCCTCTCGCCATACACCTCAAAGTTTTCAGCCTGTTCACCTACATCAAGTATAGGAGTTTCAACGATATGAGGTTAAAAGATGTAACTCCTCGCAAATGAACGCTTGTCTCCACCCCACTGGGTAGTTTTATGTGAGCCTGCTAAGGGTTTTCTATGTCGTAAAGTAACTGGAGATACTGGGGAGTCATACTTGCTATTGTGTGCATGATTTTTAACATAAACTTGACCTGTGACAAGTCATGAAGGGATTGATTTTCCCGGGAATGCTTTTCCGCTAAACTTAGATAGCTTCTCATGTGGAGTGGTGTTGGTAGCAGTACAAAGTAAGGATCAAATGGAGTGCAAGGCCTCCGGTAAAAACAAATCCCATTACCATTGCTTCATTTTGCTTGAATGTGAAGTCAATTCGCTGGCCTTTGATCATGTTCCATTTAACTGCTATACTTGCCCATTGCCACTTGGTTTATATTGACTAGGATTTGAATCAATCACTGCCTTACCGTGAAAGTACTGGCTGGAGTCCTGAAAAAATGAGCCAGACGTGTAATTCTTGGATGACATAAATTTTCATGCAGTTTTCTAAATGTATAAAGAGGATGATTTACTGCAGCTATCCCCAAAAATATATCAGCCACTAAATTCTTCCCAGGTTCATATTTTATAGCGGATTTGAATTGCGACAATTCGATCGAGTCAGAGAGTTTCTCCTCCTGGATTATTCAGTCAAACGTCCTTTGGTATACACTAACATCATTGATGACACGTTTAAACTGGTAAAGTTTTTCTTGTGCTTCAAAGGCTGTATATTTTTAACCATCTTGAATTGGTAATTGATTATATGCACTCTTCAAATCTAGAGTCGAGAAATATTTACTCTGTGCAATGTTATTTATCATATCTGTAACATTGGGTATTGGATAAGCATCCAATTCTGTGTACATATTTATTGTATCCCTGTAATCAACCAAACGTTTCTTGTGATTTTCATCCGAGACAACCAAGAATTGAGTTCACCATGAAGACGCAGATGGTTTAATTATTCCCTCTCCGAGTAGACGGGCCACTTCCACACTTATAAATTCAGAATCGGCAGATGAATACCCTCTTGTCTTAGTTGCACTAGGCTCGATACCGCGGATTACATTTTTAAATAAAGGTAATGCAGCAACACGCATGGCAGGGACGGTTTCACTGAATCTAACTGCTCCAACAATCAATTCATCATTAGAACCACTGAATTTTTGTGTTACTTTCTAGAGTTTCTGAAAAACATCTTTTCCTATGATAATATTGAAAAACAAGATATCCAACACATCCCTAATCATACATGAATAAAATTGAGAGTTCAAAGTCAAATCCACAACCACTCGCCCAATTGTGCCTTAAAAGTTGGATCATCCAGAGAAACACTTTTTGATCTCGGTGAAACATTCAATTTCAGTTTATGTGCAGCATTTTTGTTACTGATTGTCCAACAGCTGCCTGAATCAATCACAGCTTTCAGAGGAAAGTTGATAATTTTACAAGAAACATTTGTTATATCAGGACCACTTAGACATGCCAGATTTTGAAAACTGTTATCTAAACTTGAAATACCGGCAAACTCTTTTTTCTAGGTATCCACTAGCTTAATGGCCTTTAGTCTTAAATTTGTAACACTCAGATTATTGTGCTGGTACGAATTTATGGCATGCTTTTTGTTGCCGCAGTAACATTTGAGGCCATTCGAGGGTTTCTTTTAAGTGGTAGCACCAACCTATTAGTTAGTGGAAGTGGTTCAATTGTAGCTATACTATAGCTGTCAAATGAAGAATATTGCTTTTGGGTCAGCTCAAGTGTCCTGGTTTGTTGAAACGCATCTGCTTGACTCAATTCCTGGTTTACAAGAAGTCTTTGTCTGATGTTTGCAAAACTGATACCATTGATGAAAGTATCTCTCATATACTGTTCTTTATTCTGGTTGGGGTCAACAGCTTCAAACTTACAGATTTGTGTCAATTTTTCCAATCCATGTATGTAGGAATATATAGATTACATTTGCTTCTGTTTACTAGTGATCAGCAAATGCCTATTATAGATTGTATCCGTTGGATTTATAAATGCTTCATCTAATTTCTTCATTGCTAAGTTGAAATTGTTTGCATCACATATCAATTCGAACAAGTTTGCAGAAACACTATTCATGAGAGAATGGTGCCTCTTTCTATTTAGCAAAGCGGGACGGTCCGTTTCTGATGCAACACCTTTCTGATAATTCTTAAAGATTTTCTTCCAGGGTTTGTATTCTTTTTCTGGTTTCAGAGTGTTTGGTTCCGCATCAAACCTAGATGGTCTCATTAACTTGTCCATGTTTTAGCAGTAATTGTGTCAAATTTTTTGGGCTTGAGTAAGATTTAGCAATACTTACAGTCTGCGGGAATAAGATTTAGCAGTATTCCTGGTTGCAGAAAATTACTGCCTACTGTTTGAGTGGATTACTTATATACAAGAAAAAGACCATTGCCATCGGAACAACAGGTAAGTAAAAGAAATGCTAAATAATGTACGTTATAACACAACAAGTGGTATTCAAAATACCATAAACAGCCATTCGGTGGACCTCCATGACGACGGGAAGGTGGAAGCGTCAAGCCATTCAGGCCAAGATGAGGAAAAGAGGCAAAATCCAAAACGCAATGGAAGCGCATTGTAACCAGTTTTCTGAAAAGCATCAGTCAATCCTATCAATAAAGGGGTAATAGGATTTATAATTTAAATATTGATAAATGTTAATTTCGAGCTGAATTTATCGTGTGAATAAAGAATATATTCCATAGGAATAGAATAAACTATTTAAACATAACAGATAAGACAAATAGAAGAAGTCCTCTGCTATAAACGGATATATATGGTATGAAACCGTGGTATTTCGCGTATAGAGTTGCATTATCCTTAAGGTGGATGAGTGACTTATTTACAATTAATACACACTAAGATTACGTGGAGCCAGGAGTTACTGCAAGTCAGTAAGAGGGGAAACCTCTGCCGGAAGAATAAAAAAGAAAAACATATGTCTGAAGTAAAAAGAAATACAATTCAGTTTAGAGATAATAACAAAAATGGCAAAAGGACATGCTACTTTTAGCATTCAACAATCTTACTTGTTAAGTTCTTTCAACAACTATACCATTGGATAAAACGCTTTGAAAGCTTTATACAAGTTACCACTCTGAACATGGTCCACCCAACCAACCATGTAAACAGCTTGATTTATCATAAAGTATAAAACGTTGATAAAATATTAATTGCTTAATCTTGTCTAAAAAGATAGATGAGGTATACGAGAATCTCAGATATATTTCTTCACTTTGACAAAAAATACCGATTTATATTTTAAAAAAAAATGATTGTGAAACAACGTACTATCTCAAAAAGTTTAGACTCATTTGTGACATCTCTGTTCACTAAAAGAAAAGAACAAATAGGGAGCTTATCCAAGACGTATGAGCAAGATTTTTAGATGTACATTTATGGAACAAAAAGTAGAAGAAAAATCAACTCCCACAATAAAGAAAGCTATAGAAATAGCAAAACAAAACGATTCAGTGAAAAATAGTATTCCGAATTTTGCAGATTTTTCTCCGCACAAGTCGGAATGTTCTTTTTCTCTAAAGAGAGAAGTTCCATAAACTGCGGCAAGAACAGAAAATACAGAAAAAAAGTATTTCAAAATAAAATGTAACAAATGGGGATGTAGCAATTCCCGTTTGAATAGGACATTTCTTTATCAAAGACAAAATTTACTACAATTCTGGTTCACATCATACAAAATAGGGCGAAAATTACAGTTGGACAGTAAACGTTTACTGGTTTGTTGGATAATTCCGAGAAGAGATTAAATAGCTGTTTTACTCGAGGAAGAAGAGCGGAAGGATTACATGCAACATTAATATTAGAACAAATGCAACTGCAATTACAAAATATTTTATCAAATCTCTATTCATACTTTACAGCATGAAAATAATAGTGTAGAAATATTATGGGGCTAAATTTTCAATCCATTGAAGAGGCTTGACACTACTGTATGTTTGCATCTCTTGGATCTTAACTAAATGACAGGAGAAAAAGCTAAATTGGAATTACACAAGGCTATTGCTTTCTGTATTAAATCATTCCTGATGCAGCCCCTACAAATTTGCATTTGTACGAACACCTACCTCCAATCTCTTAAAACATACAAGTTAAACGAGCAAGACATACTGAAGTAATAAAGACAGACTCGTAAGCAATGTTCTCCTATGGGTTACTTCATATGAACACTTCAATTTTAGCTGGCCAGTAAAGACATGTTTAACAACCCAGTGGGTACCATGAATGGTGCGAAGAGAATGTTCCTTGTGCGATGGCCGAGACTTAAATGAATCTCTGCTGTGATAATGATGATAATGATGAGTTGCTTAGTAGTCAGATTAATTTAAATTTTAGATTTAAAAAGGAATGAATATTCAGCATTGATATATAATACCTACTACTGTTGTATAGCCGTGATACAACTATATGTATACATATAGACATGCGGAAACGTAATCAACAATAATGACGAACGAACAAACTTCTTTAGAAAAATATATCTCTCACACTTTATTCGAAAGGGTTGCGAAAGGATTGTGTTTGAGAGTTGA
>OY757906.1:95413038-95425538 GCA_963585895.1 Sepioteuthis lessoniana | reverse complement strand
ACAGCCAAATGTATTTTAATCCGAAATATCTTTACAGTTCTCTTTGCATGAAAATGTTTAGCCTTACTTGAACATTTAAAAAAAATGTGTAAAAAAATATGTAATGTAAGATAATAGTAAAGCATGAATGAAACTCACAAATCAAATATTCGCGTTGTCAATCCTCAGGTGAGTGACTATTCGATATATATATATATATATATATATATATATATATATATATATATATATATCATCATCATCATCATCATATCACGCTTGTAGCACGGATATCCCTGACCCTCTCTCGCCAGTCCTCCCTATCGTTCATTGTCCTAGGTAGGTCTTCAGGACAACATCCCGTATCCTCACATAGCTGCTGAATGTACGTTCGTGCTGGTCGTCCTGCTTTTGCGCGGCCATATGTGGGGATCCATAAGAGTACATCTCTTATGAGTTCATCTCTGCTTCTCCAGCAGTGTCCTGCATGTCTGGTTCTTCTAACTTGAATAGTTTTAGTGATAGGGGGCAGGTGGCTGTGTGTGTGTGTGTGTGTGTGTGTGTGTGTGTGTGTGTATCTGGAAGAAGGATCTCCCGGATTTGAAATTGTAAAACGTTCTGATTACAAAAGATAAATGTGCTAGACACTACATATATGTGTGTTAATATATATATATATATATATATATATATATATATATATATATATATATATATATATATAACCATTGATTGCTCTGGCAGTGACGTTTGTTTTTTCTCATAGTAATGATATGGAATCTGTAAATATTTATGATTTTCTATTGAATGAGGAGAACCGAAATTTTATAGCATTTTTACCTTCAAAAATGTTATCTAAAAATATTCTATAAATAGAATATTTTATCGATAAGATGTGATATAAAAAATTCAGAACTGTGTAGTTATCTAGAAAAGATATATAGTGGAATCTGGTGCTTTTAAATCAAGTATAAACTACAAATTTCTCAATTTAATGTCTGATTAGGTAGATTATGGTGATAATAGTTAACATAATTGTCATTCCTAATACACAATGTCTATGATGTCTGTCCATGAAGGCAGGAAACATTTCGCTGCAATTACCTTGGCACATAATGTTGTTATAAAATAGTAATTTACATACCGATGCACTTACCTTCCACTTGTCTATGTTGATTATGATTAAATTATTGCCAATGACGAAAAACATAAATAGAATTGATTCTGTGCATTAAGTACGGAATTAATTATCCAAACCAGAACGTGAATTCTATACTTCACTTCTTTTTGGCTGGCATAAACACCCTTTCATTCTTCGGAGATTTCAATATTTCAACTGATCAACCATTCGAAAGTAATGAATTAGATTTAATTAAGTAAAACAACAACAAAAATATATCCTTACTTTGATTAAGAAAAAGGCTTTTTTTACGTCTAGCTGAGTGAAGAAAAGTCTACTCTTACTTTGAGAAATTTGAAGGCATTTCTTTTGATATAATAAGCAAAGAGAAATATTACTTATCTTAATATGAATTTACGAGGGGTACGAGCTGCAATTTAATATAACAAATTGAAAAAAAATTCCTAAAGGATAAAGTTAAATGTCTATCAGATGGTAATTTTTTTGTTTGGGAAAGGAAGTTATATAGTCAAAAATGTGTTGAGAACTTTAATAGGAAACGAGAAACAAAAATGTTATTATTGATCACATGGAATGATCCCAAATATTTAATCAGAAAGAAAAAGACAAAAAATCTGATAATAAAATAGACTGATTTTAATGACTTGTCACACAACCTGGAGTTATTTTATGCCTAGATATTAAGAAATTCCATATATTGTATATTTATATGTATATTTTATGGTGTAGATCCTTAGGATTTTATCACTCATAATATATTTCGAATGTCTACTGATATGAATAATTTGCAAAAAATCTATAAGACAAATAGATGCAACTCTAATAAGTGCTACAAAGCCGAGTCAGAAGAGAGTTGGTTTGAATGGCAATAAGCGTGCACTCCATACTTCCCAGATTTCCAGAACTGGACCCATAAAATCAGATAAAGTTTAATTTCCTACCCTGAATAACTTATTTTACGGATCTTACCCTTCTGCAGAAATACAGTCAACGTATTCTAACCCCCACTTACGTTTCTTGGGAAATAACAAGAAAATTAAAAATCTGGGAAGTTTACAACTATTGGCGAATATTCTTGTCTATTTATGTCAATCAAGAGCTACCTCATATGAGCAGTGTAAACAAGATATTCAAAATAGCATACGATTTATGGTGAAAACATAGTAAAATAGCGTGAACAAAAATGGTCAAAAATATAAGAAAATATCAAATCTAATTCTAAAACATTGACTCCAATTGAATCAGGAAGTAACGGAGAATATGGTCGTATTTTGAATTCACTACCTAATGACTTAAACTTCAAGAAATTGAGTAAGATATTAAATATTTATTCAAAAGAATTGTGAATATCTCATAATATCCATGAAAAAATCTACTGTGAACAGGTGGAAGAAATATCCATATTAGAGAATTCAAAATGATGATAGCGGGATATACTCATGAAATCAAATGCCAATATTTTAACTCGCAATGATGAAGTCTTGAAAACAAATAAATTGATTAGTATATACACATAGGTTATACCTTTGATCTTTGTTGTTTTCATTCATATTTGTTTATCTACAAGACTACAAAAGAGACAAACATGATGATTGGGCAGGTTTCTTAAATTCCACCATTTTGGAACTCAAGCCACGACAAATTATGTCTCTTCATACGCATATGCCTCTAAGACCTTTCTTTCTTTTAACTCAACCTTATATTCATTGGGATATATATGTAAGTAAGTAATAACACCCTGAGAATAATTACTTTATTTACTATAAGGCATTCATCCTGATGAAGTGATCGATATACTATATTGAAATTTCGTTCTGTTTCAATTCTTCATTTTCACAAGTTAAACAAATATGGCACATATCTCCTAAAATATGTATTTCGTTTAAAGGATTTAAAATCAATAAGGTAATTCTGTTCTTTATAAAGCTTAGAATTGTCAGCACACCCTACGGATTGGTAGCTTTGAAAGTAGTCGGAATACAAATGTTTTTATGGCTAAAAAAACGTACTTTTAGCAATAAGCATTGTACATTTAATTTTTTAAAATATGAATTAAAAAAGTTCTAACAAAAATTGAAAAAAATCTCATGAAAGGCAGGAGAAAAACGAAATGTAGAAATAGTATTATGCTTCGCATGATAGTGAACGCCCTTTAAAAACAACTTCAGTAACAGCGTCACTTTTCTCGAAATATGCCAACTATGTTTTTTTTATTATTTTTTTTTTATTTTACAAAATGTCAGAATTCAAAATAACTAAATCCCAGTGCATTTATCAAAAGACATTTGAATTCGCGTTTTTCTTTCTTGTCACGTGGGCGGTTCGTCAGATTCTATCACTTCCTCTTTTCCGTCAAACAAAGTGAACATTTCTATTATGGCGGCGCAGTAACAATATTCAGCCTAATGGATTCTCCCAACATCATTGTGATGAGCGACAATGGATGCCACTTCGTTGATAGAAGATACGAAGAAAAAAATAAAAAGGTGAATTGCTTAATTCTTAAGTTCGATTTGTAAACCGTAGCTTTTGCTTTAGAGAGTTGTTCAATGTATCTGCTTTGTAGATAATATATACATATATATATATATATATATATATATATATATATATATATATATATATATATATGTATAAAGAGAGAGAGAGAGAGAGTTGTATTCCGTTTACTTATTGGTATTTGTTTTTCTAATTAGCTATTAAGCTTTCAGATGATCAATATTAAAAATATTCGTGAATTACTGCGACAGAGACTTAATTTTATATGTGCTTATGGTTTTTGAATCCCTTTCATTTGATCGTCGATCAGAAGATTAGATCAGGTAATATTCAATCAATATCTTTAGTCGATGGAAATTAAAATTTAAATTAGTTTTTGCATATATTTATCCAATCACTCTCTCGCAAGTATGATGTGATATGAGGTTAATTTCCTAAGCAAATTGCTGTTGGTTTGAATTCCGAGTTTCCCTCTTTAAAATTGTTTAATTAAACAAGGCTAAAGAACCTAGTCTATTCAATTATTTACCTAGAGCTGTGGGGAAAAGAATGATTTATTTATTTTTCAAGTGTATTAACGTAAAATGAAAGATAAACAGATTCGTTCAGGATTTGAAGTTGAGTTGCCGATTTGATTTTGGAAAACAATAACCGTTGCTTTTAGAACGCCTCTATATACTAGTTTTTATAGGAACATCAATATTCACTATTTAGATGATAGTAAGTATATGTTTGTTGTCTAAATTTCTGAGACGAAGCTTGTTGATTTTTATCATTAAGGGTTTTGAACTTTTGTCTTTATCATCATTATTGTTATTTCCTCAACGTTTCAATATATCCTCCGGCCTTCTTCAAATGTTTGTCGAACTCAGAAACCTTCACGGAACTTCGAACTACGTCCTTTATTGAATCCACAGGGGTCACCTGTTCTGATTCCTATAACCGTTACGCCATGTGTCCAGCAGGACACATGGCGTAACGGCTATAGGCATTAGTTCCCTAAGCTTCTAAGGAGACAATCATCTGGAGGTTACAGGTTCAATCTTGACTACAGGTGAGTAATAATACAGGAATACTTAACACTTGTACCCGGTTATGGCTAACGGAATCAGGACTGACGTCCGCCGTGGATTCAATAAAGGACGTAGTTCGAAGTTCCGTGAAGGTTTCCGAGTTCGACAAACACCTGAAGAAAGCCAGGGGACATATCAGCCGAAACGTTTTGGAAATAACAATAAACATGATGACAATAGTCCGAAAACCCTTAATGATAAAAAAGTATACGTTTACTTTTTTAAAAGAAATATAATTTACGTGTCATGGCGTTATTAATTAATTGGCAGTATTTATATTTAATCTATAAGCAGTAATAGCTTAACGAATCAAAATGTGCTTAAAAAGAAAGATCTAGAAACGTGGATGAAGGAAGAAAATATAATTCAAATATTAATCCAATTACATCAATAGATGTAGCATATTACAACCTGATTTTTCTTGTGTATATGCTAGTGTGTGTATGTGTGGGTGCGTTCGTGTATGTGAGCGTTTCTGTGTTTCCGTAGTCCAACGATTAATAAAACGAAAAAGATTTTGATATTCGTTTTGATTCTTTTTTGAAACAACAATGACTAAAAACGGGAATTTTCATTAAAGTGTAAAAAAATAAATATGAAAAAGAATCAATGATGAAATCAATCTGTAAAGGAAGCAAATGTTTTCTGTTCACGAGAACATATATACGGCAAAATATTTTGGGCAAGTGAATCTATATTTAGTTTCAATCAAACTGCCACAACGTCAAATTGCAGAAGACGACTACAGAAGATTGGGCTGCGCCTATCTTTATTGCTGCTCATGTTTTGTGGCCTTGAAATTCAGATTGCTGGCTTTTAAACTAACTCCGACTGCTGTCAGTTGTGGGAATTTTGCAACTCCCTGAGCGACCACGTAAGAATCCATTTTAAACTGAATGAATGCCGATGTAGGTAACTGTATACCAAGTAGGAGAGATAACCTATATTTATATACGCATACATATATCAATAATGCATGCTTACGAACGTCACTACACTTTGTTTGTTTGGTTGGTTGGTTTTTATGGTATATCAATCCGTTTAGGTTATTTAATGCTAAATCCGGTTTTTACATGTATATATTAAATATTTTGGATTTTGATATAAATAGGTTGTAGGTAACACTTTCAAAATAGCCAGAGCTAATTTCAAATGGTTCCAAATATTACTATTTAACATTAACTGTTTGGTGCCCGTGGTGAAAGGGTTATCGTCGCAGGATATGGACACGGCGACACGAGTTCGAATCCTGGACTTGACTGATTGCCTTTCACATAGCACTAATGCCCTTGGTAAAGGTATGGATCCAAATATTCTCCCGCCAGCTATGGGTAAATAGTATGGCAGACTAAGTTCTTCAGCCTTGGTGAGGCAACTAGTCTAGGAGAAGGAAAACTCTAACCTCAAACCTGTTAAACTCCGCTTAAAAATTGACTTTGTGTCATATCTTGACCGAGCGGTGGGATTGGTAAATATGATTAACTGTTTGATTTAACACCATCCATTTGCTTTCTCACAGTAAAGTGGTTATGCATATATGATTTAAAGATGACTAGTTTTGAAGGAATTCTATTTTAAAACAATTTAGAGCTAATTCGTTTGCACACAACTATTACTGTTGTCTGCACCCAGTGATAAAGTTTCATGTATTGCAATATAACATTAATAATTCATTTTTAATATTAATCTTTTTTACACACACTGGAGCGGTTTATAACATTTCTATTTCACACTAATAATTCTATTGAACAGTATTCACTTATTAGCACATAGTTTAAAATGTCCATGTATTGTTATGTAATACAAATAATTCAATTTTCCACGCATTTAAATGGCTTAAAACATTCCTGTCTAACACTAATAATGCTATTTAGTATAAATCATTTTTTTACTCACGCTGAAATATCTTCAGTTATTGCTATCTGACAGCAATAGATTTGTTTATACACAGTTAAATAGTTTAAAGAATTGCTATCCAGTACTAACAATTAAATTTAACATCAGTCATTTGTTTGTACACACTAAAATATTAAAGAGTTCTATTTGACGGGTACTGCATCTCCTGGTCAGCGTTGACCTGAGAGTAATGGTAAGGACTTGATTCTCCGCATTCTCCAAATCTCCTCGTCTGCAGCTTCACCAACAGATGGGTTAGTGTCATATCCAGGACTCATATGGAGGTGCAACTCCTCCTTTGCAGAGATGCCGTCGGCGTATTCTATAGCCCTGTCAAAATGGCCTCATCAGTATCGACAGTTTAGTATACATATGAACATATGTAACATAGGTTGTTTGTTATTTGTATTGAGATTTGAAGAAGCAGAGTTAAAGAAATATAGAGAGAGTGGGGAAAGTGAAAGAGAGGAGACAAAAAAAAAACTGTGGTACAGTGAGAGAAAGAGAGAGATAAACTGATGGCAGTTAGACTGTGAGTGAGTGCATTGATTAAACGTCTTAATTTTCCCTCTATGGCTGATGACGAGACTTGTCGCAAGCTAAGATTTCTATCACTGCGTTATTCGGAGAACAAATAGAATTAGAAAAATATTTTACAAACTTTAAAAGAAACGATCATTACTGTAAAAACAACATATTGAATTTCAATTGATATTTTTGGTTTTGCCCTTTTGTTATCAGATTACTTAAGCTTAACATATTTTTTTCTTAAATATTGAAATATTCGAGCGCATAATAGCCCATTTATTTGGAGGTACATTTACTTAAAAGGAAATCACCTAATCTCTTTTTAATTCATCAAAAAATGGTGAAGAGCAACTATTTTCTAATAACATTGCAAATTTCAAATGAACATTCTTGAAGTAAATGCCTTATAGAAAAACTTAACTAATTCTAATATCACATAACCCGAACTAAAGAAAAATTTAGATAAAATTTAATCCATTTTGACATTTAAAAAAAAATCTGATTTAATCGCTTTCATTATCTTCTCAGCTAAAAGGATTTTTTCTCAAATAAAATATTCCCTTCTATCTTTACCGAAACTTGGTCTGAAAGTATTATCTTTTCAAATTCTTTAGAATCTTATTTAAAAATCACCAGTGACAATATGAACAAATTTCAGCAATATTATAATGCATTTAGGTCGAGTCACACCAAAGACTCAAAAAATGGTAATTGATTCCACCTTACTTAACATTCAACCTTATAAGGTAAGGATCAAGGGTAAAGAGTAGCAATCCAGGGAATGGAGTGGCACCCTACCCTACACCTCGGTGTATTAGCTATTATAAAGAGAAACTTTGGGTCACTCTCGACTTACATCGCCAACTTTTATTCTCTTTATATAAGGCATAGCATTTCATCCCTATATTTCATGTTTCGAATGTAAACGGATTTGTGATGAAAGAGAACTATTAAGCAATCAACATAAATAATCTCACCTGCAAAGAAAATAAAACTATATTCCAGTTTCCAAATGAAGGATAGTTTATGTGTGGAAAAAAGCCTTTTCATCTTCTGAACTTCATTCTTGAATCATCTAAATTCTGGGTATACAATTTGATCGGAATTCCTCTTCTTTACGAAGGGTAACAGTAATTCAAGTACATCAATTATAACTGGAATCCACTTTTCATAGTTCTCGAATAGAAAATAAAATTCTGCAGCAGACTAAATAATTTCAAAATAATGAAAATTTGTGCGCCCATTACCAATAGTAATGACATCTCCATCTGAATAATATCCTCTATTCTTATTTTAAGATATGATCATTGCTTAGACAAGTTCAAGCTGTATGTTAGCTGTTAAACGCTTTTTAAGATTGGTGAATCAGTAATTGTTTCACAGATAGTTTTCGTAATCATTTCTGGTTATGTCTGAATGACGTTATTCTGGATAGAAAATCAATACTGTTATGGATTGACAATTCTATTCACAACAGAAACAGCCCGCTCATGTCTAAAAAGGTAAAATGTTAAAGCATTATGCAAATGAAGCTATAATCACCACTTGCCTAAGATCCCTTCCACCAAACATGTGACTGTTTAAAACTTGATATGTATTTATTAAGTGAACGCAGTAGAAAATATAAGATATTCAAACCGTATATATAAAATTCTTAATCGTAATTTAGTGAATATATACTTTTGAATTTTACACTTTCATAAGAAGAGAAAAAGTATTGATGAAAACATCAATAAGAAAAAAATTACTGTTACTTTCAAGTAAAAAGAAAAAAAGTGAAAAAGAACATTTTTAAAAAAATTATAAAACGGAATGGGATATTTCTTCACGTTACTAACTGACATTTTGATCTAAATTTCAACTTTCCAGATGTCATATTCTTTGAGCTACCTGATGTGTGTGTTTTATTATTGTGCACGATTTGCAAAGTTCTTTTTATTGTTCCATTTTTATTCTCTGTTTTACCTCAAAAATAAAATATTAGATCCTGACCGAATCAAGGAAAAGAAATGTAACGTTTCCTATAAGTGGTATCAACGTATAAACAAATCGAATTGGAATATCTTCGTTTTCCTAGCTGGAAGTGTTTATTGATTCTGAGTGCCAGCATCCCAAATATTTATAGTTGACTTCCAGTTATATACGATTTATATAGACGATTCTCGGTTTATCTCATTCTAAATTTGTTTGTATGACTGACTATTTCACCCCCACTATCTATCTATCTATCTATCTATCTATCTATATATATATATATATATATATATATATATATATATAATCAGAAGGTGAAACCATTAGGATTTTGTGGAAAATTGCATAAGTTACAATACTATTATAAATGTACTTGACGCCAGAGCTAAGGTACATTTTGAACATTTATCAAATTTCCAATTATAATCTATAATATTAATTTCAGTTTGCTATGCTTTCCGTTTGTTTCCATGGACCAAATTTTTCCCAAGAAATGCCACGGAACTAGCAATGATAAAAGCATTACATTCTCGAACAGAGATCGGAAGTTTTAGAAGAAATCAAAGTTAAGCTCATTGAAATGTCTGGCAGTAGATGACCGCCTTGAAGAAAAAGGACAAATCGATGAAAGTTATCATTTCCTAAAGTGGATTTTTAATCGAATTGTACATTCCCTTATGTCATATGCTGATTTCTAGTTCAACGAAAATCGCTGACTGTTAACCTTATCAAACTAAAATTACTGCTGATTCGTATCTCCTGTCTAAAACTTATTTTCCTGAGTTTATATGTTCTATTATGAGGATTTTGAAATAGTTTTTCTTCATAATTTACAAACCAAAGTCGTGTCAAATATCTTAAATTAAAGAGAAATGTTTCATAAATTAGTCATTTAATATTCGACGTTTTTGTTAGATAAAATAAATAGATTTTACATTTATAATTTATATTATTAATATTATAATCAAGTCATAGGTGACTGCTATGTCGTTGTTGGCTACTCACCGGATGAGGTTGGAGAAACACAAAAACTTTACTCATTATATGTATTAGAACATCTTTTGATTTATTTCTGCGTTCGGTTTTTACTGTTGAGGTAGTTAGTGGAAATGGATAAGGAACACAACGTATTGTGTAGTTTTCTTCTTTCTAGTTGGAACCGACATTTCCCGTATCTTTGACGGCTTCCCCCACTCTCTGTAAATGTAAATTCTTGCTCTTCCCATCCCAGCTACCAATGAAGAGCAAGTTAAGAAACCCATTGTCTTTTATTGGAATTCACAGAACACCCAAACCACAATTCCGCCTCTCGCGAGAATTTAGTCCGATGAGCTACCAGAACAGCTTACATGGCAGAGACTGTCTGGTGACATCGCTGGATCCTAGATAACTGCTTCTTTCAGTCCGTTATTGTAGATAAAGCATATAGTTTAAAACTAGACGAGGTGTTGCACGTCAATTGAGCTGTTCACCAGGGATTTTTTTTTCTGTTTAGATAAATGGTCAGTTGCATCCCCTTATCATTCGATTATAATTTCATAATTTCAAGACAATGGGGTAAATATTACGCTTCATCATGGTCATTTTGATATATATATATATATATATATATATATATATATATATATATATATATATATAGTCATGTCATCCACGGACAGACTGTTTCGTTCTATCAGAAATCTTCAGTGTGGCTAGACACGTAGGACGCTCGAAACCCGTCCAACTTTACGTTAGACTGTGTTTCAGACCACTCGTCCACCAAGCGGACCACGTTGGCTAAGGGAATTTTAAGGTATTTTTATTTTTAGAAACAGCAGCAGCAGCTTGTGTTTACATTTTTTTATACCCTATCGGCTACCAGATTGCTCAATTCTTTCGAAGAGCTTTGCATTACGCTAGCGGCTACACAGACATATATATATATATATATATATATATATATATATATATATATATATATATATATATATATATATATATATATATATATATATATATTAATTTATCTATTACAGGCTAATTCTTGATTATTCATGTCCTGAAGTTTCTAGGAATAGAAGACCTCCCGCAAAAATGAAAAAAAAATTACAATGTTTGGAGAAAATATACAAATTCGGAAAGTAATGATCTCAAAATAAAATCCAATTTATTCAGGGAATACTATTATTTTCTTTTGTGATAATTTTTTAAAAACATATCAGCAAATAAATACGTTTATTTTCATGAGCACCCAGTAACTGGTCAATTTATAAAAGCTCTCATTTATCCGGCCGTAAAAGACTATGTTTGAATTTCCATGGTCGATATGATGAATAAATATATCGATATAATATTCGAGAAAATGGAAGACAAATATGGCGAGAAAATCTGATTTGGGAGAGTATTTGTTTATTTATCTATTCATTACGAGGTCTCATCCTCAGTGGGCTTTTTCACATAATGATTTTGAAGAATTTAAAAGAAAAGGACGTAAACACTGGCAAACGCTAAAACTGTCAATGATATTCTAATGGCAGCGTAATTAAGAACTAATTACGTTGCCATTAGAATCTCATCGACAGTTTTAAAATGTCGGAATAAAAAATACCTTCAAAATTAATGCTTGATGCTTTTATTTAAATTATGAATTAAAGGATTTGGCAATATGACTGTTTGTGGGAGTAAAACAGTACTAAAATGAAGTATAAATAAATAGTGAATGCTGAGATAAGTTATTATTATCCTAACATATTTTACATTACATGAAAGTTTATTTCATTCTAATATTAATTTTCCTAATTTTGGTTTCTTTCTTTGTTTAATGGAATATCAACCTTTGTAGGTTATTTAATGCCAAAGCCATTCTCCTAGAAGAACACTAGTGGTGCTGTTTAACCCATTGCTGGGAGGATAAGGGGGTTCATACCTTTCCCAAGGGTATTTGCCCGAAAGTGAACGTAATAGCGCAACTGGAGTTTGAACTCGCATACTACGATTCCGAAGTCCATCACTTTAACCATTTCACTACGAGGACACCCCCTTAATTTTCCTAGAAAAGTTAGAATTGTATACATATTAAATGACAGCTTAGAAATGTTACATTTTCAGGTATTTTGCTTTTATTAGAATCATAGCTTACAAGGACTTAAATAGGTGGTGGAGCAGGGATTTAACTGTTAAGAACGTCTTTATTGCCCAGAAATCATATGATTTATTGTAATAAACTAATATACACAAACACAAACCACAAACTCATTTTTCTTGTAACCTCTTATAAGATGTATTCCCAGGATGACATGTGAGCATTTCCCGTTGTGAAGTGGCTAACGTGCGGGACTACGACATCATAGTTAGTTCGAAATACACTCACGCTATCAACTTCAAATTTGGACTTATATCTTTGGCAAAGGCATAGATCTCTTATCCTC
>OY757906.1:95183104-95412838 GCA_963585895.1 Sepioteuthis lessoniana | reverse complement strand
ATATCTTTAAAAACAAACAAAACCGGTCACATTAGGATTATAAATTTATTTCCATCCTGTTATGTGTTTTTGATATAAACCAAAAACACGAAGAAAAATTAGGAGGACTTCTAATCCTAATGTGACCGGTTTCGTTTGTTCTTAAGGAAATTATTGCTCTGTAATATCAGTTACATTGAGCTATTTGCTAGGAAAATTTAAATGTCCATTTTTGAATGGTTTTCTTGTCCTGATGGAATTACTCCCAACTCTGGTTTAACTGGACCGAATAATGCCTATATATATATATATATATATATATATATATATATAATTCAGCACACATTTTTTTAAAAACATTATGCTTGATTGTCGTATTTTTTAACACGGCTTGAGGTTAATATTAATATTTGAAATAGCGAGTTATTCTGATCGTGAGTTTTGACATTTCTGTTTAGATATAAACAACATTATTTACACTGTCACCTTTTAGTGTCATCTTTGGCACGCATTTCTGTCATGTACCGACGTTTACGAAATGGGTCGACGGACTCATTTTAAATGTGATAAATATAGCAAGACGTCTCACAGATAAATAAATTTTAACGCAGCTATCATACACAGTTGTACCCTGAGCTTATCAGTAAAGAAAAAATAAAATGGGTGTGAGTGTGTTAGAGACTGGATTTTCGTGTGAGAATAAGAAAATCTTGTGCGGGAGAGGAATACATAAAAGCATTTAATTTGGTTGGTCGGATGGTTAGTTGAATTGTTATAGAATATAAAGCCTAGTTGGTTATTTTTTTACAAAAGTACATATATATATATATATATATATATATATATATATATATATATATATATATATATATATATATATATATTATTTGTTAATGAATGATGTGAGGTTAAAGTTTTAAACAAGCTATGGTTCATTTGTAAGCGCAAGGTTAACAGCGTTCCTATAAAAAATGAATAATTCTCTTTACAAATAATCATTTTTGCCAGCAAAATGCTTTCTAGTTTTTCGATCAAAGACGAATAATTCTGGATGGTATTATTCGTTGTTTTGCTCACAGATAACGGGTTTCATGTATTACTATTTACACTTATAGTTTTATTTGCCCTTAGTTTAATAGTTTCTGTTATTCCTGTGAAATTCGAACAATCAATGTAATACCAGTCATTTGTTTGCACATATGTGAGTGGTTAAACAGTGTTTTTTTAACCCAAAGATGGGACCATAGCAAGTATTACCACTTTGAGTCTCAGTGGGTCTGCGATTAATGACATTGAAGGGGTAGTGTCAATTTTTCAAAACCCCAGGACATAAGCATCAAAATCAGATGCAGTTTTTGCGTCTTACTCAGAACATTTGTTTTATTTGCTCCATTGACAAGACACAAAGGTGTGCTCTCAAACCGGGTCAGAAAGAAACATGGTGTTAGGACTATTAATTGCTTCTCTACATTCTTCAAAGGTTCAGGGATTCTCGTCACCATTTGATGGCTTAGTGTCCTACAAAGACCTAACCCACAGGGTTAAGCATTCACAACAAGAAATAGACTTCGAGATCAGTATGGAGGGAGTGATAGTTATAGAAACATTTAGAGAGAAAATAAATGAATTAATATGAACTTTCATTAAATAGACAATGATGTTTTCCTAAGAACTATTGTCTTTCTGGGATTAAAGAAAGTTAACCCAAATAGCAGAATATGATTTTTGTTTCAGAAAGTGAGATCCACCGCCCACAATTTGGCCACCTATTGACCATAGGTGACGGTCGGTAATGCTGTTGGCCGGGTTCCTGATGGCTGAGATGTCCGTGACCGGCCAATCGAAGTAATCATTGGCTTTTCCACTTTGGCCCTTTATAGGCTAGACGACGGTCGAAGAGGGCTGAACCGGTTAATCGACCGATCATATCAAGCACGTTTGAGGTTGTCCCGACCGTATTCATGAAATTCTTGCAACCAAGTACCTAACCCTATCTTAAAGGTGCAAGTAGGCGGTGAGTGAGGGTCAATTACGAGAACATAGCAATACTTGAAACCATGTAAACTGTGTAAAAACAAATCATTATTAAATAGAATTATTTGTAATAAAAAGCAATAATTAAAAACAATATTTTACTGTGTGCAAACGGATGTTCAATATCAAATAAAACCATTTGAGATGGCATTTAACGATGTGCAAACAAGTGAGCACGAACTTATTTAAAAATAAATTTAGCTACTCACTATTCGTAAACAAATCATATATATATATAATGTATGTATGCATAAACAGTACTTGAAATTGAAAATCCCCGAAGAGTTGATATGTGATAAAACATCATCAACTAAGCGTTAAGTGAGAAAGGGTCGATCCATTTATTCATATCGCGAGGAGAGAGTACTTGAGCAGACAAATATTAGGAGAATAGAAAATCACACGCACACACACACACACACACACACACACACACACACACACACACACACATATATATATATATTTATTTGGGGGTGTTATATATATATATATATATATATATATATATATATGCATTCACGCAAAGAGACACAGACACACACACACACACACACACACACAAATATATATATATATATATATAATTTATTATGTTTTGGGTTTGTAAAAATATGTTCACCTTCACGCATATATATATATATATATATATATCTATGGGGGTGTTATATATATATATATATATATATATATGCATACACGCAAAGACACACACACACACACACACCACAAATATATATATATATATATATATATATATATATATATATATATATATATATATATAATTTATTATGTTTTGCGTTTGTAAAAATATGTTCACCTTCTCTAATGTAAACCGGATTTTATGCATATTTCCTTGTTTCCTATCATATAATGCATGGATTCTGTATGTATGGATTTTAGCTAAGCTCTCAAAAGCAGAACCCTTCATAAAAAATACTCAAAAAAGTTTAGAAATGTTTATTCTTTACCATAAAATGTCGCTTTCGACAACTCAATGAATTCAGGTACACCTTTACTAAGTTCACGTTTGCTACAGAATAGCGGGTGTTATTTGAATAAAAAGGTGAATGTTTCTTATGCTATCCTTTTATATTTCTATTTAATTCTCTTCCTCTCAATCTTTGCTCTAAGTATTTCTTCCTTATCTCTTCAAACCCAATATCATACATTTCACCCGATTTTCTATCAATCGTTTTTATAGCACTGGGATCAGCTGCTAAAAAGAATTATTTTACATCTAAAAAGTCACTTGCTGTAAAGTCCGCCGCGATGGCTGCTATCCCTGTCATACAGCAGTCAAATTCTAGCATAGGGATTAACTGGTCGGGGAGATGCAAATCACAAACAAAATAACCTCTTCGTGTCACGTTTTGAATATATATATATATATATATATATATATATATATATATATATATATATATATATATATATATATATATGTGTGTGTGTGTGTGTGTGTGTGTGTGTAAATGCCCTATCATTGATACTGAGCACTAGTTAACAATACTGCAATAGTTGGTCCTCCATTAACTCACCAACTGAGATATTCATCATCAGAGTGGATCTCACTGACTCCTCCCGCCACCTTTACTTATGATCCCTCGCTTCGGGTCGGTCTTCAAAGCTACATCCTGTATCGGCACAGATATGATGTATGTAGGTCCTAGCTGGTGGTCCTGAATTTGTTCGTTTGTATAAAGGTGTCCACAGGAGTATGTCACCTATGAGTTCGTCCCTACGTCTCCAGCAGTGTCCCGCGTGCCTGCTTCGTCTAATATGGATTGTTTTGGTAATGGATGGTAACTGGCCGTACAGCTGCTGTTTTGATGGGTGCTGTCTCTTGGACTTGTTCAATATTGCTTGCAGTATTTCTTGCAAACTTGCCGTCAAGCTTTTTCCCCATCCTATACATATATTTATATATATCATCAATATTTTATATATATATATATATATATATATATATATATATATATATATATATAATGAATAACTACGTCAGTGTAGGTGAAAAGCAAAAGTAAAGTGGCCTCCCGATTTTTAAAGGAAAGATTTAGAAGTCATCAATAGAGCTTAGCTCTAATTGGCTGTTGCAAAATTATTTATAGAGCCTTTTCTGTGGACATTTTTTCTCCTTGTGTGGATGCGCAGGTTAGCTGCTGGGATGGGAGTTGGAGTTAGACCAATGCCTACTGGGTCATTTGCGTGAGAGGATCTGATGATGGAAGACCCAAAACCCCCCATAAACCCAAAAGAAACTTCTTTGATGTCCCATCTCGATGCATCAATGAAGATGTATGATATAAATTATTTTTTTCATTTATTCATTTATTATCATTATAGAATTATTATACAATTATTATTATATAATCTACATTTAATCCATGGATTAATATATATATCTAAAATATTTATTTATTCTAATTATATACTAGCTCTATCCTAGATATTGAGCACTCTCCATATTATATTGCACGTGGTTTGACACATACCCACAATGTGATTTACTGACAACCGGCACTCCTATAATATATTTTTTTTTTCATCATACAACGTGTAAAAGCACGCGCGATAACATGTCCTCATCAGCCGCCAACCAGGGATGATAACACAGTTTCAGTATATATATATATATATATATATATATATATATATATATATATATATATATATATATGCCAGATCAATTAAAAGCAGAGACAACAATGGACATTAATCTTCATTTTTAGTGTGCAGTTTGTAATTTTAAAAAAAAACAAATTTACTTTCGGCGGTTGATGTTATTACGCGTTTACAGTAACCGTTTCTTACGTAATCACACGGGAAAGGTAGTTCCGCGTGTATTTCCTTCATGCCGAAAACTTCTCGCTTTCGACCAATTCCAACTTGATGAATATTGCATATATATATATATATATATATATATATATATCATCATCATCATCATCATCATATCGCGCTTGTAGCACGGATATCCCTGACCCTCTCTCCCCACTCCTCCCTATCGTTCATTGCCCTAGGTAGGTCTTCAGGACAACATCCCGTATCCTTACATAGCTACTGAATGTATGTTCGTGCTGGTCGTCCTGCTTTTGTACGGCCATGTGTGGGGGTCCAAAAGAGTACATCTCTTATGAGTTCGTCCCTGCTTCTCCAGCAGTGTCCTGCATGTCTGGCTCGTCTAACTTGAATAATTTTCGTGATAGGGGGTAGGTGGCCGTACAGTTGGTGTCTTGTGGGGTGTTGCCGCCAGGACTTAAGATTGGGATAAATATTTAATACAGCCAAATGTATTTTAATCCGAAATATCTTTACAGTTCTCTTTGCATGAAAATGTTTAGCCTTACTTGAACATTTAAAAAAAATGTGTAAAAAAATATGTAATGTAAGATAATAGTAAAGCATGAATGAAACTCACAAATCAAATATTCGCGTTGTCAATCCTCAGGTGAGTGACTATTCGATATATATATATATATATATATATATATATATATATATATATATATATCATCATCATCATCATCATATCACGCTTGTAGCACGGATATCCCTGACCCTCTCTCGCCAGTCCTCCCTATCGTTCATTGTCCTAGGTAGGTCTTCAGGACAACATCCCGTATCCTCACATAGCTGCTGAATGTACGTTCGTGCTGGTCGTCCTGCTTTTGCGCGGCCATATGTGGGGATCCATAAGAGTACATCTCTTATGAGTTCATCTCTGCTTCTCCAGCAGTGTCCTGCATGTCTGGTTCTTCTAACTTGAATAGTTTTAGTGATAGGGGGCAGGTGGCTGTGTGTGTGTGTGTGTGTGTGTGTGTGTGTGTGTGTGTGTGTGTGTGTGTGTGTGTGTGTGTGTGTGTGTGTATCTGGAAGAAGGATCTCCCGGATTTGAAATTGTAAAACGTTCTGATTACAAAAGATAAATGTGCTAGACACTACATATATGTGTGTTAATATATATATATATATATATATATATATATATATATATATATATATATATATATATATAACCATTGATTGCTCTGGCAGTGACGTTTGTTTTTTCTCATAGTAATGATATGGAATCTGTAAATATTTATGATTTTCTATTGAATGAGGAGAACCGAAATTTTATAGCATTTTTACCTTCAAAAATGTTATCTAAAAATATTCTATAAATAGAATATTTTATCGATAAGATGTGATATAAAAAATTCAGAACTGTGTAGTTATCTAGAAAAGATATATAGTGGAATCTGGTGCTTTTAAATCAAGTATAAACTACAAATTTCTCAATTTAATGTCTGATTAGGTAGATTATGGTGATAATAGTTAACATAATTGTCATTCCTAATACACAATGTCTATGATGTCTGTCCATGAAGGCAGGAAACATTTCGCTGCAATTACCTTGGCACATAATGTTGTTATAAAATAGTAATTTACATACCGATGCACTTACCTTCCACTTGTCTATGTTGATTATGATTAAATTATTGCCAATGACGAAAAACGAAAATAGAATTGATTCTGTGCATTAAGTACGGAATTAATTATCCAAACCAGAACGTGAATTCTATACTTCACTTCTTTTTGGCTGGCATAAACACCCTTTCATTCTTCGGAGATTTCAATATTTCAACTGATCAACC
Organism: Sepioteuthis lessoniana; assembly: GCA_963585895.1. NCBI lineage: Eukaryota > Metazoa > Mollusca > Cephalopoda > Myopsida > Loliginidae > Sepioteuthis > Sepioteuthis lessoniana. The sequence goes on along the minus strand of OY757906.1, from coordinate 95,406,179 downwards.
ATTCGAAAGTAATGAATTAGATTTAATTAAGTAAAACAACAACAAAAATATATCCTTACTTTGATTAAGAAAAAGGCTTTTTTTACGTCTAGCTGAGTGAAGAAAAGTCTACTCTTACTTTGAGAAATTTGAAGGCATTTCTTTTGATATAATAAGCAAAGAGAAATATTACTTATCTTAATATGAATTTACGAGGGGTACGAGCTGCAATTTAATATAACAAATTGAAAAAAAATTCCTAAAGGATAAAGTTAAATGTCTATCAGATGGTAATTTTTTTGTTTGGGAAAGGAAGTTATATAGTCAAAAATGTGTTGAGAACTTTAATAGGAAACAAGAAACAAAAATGTTATTATTGATCACATGGAATGATCCCAAATATTTAATCAGAAAGAAAAAGACAAAAAATCTGATAATAAAATAGACTGATTTTAATGACTTGTCACACAACCTGGAGTTATTTTATGCCTAGATATTAAGAAATTCCATATATTGTATATTTATATGTATATTTTATGGTGTAGATCCTTAGGATTTTATCACTCATAATATATTTCGAATGTCTACTGATATGAATAATTTGCAAAAAATCTATAAGACAAATAGATGCAACTCTAATAAGTGCTACAAAGCCGAGTCAGAAGAGAGTTGGTTTGAATGGCAATAAGCGTGCACTCCATACTTCCCAGATTTCCAGAACTGGACCCATAAAATCAGATAAAGTTTAATTTCCTACCCTGAATAACTTATTTTACGGATCTTACCCTTCTGCAGAAATACAGTCAACGTATTCTAACCCCCACTTACGTTTCTTGGGAAATAACAAGAAAATTAAAAATCTGGGAAGTTTACAACTATTGGCGAATATTCTTGTCTATTTATGTCAATCAAGAGCTACCTCATATGAGCAGTGTAAACAAGATATTCAAAATAGCATACGATTTATGGTGAAAACATAGTAAAATAGCGTGAACAAAAATGGTCAAAAATATAAGAAAATATCAAATCTAATTCTAAAACATTGACTCCAATTGAATCAGGAAGTAACGGAGAATATGGTCGTATTTTGAATTCACTACCTAATGACTTAAACTTCAAGAAATTGAGTAAGATATTAAATATTTATTCAAAAGAATTGTGAATATCTCATAATATCCATGAAAAAATCTACTGTGAACAGGTGGAAGAAATATCCATATTAGAGAATTCAAAATGATGATAGCGGGATATACTCATGAAATCAAATGCCAATATTTTAACTCGCAATGATGAAGTCTTGAAAACAAATAAATTGATTAGTATATACACATAGGTTATACCTTTGATCTTTGTTGTTTTCATTCATATTTGTTTATCTACAAGACTACAAAAGAGACAAACATGATGATTGGGCAGGTTTCTTAAATTCCACCATTTTGGAACTCAAGCCACGACAAATTATGTCTCTTCATACGCATATGCCTCTAAGACCTTTCTTTCTTTTAACTCAACCTTATATTCATTGGGATATATATGTAAGTAAGTAATAACACCCTGAGAATAATTACTTTATTTACTATAAGGCATTCATCCTGATGAAGTGATCGATATACTATATTGAAATTTCGTTCTGTTTCAATTCTTCATTTTCACAAGTTAAACAAATATGGCACATATCTCCTAAAATATGTATTTCGTTTAAAGGATTTAAAATCAATAAGGTAATTCTGTTCTTTATAAAGCTTAGAATTGTCAGCACACCCTACGGATTGGTAGCTTTGAAAGTAGTCGGAATACAAATGTTTTTATGGCTAAAAAAACGTACTTTTAGCAATAAGCATTGTACATTTAATTTTTTAAAATATGAATTAAAAAAGTTCTAACAAAAATTGAAAAAAATCTCATGAAAGGCAGGAGAAAAACGAAATGTAGAAATAGTATTATGCTTCGCATGATAGTGAACGCCCTTTAAAAACAACTTCAGTAACAGCGTCACTTTTCTCGAAATATGCCAACTATGTTTTTTTTATTATTTTTTTTTATTTTACAAAATGTCAGAATTCAAAATAACTAAATCCCAGTGCATTTATCAAAAGACATTTGAATTCGCGTTTTTCTTTCTTGTCACGTGGGCGGTTCGTCAGATTCTATCACTTCCTCTTTTCCGTCAAACAAAGTGAACATTTCTATTATGGCGGCGCAGTAACAATATTCAGCCTAATGGATTCTCCCAACATCATTGTGATGAGCGACAATGGATGCCACTTCGTTGATAGAAGATACGAAGAAAAAAATAAAAAGGTGAATTGCTTAATTCTTAAGTTCGATTTGTAAACCGTAGCTTTTGCTTTAGAGAGTTGTTCAATGTATCTGCTTTGTAGATAATATATCATATATATATATATATATATATATATATATATATATATATATATATATGTATAAAGAGAGAGAGAGAGAGAGTTGTATTCCGTTTACTTATTGGTATTTGTTTTTCTAATTAGCTATTAAGCTTTCAGATGATCAATATTAAAAATATTCGTGAATTACTGCGACAGAGACTTAATTTTATATGTGCTTATGGTTTTTGAATCCCTTTCATTTGATCGTCGATCAGAAGATTAGATCAGGTAATATTCAATCAATATCTTTAGTCGATGGAAATTAAAATTTAAATTAGTTTTTGCATATATTTATCCAATCACTCTCTCGCAAGTATGATGTGATATGAGGTTAATTTCCTAAGCAAATTGCTGTTGGTTTGAATTCCGAGTTTCCCTCTTTAAAATTGTTTAATTAAACAAGGCTAAAGAACCTAGTCTATTCAATTATTTACCTAGAGCTGTGGGGAAAAGAATGATTTATTTATTTTTCAAGTGTATTAACGTAAAATGAAAGATAAACAGATTCGTTCAGGATTTGAAGTTGAGTTGCCGATTTGATTTTGGAAAACAATAACCGTTGCTTTTAGAACGCCTCTATATACTAGTTTTTATAGGAACATCAATATTCACTATTTAGATGATAGTAAGTATATGTTTGTTGTCTAAATTTCTGAGACGAAGCTTGTTGATTTTTATCATTAAGGGTTTTGAACTTTTGTCTTTATCATCATTATTGTTATTTCCTCAACGTTTCAATATATCCTCCGGCCTTCTTCAAATGTTTGTCGAACTCAGAAACCTTCACGGAACTTCGAACTACGTCCTTTATTGAATCCACAGGGGTCACCTGTTCTGATTCCTATAACCGTTACGCCATGTGTCCAGCAGGACACATGGCGTAACGGCTATAGGCATTAGTTCCCTAAGCTTCTAAGGAGACAATCATCTGGAGGTTACAGGTTCAATCTTGACTACAGGTGAGTAATAATACAGGAATACTTAACACTTGTACCCGGTTATGGCTAACGGAATCAGGACTGACGTCCGCCGTGGATTCAATAAAGGACGTAGTTCGAAGTTCCGTGAAGGTTTCCGAGTTCGACAAACACCTGAAGAAAGCCAGGGGACATATCAGCCGAAACGTTTTGGAAATAACAATAAACATGATGACAATAGTCCGAAAACCCTTAATGATAAAAAAGTATACGTTTACTTTTTTAAAAGAAATATAATTTACGTGTCATGGCGTTATTAATTAATTGGCAGTATTTATATTTAATCTATAAGCAGTAATAGCTTAACGAATCAAAATGTGCTTAAAAAGAAAGATCTAGAAACGTGGATGAAGGAAGAAAATATAATTCAAATATTAATCCAATTACATCAATAGATGTAGCATATTACAACCTGATTTTTCTTGTGTATATGCTAGTGTGTGTATGTGTGGGTGCGTTCGTGTATGTGAGCGTTTCTGTGTTTCCGTAGTCCAACGATTAATAAAACGAAAAAGATTTTGATATTCGTTTTGATTCTTTTTTGAAACAACAATGACTAAAAACGGGAATTTTCATTAAAGTGTAAAAAAATAAATATGAAAAAGAATCAATGATGAAATCAATCTGTAAAGGAAGCAAATGTTTTCTGTTCACGAGAACATATATACGGCAAAATATTTTGGGCAAGTGAATCTATATTTAGTTTCAATCAAACTGCCACAACGTCAAATTGCAGAAGACGACTACAGAAGATTGGGCTGCGCCTATCTTTATTGCTGCTCATGTTTTGTGGCCTTGAAATTCAGATTGCTGGCTTTTAAACTAACTCCGACTGCTGTCAGTTGTGGGAATTTTGCAACTCCCTGAGCGACCACGTAAGAATCCATTTTAAACTGAATGAATGCCGATGTAGGTAACTGTATACCAAGTAGGAGAGATAACCTATATTTATATACGCATACATATATCAATAATGCATGCTTACGAACGTCACTACACTTTGTTTGTTTGGTTGGTTGGTTTTTATGGTATATCAATCCGTTTAGGTTATTTAATGCTAAATCCGGTTTTTACATGTATATATTAAATATTTTGGATTTTGATATAAATAGGTTGTAGGTAACACTTTCAAAATAGCCAGAGCTAATTTCAAATGGTTCCAAATATTACTATTTAACATTAACTGTTTGGTGCCCGTGGTGAAAGGGTTATCGTCGCAGGATATGGACACGGCGACACGAGTTCGAATCCTGGACTTGACTGATTGCCTTTCACATAGCACTAATGCCCTTGGGAAAGGTATGGATCCAAATATTCTCCCGCCAGCTATGGGTAAATAGTATGGCAGACTAAGTTCTTCAGCCTTGGTGAGGCAACTAGTCTAGGAGAAGGAAAACTCTAACCTCAAACCTGTTAAACTCCGCTTAAAAATTGACTTTGTGTCATATCTTGACCGAGCGGTGGGATTGGTAAATATGATTAACTGTTTGATTTAACACCATCCATTTGCTTTCTCACAGTAAAGTGGTTATGCATATATGATTTAAAGATGACTAGTTTTGAAGGAATTCTATTTTAAAACAATTTAGAGCTAATTCGTTTGCACACAACTATTACTGTTGTCTGCACCCAGTGATAAAGTTTCATGTATTGCAATATAACATTAATAATTCATTTTTAATATTAATCTTTTTTACACACACTGGAGCGGTTTATAACATTTCTATTTCACACTAATAATTCTATTGAACAGTATTCACTTATTAGCACATAGTTTAAAATGTCCATGTATTGTTATGTAATACAAATAATTCAATTTTCCACGCATTTAAATGGCTTAAAACATTCCTGTCTAACACTAATAATGCTATTTAGTATAAATCATTTTTTTACTCACGCTGAAATATCTTCAGTTATTGCTATCTGACAGCAATAGATTTGTTTATACACAGTTAAATAGTTTAAAGAATTGCTATCCAGTACTAACAATTAAATTTAACATCAGTCATTTGTTTGTACACACTAAAATATTAAAGAGTTCTATTTGACGGGTACTGCATCTCCTGGTCAGCGTTGACCTGAGAGTAATGGTAAGGACTTGATTCTCCGCATTCTCCAAATCTCCTCGTCTGCAGCTTCACCAACAGATGGGTTAGTGTCATATCCAGGACTCATATGGAGGTGCAACTCCTCCTTTGCAGAGATGCCGTCGGCGTATTCTATAGCCCTGTCAAAATGGCCTCATCAGTATCGACAGTTTAGTATACATATGAACATATGTAACATAGGTTGTTTGTTATTTGTATTGAGATTTGAAGAAGCAGAGTTAAAGAAATATAGAGAGAGTGGGGAAAGTGAAAGAGAGGAGACAAAAAAAAAACTGTGGTACAGTGAGAGAAAGAGAGAGATAAACTGATGGCAGTTAGACTGTGAGTGAGTGCATTGATTAAACGTCTTAATTTTCCCTCTATGGCTGATGACGAGACTTGTCGCAAGCTAAGATTTCTATCACTGCGTTATTCGGAGAACAAATAGAATTAGAAAAATATTTTACAAACTTTAAAAGAAACGATCATTACTGTAAAAACAACATATTGAATTTCAATTGATATTTTTGGTTTTGCCCTTTTGTTATCAGATTACTTAAGCTTAACATATTTTTTTCTTAAATATTGAAATATTCGAGCGCATAATAGCCCATTTATTTGGAGGTACATTTACTTAAAAGGAAATCACCTAATCTCTTTTTAATTCATCAAAAAATGGTGAAGAGCAACTATTTTCTAATAACATTGCAAATTTCAAATGAACATTCTTGAAGTAAATGCCTTATAGAAAAACTTAACTAATTCTAATATCACATAACCCGAACTAAAGAAAAATTTAGATAAAATTTAATCCATTTTGACATTTAAAAAAAAATCTGATTTAATCGCTTTCATTATCTTCTCAGCTAAAAGGATTTTTTCTCAAATAAAATATTCCCTTCTATCTTTACCGAAACTTGGTCTGAAAGTATTATCTTTTCAAATTCTTTAGAATCTTATTTAAAAATCACCAGTGACAATATGAACAAATTTCAGCAATATTATAATGCATTTAGGTCGAGTCACACCAAAGACTCAAAAAATGGTAATTGATTCCACCTTACTTAACATTCAACCTTATAAGGTAAGGATCAAGGGTAAAGAGTAGCAATCCAGGGAATGGAGTGGCACCCTACCCTACACCTCGGTGTATTAGCTATTATAAAGAGAAACTTTGGGTCACTCTCGACTTACATCGCCAACTTTTATTCTCTTTATATAAGGCATAGCATTTCATCCCTATATTTCATGTTTCGAATGTAAACGGATTTGTGATGAAAGAGAACTATTAAGCAATCAACATAAATAATCTCACCTGCAAAGAAAATAAAACTATATTCCAGTTTCCAAATGAAGGATAGTTTATGTGTGGAAAAAAGCCTTTTCATCTTCTGAACTTCATTCTTGAATCATCTAAATTCTGGGTATACAATTTGATCGGAATTCCTCTTCTTTACGAAGGGTAACAGTAATTCAAGTACATCAATTATAACTGGAATCCACTTTTCATAGTTCTCGAATAGAAAATAAAATTCTGCAGCAGACTAAATAATTTCAAAATAATGAAAATTTGTGCGCCCATTACCAATAGTAATGACATCTCCATCTGAATAATATCCTCTATTCTTATTTTAAGATATGATCATTGCTTAGACAAGTTCAAGCTGTATGTTAGCTGTTAAACGCTTTTTAAGATTGGTGAATCAGTAATTGTTTCACAGATAGTTTTCGTAATCATTTCTGGTTATGTCTGAATGACGTTATTCTGGATAGAAAATCAATACTGTTATGGATTGACAATTCTATTCACAACAGAAACAGCCCGCTCATGTCTAAAAAGGTAAAATGTTAAAGCATTATGCAAATGAAGCTATAATCACCACTTGCCTAAGATCCCTTCCACCAAACATGTGACTGTTTAAAACTTGATATGTATTTATTAAGTGAACGTTTATTAAGTGAACGCAGTAGAAAATATAAGATATTCAAACCGTATATATAAAATTCTTAATCGTAATTTAGTGAATATATACTTTTGAATTTTACACTTTCATAAGAAGAGAAAAAGTATTGATGAAAACATCAATAAGAAAAAAATTACTGTTACTTTCAAGTAAAAAGAAAAAAAGTGAAAAAGAACATTTTTAAAAAAATTATAAAACGGAATGGGATATTTCTTCACGTTACTAACTGACATTTTGATCTAAATTTCAACTTTCCAGATGTCATATTCTTTGAGCTACCTGATGTGTGTGTTTTATTATTGTGCACGATTTGCAAAGTTCTTTTTATTGTTCCATTTTTATTCTCTGTTTTACCTCAAAAATAAAATATTAGATCCTGACCGAATCAAGGAAAAGAATGTAACGTTTCCTATAAGTGGTATCAACGTATAAACAAATCGAATTGGAATATCTTCGTTTTCCTAGCTGGAAGTGTTTATTGATTCTGAGTGCCAGCATCCCAAATATTTATAGTTGACTTCCAGTTATATACGATTTATATAGACGATTCTCGGTTTATCTCATTCTAAATTTGTTTGTATGACTGACTATTTCACCCCCACTATCTATCTATCTATCTATCTATCTATATATATATATATATATATATATATATATATATATATATAATATATATATATATAATCAGAAGGTGAAACCATTAGGATTTTGTGGAAAATTGCATAAGTTACAATACTATTATAAATGTACTTGACGCCAGAGCTAAGGTACATTTTGAACATTTATCAAATTTCCAATTATAATCTATAATATTAATTTCAGTTTGCTATGCTTTCCGTTTGTTTCCATGGACCAAATTTTTCCCAAGAAATGCCACGGAACTAGCAATGATAAAAGCATACATTCTCGAACAGAGATCGGAAGTTTTAGAAGAAATCAAAGTTAAGCTCATTGAAATGTCTGGCAGTAGATGACCGCCTTGAAGAAAAAGGACAAATCGATGAAAGTTATCATTTCCTAAAGTGGATTTTTAATCGAATTGTACATTCCCTTATGTCATATGCTGATTTCTAGTTCAACGAAAATCGCTGACTGTTAACCTTATCAAACTAAAAATTACTGCTGATTCGTATCTCCTGTCTAAAACTTATTTTCCTGAGTTTATATGTTCTATTATGAGGATTTTGAAATAGTTTTTCTTCATAATTTACAAACCAAAGTCGTGTCAAATATCTTAAATTAAAGAGAAATGTTTCATAAATTAGTCATTTAATATTCGACGTTTTTGTTAGATAAAATAAATAGATTTTACATTTATAATTTATATTATTAATATTATAATCAAGTCATAGGTGACTGCTATGTCGTTGTTGGCTACTCACCGGATGAGGTTGGAGAAACACAAAAACTTTACTCATTATATGTATTAGAACATCTTTTGATTTATTTCTGCGTTCGGTTTTTACTGTTGAGGTAGTTAGTGGAAATGGATAAGGAACACAACGTATTGTGTAGTTTTCTTCTTTCTAGTTGGAACCGACATTTCCCGTATCTTTGACGGCTTCCCCCACTCTCTGTAAATGTAAATTCTTGCTCTTCCCATCCCAGCTACCAATGAAGAGCAAGTAAGAAACCCATTGTCTTTTATTGGAATTCACAGAACACCCAAACCACAATTCCGCCTCTCGCGAGAATTTAGTCCGATGAGCTACCAGAACAGCTTACATGGCAGAGACTGTCTGGTGACATCGCTGGATCCTAGATAACTGCTTCTTTCAGTCCGTTATTGTAGATAAAGCATATAGTTTAAAACTAGACGAGGTGTTGCACGTCAATTGAGCTGTTCACCAGGGATTTTTTTTTTCTGTTTAGATAAATGGTCAGTTGCATCCCCTTATCATTCGATTATAATTTCATAATTTCAAGACAATGGGGTAAATATTACGCTTCATCATGGTCATTTTGATATATATATATATATATATATATATATATATATATATATATATATATATATATATATATATAGTCATGTCATCCACGGACAGACTGTTTCGTTCTATCAGAACTCTTCAGTGTGGCTAGACACGTAGGACGCTCGAAACCCGTCCAACTTTACGTTAGACTGTGTTTCAGACCACTCGTCCACCAAGCGGACCACGTTGGCTAAGAGAATTTTAAGGTATTTTTATTTTTAGAAACAGCAGCAGCAGCTTTTGTTTACATTTTTTTATACCCTATCGGCTACCAGATTGCTCAATTCTTTCGAAGAGCTTTGCATTACGCTAGCGGCTACACAGACATATATATATATATATAAATATATATATATATATATATATATATATATATATATATATATATATATATATATTATATATATACATTAATTTATCTATTACAGGCTAATTCTTGATTATTCATGTCCTGAAGTTTCTAGGAATAGAAGACCTCCCGCAAAAATGAAAAAAAGATATACAATGTTTGGAGAAAATATACAAATTCGGAAAGTAATGATCTCAAAATAAAATCCAATTTATTCAGGAATACTATTATTTTCTTTTGTGATAATTTTTTTAAAAACATATCAGCAAATAAATACGTTTTATTTTCATGAGCACCCAGTAACTGGTCAATTTATAAAAGCTCTCATTTATCCGGCCGTAAAAGACTATGTTTGAATTTCCATGGTCGATATGATGAATAAATATATCGATATAATATTCGAGAAAATGGAAGACAAATATGGCGAGAAATCTGATTTGGGAGAGTATTTGTTTATTTATCTATTCATTACGAGGTCTCATCCTCAGTGGGTTTTTTCACATAATGATTTTGAAGAATTTAAAAGAAAAGGACGTAAACACTGGCAAACGCTAAAACTGTCAATGATATTCTAATGGCAGCGTAATTAAGAACTAATTACGTTTGCCATTAGAATCTCATCGACAGTTTTAAAATGTCGAATAAAAAATACCTTCAAAATTAATGCTTGATGCTTTTATTTAAATTATGAATTAAAGGATTTGGCAATATGACTGTTTGTGGGAGTAAAACAGTACTAAAATGAAGTATAAATAAATAGTGAATGCTGAGATAAGTTATTATTATCCTAACATATTTTACATTACATGAAAGTTTATTTCATTCTAATATTAATTTTCCTAATTTTGGTTTCTTTCTTTGTTTAATGGAATATCAACCTTTGTAGGTTATTTAATGCCAAAGCCATTCTCCTAGAAGAACACTAGTGGTGCTGTTTAACCCATAGCTGGGAGGATAAGGGGGTTCATACCTTTCCCAAGGGTATTTGCCCGAAAGTGAACGTAATAGCGCAACTGGAGTTTGAACTTGCATACTACGATTCCGAAGTCCATCGCTTTAACCATTTCACTACGAGGACACCCCCTTAATTTTCCTAGAAAAGTTAGAATTGTATACATATTAAATGACAGCTTAGAAATGTTACATTTTCAGGTATTTTGCTTTTATTAGAATCATAGCTTACAAGGACTTAAATAGGTGGTGGAGCAGGGATTTAACTGTTAAGAACGTCTTTATTGCCCAGAAATCATATGATTTATTGTAATAAACTAATATACACAAACACAAACCACAAACTCATTTTTCTTGTAACCTTATATAAGATGTATTACCAGGATGACATGTGAGCATTTCCCGTTGTGAAGTGGCTAACGTGCGGGACTACGACATCATAGTCAGTTCGAAATACACTCACGCTATCAACTTCAAATTTGGACTTATATCTTTGGCAAAGGCATAGATCTCTTAACCTCCTCAGTGATGGATTTAATAGCACCTCTACTGTTCTACACGCTTGGTCTTTGCATAAAATAACCTTCGAAGATTTATATGGTAATAAACCAAGAAATCAAACAAAAATAAATCAGAGATTTTCCAATCAATGTTCATGATGGTAACATTTTAATTAAAACACTTGGACATTGTTTTATTTGCGTCCATCTAGAGAACAAAACCACCTGATACTTGGGCTAATTTCTATTTATACTCTGATATTGTCATTAAAATTATATAAAAAGACATAATGAAAATATAAATAATCTCACCCGAGTTGAGTTCGTTTTCGACCTTACGATAACAAGAACGAAATCAGATCATGTGATTTGAAAATTTTAAGCACACTGTAAAAAACTAAAGAATGTCTAGACTACGTACTTAGAACATCGATTGACAAAATCAAAGAGAATGGCTTCGAACTGACGAAGAAAAGAAGCAGAAGATATCCCGCAACAACAATTACCGACGCCGACTACGCCGATGACATAGCGATACTGGCAAATACACCTGACCAAGCCGAAACACTTCTGCATAGCCTGGAACGAGCAGCAGCAAGCATAGGCCTCCATGTTAATGCACACAAAACGGAATATATGTGCTATAACCAAACAGGGGACATCTCCACTCTAGAAGGAACCCCTCTTAAACTAGTAGACAAATTCACGTACCTAGGAAGCAGCGTCGAATCAACCGAAAAGGACATCGAAACGAGGTTAACGAAAGCATGGACAGCTATCAATAGGCTATCGACTATATGGAAATCAGACCTAACCGATAAAATGAAACGCAGTTTCTTCCAGGCAGCGGTCACATCGATACTGCTATATGGATGCACTACATGGACGCTAACAAAACGGCTGGAGAAGAAACTAGATGGCAATTACACAAGAATGCTGCGTGCAATCCTCAACAAGTCCTGGCGGCAACACCCAACAAGACACCAACTGTACGGCCACCTGCCCCCTATCACGAAAACTATTCAAGTTAGGCGAACCAGACATGCAGGACATTGCTGGAGAAGCAGAGATGAACTCATAAGAGATGTACTCTTATGGATCCCCGCACACGGCCGCGCAAAAGCAGGACGACCAGCACGAACGTACATTCAGCAGCTATGTGAGGATACAGGTTGTTGTCCTGAAGACCTACCTAGGGCGATGAACGATAGGGAGGAGTGGCGAGAGAGGGTCAGGGATATCCGTGCTGCCAGCACGATATGATGATGATGATGATGATATATATATATATTATATATATATATATTACTGTTTGTGACCATGCATTCAGCAATTGTCGGACGGTTACTGAATGTATGAAATCCAGGGCCACTGATTGTACCATATATATATATATATATATATATATATATATATATATATATATATATATGTTCTATCATTGATATTGAGCACTATCTAACAATACTGCAGCAATTGGTCTTTCCTTATCTCAACAATTGAGCTAGTAAGAACCGTAGGTTTCCTTTATATATAATATATATATATATATATATATATATATATATACATATATATATATATATATATATATATATATATATATATATATATACGCAAATAACTAATTTGTAAAAGTTGTAATTTTTTTTCGCATTAATTAGTTTCATTATTTAATGATATCAAATTAACTAAATCCGGATAAATTTTAACTTACAAATGAAGTAATTGAAAAATATTCGATTATCAGCGAAAACGTTATTAATTTAAAAAAAAATCTTTCATGAATTTTGAGTCATCCTGTATAATTGAATTTTTATTTATTCATTTTTCTTAAGTATAAGAAATTCGTGTACACATCAATATTCAGTTGGAACCAGATTTTCTAGTGAGATGCTAATGCTGTCAAGAAATATTTTATAAGTGCGATTTAAACATGAATTGCTTCTACGATTTCGCCTGTTTTCTTGTTCAATGATCAATTTAAAAAAAAAAGGAAAATGAACAGTTGATTTGTTTTAATTAGTGATTGCACAAAAGCGAGAAGCAAATTAAAGTAACGAATTATTTCAAAATAAAATTATTACGTTTTCTAGAATATCATATTCAATATGCTATTTTATTCATTATTATTCGAAAACGAATCACCTTTAAATCGGTTATGTGGATATGGAAGAGAAACTATGAATCAACGATAATATTCATTTATGGTAAAGAAAATGGAAAACAACTTCAAGAGGAGGTTCTTCTCGCGTAATGACTTTTGTGGTAGGAAATGCAATCACCGACACGAGTCGCATAGAGTGAATATATTTGGGAAAGATATTAAGGTAAACTATTCTCCTTCAAGCTATGAGTAATTGATAGGGCAGAGTGGAGTCTTCAACGGTCGTGTAGTAACCGGTCTAGGGGAAGGAAAACAAAGATTTTAACCACCCTCTTAAAAACTGAAATTGGTCTTATCTGTCTCGTAAAGGAGACATTAGGTAATTACAAACATCAAGTGTGCAAACTTCAGTGATAAATACAGATTATTCCATTGGAATCTAGTGGTAGTGCGTTAGATGATAAATGAATAAATACCAATTCAATGTCGTACAGATTTTATATCACATTAAAATATTCAGAAATTAATGACGTTTTTGCGGAAATCATATAATTTATTTAAAGAAAATCATCAAAATGTAATCACCTTTGTTATGTTTTCTTTGTTTAATGGCATATCAACTCTTTTTAGGTTATTTAATGCCAAATCCATTCTCCTAAAATAACACTAGTGGTACTATTTAACTGGGAGGATAAGGGGGTTCATACATTTCCCAAGGGTATTTGCCCGAAAGTGAACGCGACTGGTGTAAGAACTCGTGTACTACGATTCTGCAGTCCATCGCTGTAACCATTACACCACGAGGAGACCCCTTTTTCAGTTTTTATATTCGCTCTATTAAAACCTCATTACATTTCAAGCAATTATTTTCCCAATGATTTCCTACAGATTTTTATAAAATATCCAAGATTAGGGTAGCAAATGTATGAATCATTTTGGTTCTTTGAGTGATTGCCATGGTTTGGGTATAATTTTTGTAGCGAATTGGAAAAGATTATTGTGAAGCATTTGTTTAATACCATCATTATTAAATCTTTTGTTCAATCTTCGGCTTAATGTTTCAGTGTATTTTTCGATCCTAAACAAAATAGCATTTTTTTTTAATTCATGGAGGATATTACAAGTTGGTTATATCATATTTTACCATGACTCAATTGGAATCAATTCTTATTGTGTGGCGCTAAAGACAGAATAGTATCTCTAATGTATATGTTTGTCTTATATAGGAATGGTTGAAGTAGAATATCTATTAGTTTTCTGACTGTTAGTGAGGCATACTGGCCTGTTATTACTGGTCTTAATTTGAGGTCACTGGCCTTTAATTTCTCTCTCTTGTAGGATTTTTTTCAATCGGAAAAATTGCCAATTTTTTAAATTAATTCCTTAAAAAGCCATTTTGAGTTTTAGTTAATGTCTCCTTGTGTACCTGCAGGATTTAGAATTTTTTCAGAAAATATTATAATCCATGTTTTTATTAATTATTTTGGATTACGTTTATTTATTCAGTTTTTCCTGGATTTTGGTTCTGTGATATGATTTATTCAAACCGATGATTGCACTTCCTTTCTACGCTTCTTTTCTATATAAAACGTTTGTAAAAATTATAAAAAAGCAGTGATTTGCGCACGCACACACACACACACACACACACACACACACACGCACACACACACACATTTATAAAAGATTTCGGAGCATATTCTTGAAAAATTCTTTCCATTTCTAAGTCTTTTTTTTTTTGGCTGTCTCTTTTGAGATTTGTTATGAAGATGCTTTCTTCACGCTTGATTCTTTCATGTAATCCTGCTAATCGTGATTGTCTATCTTCTACCAAATTTCTGACTTTATTAATTTTGCCTGTAATCTATTCATGTTGTTTATTTCGATATGCTTACTACAAAATCTCAGTGGTTGTTTTTAAGTGTCGAGGAATTAGTGTCAGTTGGTTTTTGTTTATTGAATAGAAATGTTTTTTTATTGGTTATGTCACGTGATATCCCACTGGGAGGAGGAAGATTAATACTATCCTCCCGTTTTGAATTAATAGTATCTTGCTGTCAAAAAAGTGACCATTAAGAGAGAATGTGGGTCACAGAGGTCGGGATGAGGACCAACAGATGTTTGTACCCAGTAACCGGACTTGGTGGAATCTAGTAGCCCTAAGAAATCGGCTGACCAGGAAGGAGGAAGAGAGAAGCCAAATGATTGGCTGGGACCTCAAAACGGAAGTGGGGACCCCTTCCCCTCAGCGGAAATAGATAGGAAGAAATATTAGTTTTTGAGCAGGGTTCGTAGCGGGCGGACGAACCATAGCCATTTTACTCCGGGTGAAAGACAAAAGAATTACTGAGACACGAAGGACCCCAGGCTCTTCAAGCCAGTGTAAAAAAAATAGAACAAAGTCTATTAGCCCGTGAAAGAAGAAAAGATTCTCCAGTGGAACCCCGTCGAAAAAAAATAAGATAAGTAACTTTGGGACCATTTTCCTTTATACCCAAATTTCGTTTACCACTCTCTCTCTCTCTCAATTTGAAGAAAGATAAAAGTCAAGAAAAGACATTTATATTCGTGGACTGTCCAATTATTATATGTTTTGACACCTTGAAAGGTGTATATAACTGTAGTAAAGGAATTCATGTATTTTTATGTTACCATGTGGTCTATGTTGTTATTTGATGCTTCTTTTCAGCTTCTATTCGCCTTATGTTATCTTGCTTAGAATTGTCCTATTAATTCCTAAAATATCACACGGGAAACCGGAGTTGCCGACTACTACAATATTAATATTATTACGACTAAGACCTATAGGCCCGTATTCTTCTGTTATCTAAGGGAAAGAAGTTTAGCGGCCTGGTGGGTGTGTGATAGTGTGAAATTTGGAACCCCTTTGCCAGCGGCGATCAGTCTGGCTCTAAATTAATCCCTCACGTAATATGCCAGTTCTTATATGCCTGAGAGAAAAACTCTGAACGAGGACTTATTCCATAGGGGATCAAGTGCCAACCTGCCCCGTCTTCACACGTGCGAAAATAATGTCCCGTTTTGGGGATTTTAGTCAATTTGCCGTCACAGTTAGGTAGTTTTTATTGTTATTGATTCCCATGGCAATGTAGGTTTGGATCTGGTTTAGTTTTGCTCTGGGCTATTCCAATTATTTAGTTCGGAGTATGTTTTTCAAATGCGTCGAAGAAATCATCAAACTTTGTCTTACAAATACCGTTAAAGTATTGTTTATATCATAATAGATTTGATTCGGATTAGCTTCTTTGGTTTCAAAACAACCTTTGTGCAATTTTGAGATGTGAGGATCACACGCACACACACTGTCTGTCTGTCTCACACACACACACACGCGCGCGCACTGTATTTATATATGTATTTTTGTACATACATATATATATATATATATATATATATATATATATATATATATATATATATATATATATAAACAGGATAGAAATTTGGAATAATTTCTAAAAAAAGTAATTATACTTGATGACTAATAAGTCGTATAGTTTTTTTAAGTTTTTCCTTATCCGATATCACTAACAAATTTCTCATTCAAATACTCACAATAATTTTAGTCAGAATATAATATAGATCACTACATATCCATTTACAACCAGATTCCAGTTTCATGTTTGTCAAGAGTTTACTCTATTTAGTATGTCATTATGATGATCATCATATGTCTTACTTTCCTTTAGGCGTTTACTTGGGGTGTCTACGTGGTGTAATGGTTAAACCCATTGACTGCAGAATTGTAGTAAGCGAGTTCGAACTCCAATTATATTATCACGTTCACTCTCGGACAAATCCCCTTTGGAAAGATATGAACCCGCTTATTCCCGCCGGCTATGGGTTAAATAGTTCCACTATTGTTCTTCTCGAAGGAGGACGTAGGCATTAAATAACGCACAAAGGTTAATATACCATTAAAAAAACAAACCTAAGGTTTTTATTCTGTATATTTTAACTTTGTATAAAGATATATTTGCGGTTATTTCTTTCCGTAAGAGAGATGTTTAGTAGATAATTTTGTAAGTTTCATTCGTTTGAAATACAACACTGACTCTTTTAAAAAGATTCATAAAATTATTCTAACATTTTTGTGCATATATTATTGACAGTTTGTATTATTTAACATATTAGTATCTTAAATGGAAATAATTCTCGCTCCACTAATTCTAAATTAGGAACCATTAATGTAATTGACTGATGTGTTTCGACACGTCCTGCTCCCAAGAATACTTGTCGATTACATTTAAATTGTTCATTTCCACCGAAGAATCTCTTGAGAAGATTATTGAATCATCTCGTCTCTTGAAAGATACCATATTTTGGGATTTGAACGAATGCTATTTCTATTTAATATTAACGCAAATTCTAAATTTCATTTGATTCATATAATTCAAATGCGTTTATCACTGCATTTCCATTCGATTGGCGAGTTGTACTCTACACAGCATGAATCAAATTAAGAGGATTTCATTGGTCAACTTTGAATTCGAATAATCCGGAAGTGAACGATTTGGCTAATAATAACAATACTACCTAAATGGAAATTAATCATACCTTAGCATTATTGCTTACGTCTGGTTGTTTGATGGCATGTCGATCCTTTTGATGTTGAAGTCAGTTTTTGAAAGTAATTATATATTTTTCATATCATGCAACCATTTATTCGCTAGCAATTATTTCTTCAAATAACAATTGTTGTTACTTGTAAAAGTCCTCTGACTAAAATAAAAAAGTTAAAAAATAATTTAATTTTTTCAAAAGTTGGGATGAAGTGAGAATAAATTTTGTGATTATATTACACTGCGTAACAAAGAAACAGTTAGCAAGTAGATAGATAAATAAAAGGGAGATAAATAAGGAAATAATATTAATTACATGTAAATTCATCATCATCATATCGTGCTGGCAGCACGGATATCCCTGACCCTCTCTCGCCACTCCTCCCTATCGTTCATCGCCCTAGCTAGGTCTTCAGGACAACAACCTGTATCCTCACATAGCTGCTGAATGTACGTTCGAGCTGGTCGTCCTGCTTTTGCGCGGCCATGTGTAGGGATCCATAAGAGTACATCTCTTATGAGTTCATCTCTGCTTCTCCAGCAGTGTCCTGCATGTCTGGTTCGTCTAACTTGAATAGTTTTAGTGATAGGGGGCAGGTGGCCGTACAGTTGGTGTCTTGTGGGGTGTTGCTGCCAGGACTTGTTCAGGATTGCACGCAGCATTCTTGTATAATTGCCATCTAGTTTCTTCTCCAGCCGTTTTGTTAGCGTCCATGTAGTGCATCCATATAGCAGTATCGATGTGACCGCTGCCTGGAAGAAACTGCGTTTCATTTTATCGGTTAGGTCTGATTTCCATATAATCGATAGCCTATTGATAGCTGTCCATGCTTTCGTTAACCTCGTTTCGATGTCCTTTTCGGTTGATTCGACGCTGCTTCCTAGGTACGTGAATTTGTCAACTAGTTTAAGTGGGGTTCCTTCTAGAGTGGAGATGTCCCCCGTTTGGTTATAGCACATATATTCCGTTTTGTGTGCATTAACATGGAGGCCTATGCTTGCTGCTGCTCGTTCTAAAATTAAGCTAAACTAAAGATAATCTCCCTACTTGAGCATTTACTGTCGTATTATTTCGACACCGAGAAGGCATCTAAGCACGTGACATACTCATAAGTTGAACATATATTTTGCTTAAACTAAATTAATAGATTTTTTTTTTTACACTTCCGATTTGTTTTAGAGCTTAATCCTGAGTGAAGGCGGTTTTTCTTGAACACTGTTCGGCAGTCGTGTTTGAATTCGTAATTTTACTCTTTAATCTCCGAAAATTCCATCAAAGCTCCTCTCTATAGAAAAAGAAAAAGAATAAAAAAAAATATTCCACGTGTTCATTCACCTCCTTTCGATAATTCCTTTTTTAAATAACATTTATAATATTACTATCATGTGACTCTTTGTTTTTTAATTGAAGCCTATGTTTTATTACTTCACTTTGTTTTTAACATCTAAGTCAAAAACACATGTTTCGACTACTCTTCACTTATCAAAAGAGACATTATCAGTAAATATACGGTAACTAGAAGAAACAAATTCGATACTCTTCAGGAGAGATTTGAAATATAACCAAATAAAAAATACGAAATTTTAGTCAATGCCCAAATGAAAAAAGCAGCAGAGTGCATACCAACCAAACCAACAACCAAGCATTGAGTACCATGGTAGACACTAGGGGTTCGGGAAAACGAGAAAACGCGAAAATAGCATCCTTAATTATTAACAGGCCAAATTCCAACATGCACATCACAGAAGGCACAAAGAGAACTTACTAACACATACCAAAAAGTAGAACAAGAATCCATTCAAGACCTCATCATTAAAAAGAGAAACGCAGTTGAAGATGGACAATCAGTAATATCGTAGGATTTAGTAAATGACTTGAACAAAAAAAAAAAAAAAAAAAAAAAGAACACCGCGAGAGCCAAACTAACTGCTGGCAACCCAGAAGAACGAATTCTGATGTGGAAAGGATATTTCAAGAATCTTCTTGGGAATTATATATATATATATGTACGAGGTGCATATATAATTCTCGAGACTTTTTTCGTATGGACACTTTTATTGACAGTACACACATGTAACTCTAGTCCACTTCGAAGTAATCACCTCCAGCTGCTATGAACTTGTTGTACTGTTCAAAAACTTCTTGAAGGCCCCATGGAAGTCTTCTTGTGTCAGCGTGTCAATGACCTTCGTCAAAACCTCTTTCATCTCTTCAATGGTCTCATAACAACAGCCTCTGGGCTTAGGGAATAACCAAAAGTCACAGGTTGCGAGGTCTGGAGATAGGAAGGATGACTGTCTTGATGCACATCTTCGTCAAATAGTCTGTGACAAGGATGGAGTTGTGGACTAGTGTATTGTCCTTGTGGAAATGATACTGACCCGATTTGAAGAGTGCTGGCCTCTTCCGACGGAATCTCTTCCCGAACTCCCTTAAAACCTCAATATAATAACCCTATCCCTAACCCTTTGGCCAATCAACTGATGCTGGATTCATGCAAGATGATCCAAAAAAGTCTGAAGAATTCCATACGTTTCCTTGACATTTTTCCAAGTTTAAAACATATTATTATTTCATATCGTTCTTATAAAGTGTCTTCACGTCCAGTTTGCATTTTTGAAATTCACCAGCAGTGACACTCAGGTTTCAGTAGGGTCTATTCCACTTCCTGCTGTAGCTGTTCATTTGAACCTGAAATCATAAAAAATGGTAAACCATTTCGTACAACGTATAGCTATAAAATACTGAATTTTCAAGAGTCTACGACAATTTTAAATTCCCACACGAAAAAAGTCTTGAAACTTATCGTATATACCTCGTATACACACACACACACACACACACATATATATATATATATATATATATATATATATATTTATGTGTGTGTGTGTGTGTAGCAAACTAGACATCAAATTTGGACGGTTTACACCAGAATTATGTAACGTAGTACTGACAAAAACTAAAAGCAGAAAAGCGGCATACGTAGATAAAATTACCCTCGAAGTATGGGAGACAAGGGAATTTGATAACTCGCTAATCAAATTTTGCAACGCGTTATATAAAAAAATACGGTTTAGAGATGGACAAAAGAGTGCATCGCCACATACCCTGAGAATGTTACTCTACAACGCCAACAATAGAAGTTTGTAACGCTACTGTTTTCATATAGGCGTTTATAATTCTATTATAACCACATAGACATGTGTACCACCATGGTTCTAGCGTGTCTATGAGTGTAGCATTGCGCCTTGTCAGAAAGACTTCGTGGTTACCTCCACAGTGATGAAAAGAAGAAGTGGCGACCAGACCAAACACCATCTTAGTTCCCTAATGCAAACGTGTATTTGCTGCTACAACTCTTAGTAGTCGTCAAGAAGAGAGAAACAGAGTATAAACAATGAGTCGACTGCTTTAGCTACATAAAGAGAAATAAATAGTTGTGAGGAGAGAAAGGTCATACACAGACATTGATATTATCCTTTACGTTTTCTGTTATTGTTCCTGTACGTGCTTGCTCGCTTGTTCCGTTTTTTCAGTCTCGAGGTGGGTGTTAGAACCCTTTTTTGAGCACACCCCAAAACTAGGACATAATTTTAGGCCGTCTTCTCATTGTCACTTCTGATGTCAAATTTGACGTCTTTTCCAATGTTGTATCCTGCTTCTCCCCGACCGGCATTTCTGTTTGGGTTTCATCCAACTAATTCGAATCGGCACCGATTTGCTAATGATACATTTCTATTTTTAACCCGAGCATCCGCTGTTATCCCCACCTCAACCTTGCCATTATTTTCTCTCTAATAGCCTTTCCCACTCTCTGTCTCTTTGCATTTCTCGGTTATCTTCCTTTTCTTTCCACTGTTTTGAGGTCGATCAGTAAATCTTGCAAGGAAACAATTTACAATCAACCAGAGTCTCAAATTATTTTACGAGAAAGGTGACCTCGGTATCAGTAAGAACTAGAGAAGCATAAATCTTACGTCTAGAGTAGCTAAAGTTTATTATGCTCTGCTTCTCAACCGTATCGAACTTGAAACTGAGAAAATACTTAGGAAAAATTAAAAGCTTTTTTCGGAGAAATTGATCACAACATTACAGATCCTATCAATCCGTCGAATCATCGATGGTCTCCACGCAAGAAAACTCGATACAATACAATTATTGGTAGATTTCTCAAAATTATTTCAAATACTTGTAGCATTTGGTTTCCATCAAGCAACAGTTACAACCAGAACCATCCTCTATAGAAAACGAAAGTAAAGGTTTTTTCACCGGATGGCGACACAGACTTCTACGACATTGTTCTGGAGTTCTGCAAGATCCATCTGCACCATTTTTGTTTATAATCTGCCTAGACTGCGTATTTTGAATGCCGATAGATATGATAAAAGAAAATGCAAGAAGCAGATGCTATTCCTTAGAAAAGGTAAGGAACAATGACTATACTTTCGAGGCTCTCTTTTCAGTAGCTACTACACCGAGGTGTACGGAATGGCGCTACTCCTTTCCCTGGATTGCTCTACTTTACCTTTAATCCGTACCTTATAATCCTGAGTGTTAAGTAAGTCGGCATCAAATACCATTTTTTAAGTCTATGGTATTACTTGACCTAGTATTGAACTCAGGTCTCCCAGACCATTTACGAAAAAGCGGTTAGCACTTGTGCTCGACCTATGGAACCACTGGACGGATCTTTCGTCCTTATTAGTTTGACTCAGCAGTGTATATAGTGATCACTCCCACTGGATATCGAATTTGTGACTACAGAATGCAGAGCTGAATATCAACCCCTGAGCTACTTATCCACATCACACACAAGCCATCTCAGATTAATTTGTCATTAAAAATCGCAAACAAGTGATACCAACTTAACTAATCTTAAAAAAGAGAATGTACACATGTATCTAACACTTAGATTTATTAAGGAGAATGTTTTAATCAAAGGATAAAGTTTAGTTTCATATTCAGGAGACGACATTTTTTGAGGTCTTACTTTTCTACGGGGTATAATATCGGCCTATTTTAATCGTCGCTGATATGATGAATAAACATTTATTTTGGGTATATTATAATAATAAAGTAAATTTTAGACCCGCCATTAGGTTAAAACATTGTTTATTTGAGATTTGTTTTTACGTACTTGAAAGCAGGCTCAACATAAAAACGAAAGAACATAACGCGATGGTGTTGATCAAAAAATCTTTAAGCAATGTGTTGAGAAAATTTACAATGTTTCTTCATTAAAAAAAACCTACACGTATTTATTATCTTGATTCTGAAAGAACTTTTTTCGCCTCTGTCTTCCTCACTTACTCTTTTGATTGATTCCTATTTTCATCCATCATTGTCTGACTCCCTCCCTCTCGTTCTCCACTCATCCTCTCTTTCTTCTGTTTACGTTTCTTTACCAATCCCTGTATTTCAGTCTCTGCTTATCTTTCTATATTTTCCCTCCCCTTCACTTTTACTCTTACAATTTCTCACAATCAATGTTCTCTTTGTATTATTTTCTGTCTTATAATTTATTCTCTATTTTTCTCTCCCTCTTTCTACCGTTTTGCAATATCACTCTTATTCGTTTCCTCTCTCTTGATATATATATATATATATATATATATATATATATATATATATATATTAATCAACTAATTTTGGGGGGATTTATTTGTATATATAGAAAATATATCAGGACAGAACAATGATATCACAGCGTCCGTGACAAGGCATGACATTTCTGCTTGTCAGTGAAACTGCCCATTTGTTTTTTTAATTAAATTCTTTTTCCATGAAATTGAAAGACATTGTTTACTCACGTGGCCTATTTTTGACCGAAATATTGCTCTCGTTTACAAATTCTGGGTTATGAAATGGCAAAAATCTAAAACAAAAAATAAACCCATTCGTCTACAAACTACATACCTCAGGAATAAATAAAACGGCATGTACTGCTTGAATTAGAAATAAAAATCCATTTTTACAACATATCTAACCAGTTAACAGCCACTCTTTTCCTTGCAGATTATTCTGAATATTCGGAATAGCTATGCAGAAAAAATAAAATAAATCAAGCAAGCTTATTTAATTGTATGAGAAAGAGATATCTTCGCAGGGC
Source organism: Sepioteuthis lessoniana (assembly GCA_963585895.1). Classification (NCBI taxonomy): domain Eukaryota; kingdom Metazoa; phylum Mollusca; class Cephalopoda; order Myopsida; family Loliginidae; genus Sepioteuthis; species Sepioteuthis lessoniana. The sequence continues at coordinate 95,382,191 of OY757906.1, read as the reverse complement.
TCTTAATTCCTTCCAAATAGATCATCCTGGTACACCGTTGGATATATCACTAAATTTCTTTGATTCCATTCTTGTATCCATGGTATCGTCACGATGCTGCAGGTTCCGTCACACTGGTTTTTGATTCGGAAGAGTTAGCTCCCAACATTTTCCAATATCTTGAGGTTGAGATTAACTTAAACTGCTATTATTGGAATATAATTCGGTTTATTAGTATTGTTTCTGATACTCCAAGGATGAGTCAAATATTTTGGAATATTTTTGTAATGTGAGGCAAAATTCGGCTTCTTCTGATGATGATTTTGCATAAGTTGTAAAATTGACGAACCACATTGGACTGTGAGATGCTGCGTTGGCCTGATACTCTCTGAATGTTACTTGGTGCCTTTGTTTCTTGAAGGTTTGAAGTACGGCTTCGTGATCCACGTTTTAAGACCTACTGTCTATACCCAGTTTTTGAGGTTCTTAAAACCTAAGCCAAATTTCCTGAACCCTTCCTTACTCTATTACGTTTTCACCTTGAGCACAAAAAAAGTTTTTAGTTGTTTCTGTGCCATTATGGCCCAGTTCGAAATCGTAACACATAATTTCCAGAATTAAACTACATTGCACGCTAACCACTGGCACTTTCAAGTCAAATACAAACTGGAGTAATTTACATTGTGTCAGCTCTCCGAGTACCATAATACTACCAGCCACGGCGGCAAAATTTATGGCTTGAAATGATTTGGTGATGTAATAAATGTGCTGCAAAAACTAACTCATGACAAATATTTCAAAATCTTTGACTGAAAATTATATTAAGAAACGCCGCCCCTCGATTTATGCAATTAAAAACAAAAATAATCAAGAGGGAATATTATACATTAATTTACTTAGGTTAATTTCTGTCTGTAGTAATATACTGTGTGTTTTAAAAATTATATTGATTCGTAATCTAATAATGATAAAAAATAATTTTCTCTTAAATGATTCGACAATATAAAAAAACAATTGTAGAAACAACATCTTTTCTTTTTCAGTGAAAGTAATTTCTATACCTAAAAAAATTGCACTACAAAACGCTATACATGGAATTGTGATTTTTGTCAACACAGGCTGTCAAGATTTGAAATATTTTGAATGATAATTCAAGTTTTTAAACTATGGAATAATATCGATTTTTATGAAACACTCAGTATAATTCGTACAAATATAAAAATATATGTGCGTCCGATAAACGTTCTTCATCTTAAAAGTGTTTCCTGAAAGTCATATTAGTTAGTAGGAGCTAAACATTTTCTGGTGAAATCTACAACAGCGAAAAAAATAACAAACTTGCATATGTTATTTTTATCAGTAATTTTTTTTTGTCAGACGAAAGGTAAAATAATATTTAAAAAAAAGAACGTCTGTAAAATTCTTTGTGGAAGATCCATCGAGCAAGAAAGATTTTAAAAAATCGATAGCGTAAAATAAATATTTGCAGCGCAAAAAAAAAAAAAAAAAACGAAAACAAAAAAAATAAAAAAACAAAACAAGAAATGAAACAGTTTGAAGGAAAAATCTAAATTAGAAAATAATACAAAATGAAGGCTGCTTTAAATTTATGTAAAAGTTTTGTCTTCAATGGACTCTAACATCTTTGTATCCTCGTGGATAGCCCTACTATTTCTGTGGATACTTCCTTGCATCACTTAAGGCAACGAAGCAACATGAATCTCAGTGTACTAATGTCTATGTTATATACACTACCAAGTTGTTTTCGACCTACAAGTATTAATTCCTTTAATTTTTCAAAATCATTCGAGTGAAATGAACTAGGACGACCACTGTTTGGTATATCATATTTACCCAACCCCTCCGCTCGGTAAGGATATGGCACATGGTCAATTTTTAAGCGGAGTTTAACAGGTTTGAAGTCAGAGTTTTCCTTCTCCTAGACTAGTTGCCTCACGAAGGCTGAAGAACCTAGTCTACCCTTCTATTTACCTATAGCTGGAGGGAGAATAATTGGATTCATACCTTTCCCAAGGGTATTTGTGCTATGTGAAATGCAATCAGTCTCGTCCAGGATTTGAACTCGTGTCACCGTGTCCATTTCCTACGACGATAACCATTAAACCACGGGCACCTCCATAACTGCTTGGTATATCAATGGATTTCTTGAGACAATGGTGCAATATTGAGTCCATGGTATTGTCACGACGCATTAGGGACGGTGTACTCGTGGTGTAATGGTTAAAGTGCTGGAATCATAATAAGCGAGTTCGAACTTCAGTCGCGCAATAATGTTCACTTTCGGACAAATACCCTTGAGAAAGGTATAAACCCCCTTATCCTGCCAGCTATGGGATAGATAGTTCCATTACTGTTCTTGTAAAAGGATGGATTTTGCAGAAAGTATCCAAGAAGAACAATATGCCATTAAACAACAAAACAAAAGACAAACAAACGACGCATTAGTTTCCGACACAGTAGTTTCTGACCTAGGGAACTTAATTCCCTACATTTTCCAAGATCTATAGGGTAAAAGGAATACTGTCGGTATATAACCCAGTTTACCGAGTCTGTTGCTCATAGTATTAAGAATTATGAAAAAAGTTCACTATGATAAACGCTGGTGAAAAAAAAAGTAAATAATGGTGTATATTTTGTACAATTGTTCTAAGCTTAATTTTATTAGTACTTACGAATATTAGATATAACTTTAAAAGTGTAAGTTAGTAAGGTGAATATGCTTTTTCATGTTTTCACTGTGTTCCATAAACATAATAATAGTTGATATGAGCTAAACATTTACAGGAGAAATCTACACCTTCGGGGGAAAACATTGCATGAAAGTTACTTTTATCATTTTATATACCAAACATACATCGAAATAACATTTGAGAAACATTCTTTCATAAAAACCTTTTCGAAAAAGATCTATTGTAACGGAAACATTTTTAAAAATCGATAATATAGATATTATTTATATACAGCGAAAAAAATAACAAATTGCATAGGACCAATTTTAGAGGAAAAAATCAATTTAAAAAATCTTAAAAAAAACAAATAATAATGGAATATTTACAAAATATGTCGTTGGCTCTAAGTAAATAAATAACGAATTTATGGATGTAACATGGGAAATATGGAACATAATATTTTGTATTTTGTCGTTGATAGTAAAGTGTAGGAAGAGTATGACATAATTTATCGTGTGTATGTCAATAAGCATGAAATTCGCTTAACATCAAATCATATAACGTAATATTAAGTATTGAGTATGCTAGATGTTTACAGAAGCGTTAGTCTATAAGTAAAATCAATGGGACTTAAACTGAAGCCTGTAATAAGACTCAACACAGAGCCAACTGAAAATCGACTTATATTAACAACTTATCATAGAGTGAATCGGGTATCGAAGCCAATACATTTCCTTGCCCTCTGGGTTACCGTGTGTTTTGCGATATACCGTAAATGCAACCCATTCACCTAATCACAAACACATGAAAGATTCAAGACTCTGGTAAATTAACAATCAGTGCCATCGTCCAAATCAGAGGAGATACGTTTTTCACTATCTTTGTTGTCCATCTTTTCCTCGATCTGCTGCGTTTACACACAGCTTTTAGGTTACGTCTGCAACCATAAAATGAGATCTAATAATTCACTTACGACCTGTTTGTTCACTCTTTACGTAGAACTGCTTTCTCTCTGCGATTTCATCTGGAGGCTAATGGGAAAATTCGTAGGAAGATTTGAATGGTATGGGCAAATACGATAATATGATGCATCATGTAATATGATATGAGTCATGGATTTGATGTCTAGGGTGAAAGTGTCATCTTGGGGTCTTCTTTCCATCGGCGTTTGCCAAAACTTTTGAGAGCGTGCCTGTTGTAATCTCTATTTCTTTGTAGATAAATCTACAATATATATATATATATATATATATATATATATATATATATATATATATATATATATATATATAAAATTTCATCTTCGTAAGTTAATTCCACTACCAGTATTTGGATGTTTTTCTTTGAAAGCAAAAATGGAATCCCAATGTGCGGATTGAAACGTTTTGAAGAAATGGAAGGCTCTATGAATTATTAAGTACTAAAATGTCTGTCTTTTTATAGTGGACAAAAATTACTGCACAGTACCGGAGCAAAAATAACGAGAAGAGAGAAAAGAAAACATGTTCCTGGGGATTACTGGAATTTTCAAAAGTAACTGAATCTTAACAAAGGACAAGGAAAAGAATAAAAAAAGACGAGTTAATATTAAGCATATGCAGTATATAATTACTAACTCTAATTTGGATAACGCCTTTTAGTTAAAATTCCAATTGGAAGAAAATATATAAAGTATATATGGGGTTTATTAGAATGTTCTTTACTCAGTCAAAATGAATACAAAAATGACTGTATACCTAACTAAGTGAGCAGATACCAACAAGTAAAAAAAAATTATGATTACATTAGAATGGAAACTCTAAGTAGGAGCTACATTCACCCGTACCTATTCATCTTTTTATGGAAAAGGATAATCTAGATCTTTTATTCTAGGCACAAATTGCTAAAATAATATTTAACAATAGACAATTCAATATTAAGAAAATGACCTTCTTTGTTTTTGATATACCGGTAGGGTTTAGACAATTATTCTTTTTGCGTGCCATTTATATTATTATAATATATTGTATAATTATATGGTTGTCTTACACGGAAGCTATCTTAATGCAAAATTTACTGGATTGACTGAAGAGATATTTCTATATCAGATTTATTCAAACCGGCCAAAATAATTTTGGATGTGATCGTCGGATTTTTCTTGAAGTTCCTGAGGAATTTTCTTGCCACATGAAGTCATCATTTAGATTTTCTTTTCAGACTTTAAGGTTTTTCATTGTGTGATAATTCTGACATATCGTGAAATATTTTCAATTGACGGAACTGGCAATTGAAATTGTTTGGATATTGCTTTTCACCATTTCCAATTATTGTTGGATGTCAGAAAATTTATCTTAAGTTCATCAGTGATTTCTACAATTATGAATGATTTTCTTCTATCGAGAAATGCAGAAGACGTTGATGCTATCATTTGATGATATTAATTTCATAAACATGCACTATCTTAGTTTACATTCATTATAAATAAAATTAATGCCTTTCTAATGTTAAGACAAAAACATATATTGGATTATCTAATTCAGTTCTATAAGATATGGGTATAAATACTATAGAAGAGGGCTTTTATGATAAGTTCATGAATATATATATATATATATATATATATATATATATATATATATATATATACCCTAATTTCATTAATATTTAGTAATATGATATTTTTATTAGTAGCACCTGCTAACGTAATTTAGATTTTTTGATGAAGAAATAAGTGTAACCTAAAATTTTTGAAATCTGACTCTTGTCAAGTGCAAGACAGAAAAGAAAGTATGAAATCATAGTGTAACCTCAAAATAAAACAAAGGATAAGAAGCAACATCTTAAATTGATTTTCGAAGATATTTACCGATTAGATGCACCACTGAAATAAATATTTTCCATTGAGGGTTAATTGTTAATATCGCTTGGATTTCGAAGGTGTTCTGTTATGTGATTTGGTCTTTGGCCTAAAACCATTCAGATTGATGCGTGTTTTACACTTGTTTGTGTGTTCAGAAGCGGAGGCGAGGATAACATTTCTTGTTTGTTCGTTGAACTGCAAATAAGCCCCAGAGTTTACTTGTGTCCATTTGTCTGCTTTAATAACGAGTAAACAAATGGACTGAAATCAGTTTTCGAGTAAAGGGATGATTACGCATCTACATATCAGACTTTCTACTATTTGGACATGTTATGTGTCTATCAGTGATAAGTGATATTGTGTGTAGTTTTGAGCAATACTCTCAAAATGGGTTTATCCCAGATAACGGATTTTGTCTGCAGATATTGAATGATGTCCACTGCAAGCCTTTATATACATATATATATATATATATATATATATATATATATATATATATATATATATATATAGTCATCCATAGATTGTTTTGTTGAATCACAGCTCTTCAGCTGGGATGGAAGCTCGGTTGACTTTATATCAGTCGGACATCTTATTCTCCCAAGCCATCGTCATTCTCATTTAAAGTGTAGGAATTTTTCCCGTATATTCTTTACGTATACGTTATCAGTTACCCGGAGTGCTCAGTTCTTAAGAAGATATATATATATATATATATATATATATATATATATATATATATATATATATATATATATATATATATATACTTTGTGATTTCAATAAGTTTCCAGACTTTTTTTATACAGCGATTTCAATTAGCGTAGATTCTTAAAAATTCAGTATATTATCTTTAAATAGCTTATGAAATGACTGACCAACTTTTATGGTTTCAGGTTAAAATGAACTGCTACAGCAGGAATCGGAATACACCCTATTAAAGCCTGATTGTCACAGCTGGTGAATTTCAAAAATGCAATCGGGACGTGAGGCCACTTTAGAAGAATGATATGCGATAAAATTGTGTTTTAAACTTGGATAAAATGCCAAGGAAACGTATGGAATGCTTCAGACTGCTTTTGGACCATCTTGCATAAATTGCGCATCGGCTTCTGAGTGGCATAAGAGATTCAAGGAAGGCAGGGAGTCTGTTAGGGATGATGAGAGGTATGGGAGGAGTAATGATGTCAAAACACCAGAGTTGATCGGCCAAAGGGTTACTATGTTGAGGTTTTATGTGAGTTCAGGTAGAGATTCCGTCGGAAGAGTCCAGTACTCTTGAAATCGGGTCAGTGGCATTTCCACCAGGACAATGCCCCAGTCCACAACTTAATCCTTGTCACAGACTATTTGACCAAGAGGGGCATCAAGACAGTTCATCACCCTCCCTAACGTCCAGACGTTGGTCCCTGTGACTTTTGGTTATTCTCTAAGCTCAGAGGCTGTCGTTATGAGACAATTGAGGAGATGAAAGACTCTGTGACAAAGGTCATTGACACGGTCACACAAGAGGACTTCAATGGGGCCTTCCAGAAGATCTTTAAACGGTACAACAAGTGTATTACAGCCGGAGGAGAGTACTTCGAAGGAGACACGAGTTTCATGTGTGTACTCACAATAAAAGTGCCTATACGAAAAAAAGTCTGGAAACGTATTTAATGATCCTCGTATATATATATATATATATATATATATATATAGAGAGAGAGAGAGAGAGAGTGTGTGTGTGTGTGAGAGATTCGTGTAGGTGTGTTTGTTTACATGTCTGGCCGATTGTGTATTCATATATATGGATTTTGTGAGTATACGTTCCTCTATGAATGAAAGTCCATGATCCATCAAATAAATTATTTTACTCAAGTATTTATTTGTATTTAATGCCTGTAATGACTAGATCAAGATTGTTATACAAGGTTTGTTTTTTTATGATATATCGAAACTTTTCGAGGATCTACTACGACATCGAAATCCTGTATATATATATATATATATATATATATATATAAGTGGGACCCTAACATGTGAAATATATACGTATTGTCATCCACAGACAGACTTTGTCGTCATATCACAATTCATCAGTGTAGCTAGACATCCGACATTCTTCAAGCTGGTGTTGAAAGCCGGAAGACGTCAGATTGCTAACATACCTCACAACCATCATTAACGTAATCCAAGGAATTTTTACGCGTATATATCATTTTTTTCCTTTGTTTACATTTACAATAACGGTGACCGGTGTACTCATTTCGTTTGCAGAGCTTTGCAATACGCGAGTGGCAACTGCGAGAGTGCTGAACCCCCGGGATGGAATATAATTTTTTTAAAGGAGGCAAATCAAATATGTTTCCACACGATTTACTGGATTCAAGTATGACTATTTAACACTAGTAATTCTATTTATTAATTTTTCCTGTCAAATTTAATTCTTATCGTTTGCTTGCACCCAGTTAAATAATTTCCAGAACAGCTATTTAGCGCTAATATTTATATTCAACATTATCTATTCATTAAATATTTTCAAGTATTGCTACATAATAATGATCATTCAATTTCACATCTGCCATTTCTTGACACCCAGTTGCATATTTTCAAATATAGTCAAAGATTATATATTTCTATTTGACCGCTACATTGGACCCTAACATGTACTACCACTCCTCGGTGTGAGTGGATCAGGGAGTTGTTGTAAGGAAACGTTACTCCATATTCTTCTAAGTACTACACCCTCACCATCAAATGTTTTGGTGTAATATCCAGAATATTATTTTGGCGGGTCTTAACCTTCTATTATAATGCAGTCGGCGCAGTGTCATAGAGTTCAATATATATATATATATATATATATATATATATATATATATATATATATATATATATCATCATCATCATCATCATCATGTCGTGCCGCCAGCACGGATATCCTTGACCATCTCTCGCCACTTTTCCCTATCGTTCATCGCCTCCGGCAGGTCTTCTGGGTTACATCCTGTGTCCTCACATAGCTGCTGTATGTAAGTTCGGGCTGGTCGTCCTGCTTTTGCTTGGCCATATGTGGGGGTCCATAGTAGTACGTCACTTACGAGCTCGTCTTTGCTTCTCCAGCAGTTTCCGGCGTGTCTGGCTCGTCTGACCTGTATAGCTTTCGTGATGGGAGGCAGGTGGCCGTACAGTTGGCGTCTCGTGGGGTGTTGTCGCCAGGACTTGTTCAATATTGCTCTCAACATTCTTGTATAGTTGCCGTCAAGTTTCTTCTCCAGCCGTTTAGTTAGCGTCCATGTAGTGCATCCATATAGCAGTATCGATACAACCGCTGCCTGGAAAAAACTGCGCTTCATTTCTTCTGTCAGGTCTGATTTCCATATTATTGAGAGCCTATCAATAGCCGTCCATGCTTTCGTCAGCCGTGTGTCGATGTCGTTTTCTGTTGATGAGACGCTACTTCCTAGGTAGGTGAATTTGTCCACTAGCCTCAGAGAGGCTCCGTCTAGAGTGGTAATGTTGGCCGTTTGATTGTAACACATATATTCAGTTTTGTGCGCATTGACATGGAGGCCAATGCCCGCTGCAGCTCGTTCCAAACTATGCAGTAGTGTCTCTGCTTGATTAGGCGTATTCGCCAGTAACGCTAAGTCATCGGCGTAGTCGGCGTCTGTGATTGTTTTTGCGGGGTACCTTTTGCTTCTTTTCTTAGTCAGCTCGAAGCCATTTTCTCTGATTTTGTCGATCGAAGCTCTAAGCACGTACTCTAGACAGATGATAAAGAGGTACGGGGCTAGCGTGTCTCCTTGTAGTACTCCTGCAACAATGTCGAAGTATTCCGTGTCTCCATCTGGTGAACGTACTTTCACTTTTGTGTTTTCGTAGAGGATCATTATTGCTGCTACGGTTTCTTTAGGTAGGCCGTATGCTAGTAGGATTAGTTCCATTTTCCCTCTGTGGATGGAATCGAAGGCCTTGGTAAAGTCGACAAATAGTAATGTCGCCTATGACACTGCGCCGACTGCATTATTATAGAAGTAAAAACGTTTAATTATATATGGGTGAGGTCAGATAAATCAAAAAATATATATAAAATTAAACCCTCTAAATCTCAAAAAACTTTAAAGAGCAAAATTACAAATAATTATAAAATAGACTATAATAATACTATTGAACAAATAAATAAGGATACTTCTAAATTTGCTAGTAGATTACAAATTGAGGATAGGTTAGGAAAATTTAAAAAGAAAGAAGCTTACATTCTATTTAAGGATCATGAACCAAATTTTGAAAATAAATTGCCAACCAGACTGATTAACCCCTCTAAAACAGAGTCAGGATATCTAAGTTTATTATTCAAAATATTGTCAATAGTGTTAAAAAGACTAACCATTGCCACCTTTGGGGGAATTCATATGAGACCATTGAATGGTTTAGAAGGATAAAAAATAAGAATAAAGCTACTTTTATACAATTTGACATCATTGATTTCTATCCTTCCATAACTAAAAATATTTTAATAGATAGTATTAACTATGCCCGTAAATATATAGATATAACTAATGAACAATACGAAATAATATTAGCTTGTAGGAAAACTGTTTTAAAAAATAACGATTCAACTTGGGTAAAAAATGGATTAGATAACTTTGACCATCCAATGTGGGGGGTATGATTCCTCCCAAATAGCAGACCTTGTAGGTTTATATATATTAAATATGCTTGCTAGAATCATTAGCCCTCAACAATTAGGTTTGTACCGAGATGACGGGTTATTATATATCCCAAATAATAATGGCCCTCTTAGCTCTAGCATACAAAAGAGGATTATAAGGGCCTTTAAGTTTTGGGGATTTAAGATAGAAATCTCATCAAATATTAAAATAGTCAATTTCTTGGATGTGACTTTAGATCTATCAAATAATTCTTATAAACCTTTCATAAAATCTAACCAGAACCCATCGTACATTAATGTTAATTCCAATCACCCTAAAAACATAATTAAGCAAATCCCAAAAGCAGTAAATTTAAGAATAGGTAAGCTATCTGTAAATGAAAAGATTTTCAAAGAGAGTAGTAAAAAATATATAGATCCCCTTAAAAATAGTGGTTTTAAGGAGGATTTTAGGTATTTAAAAGAAAATATAACAAATGAAATTACTAAAGATAATAATAATTACGATCAAAAAAATAAAAATAGAAAAAGGAAAATTATATGGTTTAACCCCACTTTTTGTAAACTAGCCAATATAGATGTAGGTAAATATTTTTTGAGACTGATAGATAAACATTTTAAACAAGATAATATATTACATAAAATATTTAATAGTAAAACCTTGAAAAAAAGTTATTCTTGCACTAAAAATATTTCTCAAATAATAAATAGTCATAATAATGAATTAATTAATAAATTTCATAACCGAGTAAATAATAATAATATTAATTGTAAAAAAATAGAATGTAATTGTAAATCTCGAAGTGATTGTCCAATGGATGGTTTGTGTAATTTAGATAACGTAGTATATCAAGCTATTATTTATCCAAAAGAGGACATAAGTGATAAGAAATATTACATTGGCGTTTCATCTACTAATTTTAAAATTAGGTACGGAAATCATAAATATTCCTTCTCCCATGAGCATCAAAAAAATCAAACTGCTCTATCAAAACATTATTGGGGATTAAAAAATAAAGGGTTAACCCCTGACATTCAATGGTCCATATTGAAAAGATCTAGTACCCCAAAATCTTTCGATAGTAGGTGCAATCTGTGTCTTGAAGAAAAAATCCATATTTTGCTTTTTCCTGAGCCAAAAAAATTATTAAATAAGAGAAATGAAATAATAGCTAGGTGTAGACATAGGGCCAAATTTAAACTATAAATAATTAAACAAATATTTAAAAAAAAAAGCATGAAGTTATTTTGAGAATTAGAGTTAATTTTGAGAATAAATAAAATAAATTGTTAGATAGAAAATTGTGAAAAAGCATATAATACATATGTACTACGCATAAAAATGTGTAACTGATTAATGCCTTCTAAATATTTTCGAAATTTTAAAATATTTAAGTAAATTAAATATTTGTTTTTGTTTTAATATATCTATTACTGCATCTTTACGTGAAATTATTATTTAAAATTTAAATCTAATTAAAAGATATCTGTAATTTAAGTCTAAATGTAATTTTTAAAAAAAATATTAATTTAAAAAAAAAATTAAAAATAAATGTACTACATTGCTAACCGAAATTTAAATTTAAAACGGAAGTGGGCTTAATGAAGAGGTAACTCTTCACCCCTCTTCTATCCCCTCCCACTCTTCTATCCCCTCCCACTCTTATGTGTCTATTCTAGTTTTTTTATCAAAAAGATCTGAAGAAGTCCTGTTAATTTTTTTTCGTGTTTTTGGAAATTTCAAAAATGCGTAACAGGATGGAAATAAATTTATAATCCTTTGTGATTGGTTTCGTTGTTTTTTCTTAAAGAAATTATTGCTCTGTATTATTGGTACATTGAGATCTTTACCAGGAAAATTTAAATATTCATTCATGAATAATTTCTTGTCCTGATGGAATTACTCCCAACTCCGGTTTAACTGGACTAAGTATACTATATATATATATATATATATATAATTTAATCTTTTCGTCAACTTTCCTTATTGACTAGCCCTCTTGAGAGATCCTCTAGACAGGTGCTAATGTCTACTTAAAGCTGACTAATGTATTTTTTCTCGTCAGTAAGCAATGTTTATGAATGTCTAAGTCCACATGAAAACCTTAGTACTAAATGACTTTCTGCTTCCCCAGGTATACCCACTATATTCTTATTCAACTGGCCTGAATGGTTTGTGATATGTGACGTATGTGGCTGTACAGGTACCATTTTGTGGGGTGCAGGTTGCAGGATTTATTGAAAACAGCACGCAGCATTTTTGTGTCGTTTTTTCCAAACCTTTCAAAAATAATCTGGTGTTTTCACCAAACGATCGTAGTGACATGTCTACAGCTGGGAAGATTTTCTGTTTTTCTTTTATAAGAGTGATCAAATTTTCATATGATCAAAAACCTTTCAATAGTAGTCTTTCTTATATGTTTGTTGGTATAACTTTCATTGGAAAGGATTATACTGCCAAAAAATTTAAACTGGTCTCCAAATTTTGGAAGCTTTACATTCAAATTAGAAATGACAACAACTTGCTTACAATACATAATCACCGTTTTATTTGAGTTCAACTAGAGGCCAGTGTCTCTTGCTGCCTATTCTTGTCTATTTAGATCTACTGGAATTAAATGTAAAAAAAATATGCGGATTATAAATAGAAATTGTACTAATGTATCTCCTTACTAGACACCAGTAATACTTTCAAAGAAATCAATGTTAACATCAGGTTAATGAACCATTGCTTTTATCATTATTATTACCCTAATAGTTTCTTTTGAGAGACAACATGGCTGAGACATTTGCACCAAATTTCCTGAGGTTAGAGAATCAAATATATACGCTCGCTTTCTTGTAATATTATTATCTGCCAGCTTCAATATCAATATTTTTATTTTTCTATGGTCTCGTCGTGTCATGATAGCTTGACTCTGCTCATGCAGTGGCATAAGACTCCCGCAATAGGGCCGCCTGTTTGTTCTTGATGGAGACTTTTAATGTTCGGGAACGTGATCCTGGTTCCTTCGTTGTCTGTGACTCGATGCCCGAATTTGTCCCGTGTCTTGCAAAACTCAACTTCGGTCCTTACTTAGGTTAGACTGGCGTTCAAGATGTCCTATTTGGTTAATAATGTTATTCTGTCAAGACTCATACGTATGTAAGTTAGTTCTGATCGTACTTTACGAATTGCTATTTTGATGAACAAGCGCAAACCTAAGTTTATCTTAAAGATGATAGAAGGTCGTGACTGAGTATCAAACATAAAAAAATAAACAAGACTTCGATCCCTTTTGACTTCAAGTCTAAAGGTTTTCGTAGATGAAAGACTGAAGTTAAAAGGGGTTTGAAATCCCCTTACTGACTATGGTATCCTAATTGTTGTATCGGCCCATCAACGAAGAGGAATGTGAATCTACCTTGGCAAATTAACAATAGAAGTTGGATTCTGCAGTGAGTGGTGGATTATAGGTCTAGTGAAAAAACAACATATATGGCAAATTGAACAAAAAAGTAAACGAAAACGTTCTGCATCAGACCCTTCACATAATAAAACAGAAACAAAATGATTATTCGATGCCAGAATTTGTCCCGTGTCTTGCAAAACTCAACTTCGGTCCTTACTTAGGTTAGACTGGCGTTCAAGATGTCCTATTTGGTTAATAATGTTATTCTGTCAAGACTCATACGTATGTAAGTTAGTTCTGATCGTACTTTACGAATTGCTATTTTGATGAACAAGCGCAAACCTAAGTTTATCTTAAAGATGATAGAAGGTCGTGACTGAGTATCAAACATAAAAAAATAAACAGGACTTCGATCCCTTTTGACTTCAAGTCTAAAGGTTTTCGTAGATGAAAGACTGAAGTTAAAAGGGGTTTGAAATCTCCTTACTGACTATGGTATCCTAGTTGTTGTATCGGCCCATCAACGAAGAGGAATGTGAATCTACCTTGGCAAATTAACAATAGAAGTTGGATTCTGCAGTGAGTGGTGGATTATAGGTCTAGTGAAAAAACAACACATATGGCAAATTGAACAAAAAAGTAAACGAAAACGTTCTGCATCAGATCCTTCACATAATAAAACAGAAACAAAATGATTATTTCCAAATTTCATAATCCTTTATATTGATAGAACATGATATATTATTAAGATAAGTCCCTAAATCAGAATAAAGAAAGAAAATGACTCAATATTTATCGAAATAGAAAAAGAGGCTGATGTTCTGTTAAAATAGAACAGGTTCGAACCAATAAACTGAAAACATATCCACACCAGATTTTAAATACGACGAAGGGAATTGTAAAACATCTCTTTTCTCCAAGGAAAAAGTTAGAAAATACCTAATGGCCAAAGGGGTAAAAGAGATGAAGAGATTTTCAAGTTAAAACGATAATGGAATAATATTGACCAATACCTACATCAATGACTCTTACCTATCCAAAATACTTGAAAAAGGATACAGCGTAGAAACAGTAAAGCAATATTCCCTAAAGTCTCTAAGGTACTATAACTGCCTACAATTCAAGCAACATAAATATAAGAGCTCAGGACGAAGAGATTATCCAAAGTGTAGAAAAATAGCCCCCACTTTAAGAATTAATACCAAGACCAAATAGATTGTGCATTTTGCGGAGGGAACGGCCACATATATTTAAAAGCGTGTGAGAATTTAGACGTGAAAAAGAAATCATTTCAACCAAATAAAAAACAAACATTTCCTTCTTTGAAGCAGGTAAGTTAGTGTAAATGAATTACAAAGAAGTAACCTACTGTCAAAATGCAAAAGTGAGGAGAGTAGCAGAAATCACAATTAACCAGATATTACAAACACTGAAAAGGGGCAAGAAGGCATACAACGATCAAGTATGAAAGATAAATACAATAAACATAATGCAGAACAAAGTAAATACAAGTGCCTTATATAAGAATTCTTTTAACTTGGATAAAAAGACTGGCCAAAATATATAAAATTAATCAGAACAAGTTTGATCAATAGACAAACACCACCCATAAACACTATTCTTAAGATCATTAAAATAAAGGAACAACAATCTACCCAAAAGGGAAAAACAGCCTGGATAATATAATGCAGTTAAGAAAGTCACCAAAACAGACCTTCCTATAGAAGAAAGATCCAAAATGTTAAAATTAGATATTCAATCACTGATTTAATCTCCTAAAAATTACTAAAAGAAAAACTCAAAAAATAATAAAGGTCTCCAACAGTGAATGTTGGAAGAAATATGTTGGCAAGATTCTTTCCATAACAAAAAAAAGGGAAATGTTTGGGAAAATATCTGGGGAAAATAATAGCTCTCCATTAAATCACACCAACGATAACAATACAGAATTTACGCACAAGAAAACACAGTTGATATCTTTAAAGAAAATGTCGCCGGAAATTCATTTTCTGAAAACCTAGAAGATATTTTTTAATCGAAGAAAAAGAAGAAAAATACATCTGAAAATGCCGAAGATTATACAGGATATGATGAGTTAAACTATCAATTCCTAAGGCTCTAACTTGGAACATCAAGATGACAAACTTTATAAACAATTTCCTGAAAGACATAGTTTTAAAACACAAATTATATACACCCTAGATGATTTAAAAGAATAAGAAATACGATTCCCGCATGGCAGCCTTCAATCAATATAGGGCTCAGCAATACAACACACACTCTTGCTTACAAGGTGTTGTCCTTGAACAGGAAAAATCAAATCAAATCGTCAAATGACCTTAGAACGTTTAATATGCCGTTAAATCTAACTATCCAATCCAATCCAACATATAATTCATCTCACAATGAAATATCACATTTTGGTATTAAATGACTTATTAAGAATTTATATGTCATTAAACCATTCGCTCAACCAATATCACTCTAAGAGAGGATTTGCCGTGAAAAAATTCCGAAAAATCTCAAACGTAAATATCGGTTATTTTTGTCAAAATTTCCATCTTGATAGATTTAGAATGTACTCACACATGAAAACAACCTATATATATATATATATATATATATATATATATATATATATATATATATATATATATATATATATATATATATATTATCAAGTCATGTTGACATCACAGAGTTCAATGACTCACACTCGATCCAAACCTATCATCAATCGCTCCTGGAAGGTCCTCTATTCTGCATCTTTTTTCTGCACAGAAATGATGTAAGTATTTACTGGTTGGTTATCACTGGCACGTCCATATTTTAGAGTTCATATATTCCATTGTCTACCTGTGTTTCGGGATACCGATATTTCTCTCTTTCTCAACCCGATCATCAAAAGATTGTTCTTTCACTCTGATATTTTATAGTCTTTACTTGCAATCAATGTGTATTCAAATTAATCAATCTATTGATATCAATGTATATCAACTAATGGTTTATTGATCATTTTATGAGTTTAATCTTCTGCTAATAAAACTGTTTACCAATGAGTCAGCAACAGTACGATGGATGTTTCATTTAGCAAATATTCAATGTTTAACAATCTGTCCAACTAACACACCATAAATCACACTGACAATCAATTTATCATTATTGAATCGATTCGTTCATCAGTCGTGAATTTGATTTATCATTTGGTCTATCAATACGCGCTTATATCGAAATGAACCTAGGCATATAATTATAAACGTATAGGCACAATCAATATGCATTTTTGTGGAATAAATTATGATGAAATAATCACTTGTGATTAAATTAATCGGTTAGTGACCTGTCGATCAGGCGTTAATTACTGAAGAAAACTAGATCGTTATTCATTGAATCTAAATTCTTGCATCCACAGATGCTCAGGAATTTAAGTTAGGAAAATCAAATGGACACATGCAAAAGGTACGCTTTAATTAAAGTATGCAAATAATTAGAAATAATACAATTGTTGTGCTTTTTATTTAAAACGCAAAAAGGAAACAAAATTGTTGGGGTACACAAGTGATACTAAATGTGGTTATGAGTTAAGCTGTTTATATGGGTTCTATCCCTGATAACGAATATTATCCCAGCAAATACTGCAACATTTCCACTGCAAGTCTGTCTATCTATCTATCTATCTATCTATATATATATATATATACTTTTGTGTGTGTGTAAAATAATGATTAAAGAATAACGCCAAATGTGATTTGCATTGGTAATTTCTCTCCAAAATTCTGAACCGTATAACAATCTTTTAAATATAAATTCATCCAAAAATATCACTGGAAATATCTATCTATCTATCTATCTATCTATCTATCTATCTATTTATCTATCAATATATATATATATATATATATATATATATACATTGTCAATAATTGTGAAAATGATCATAAAGAGTTTTCATTTTATCATTTACAGTATCTGATCATTTTAAAACGTAAATCGAGAAACTTGAATATATTTCAGAAGTGTTGGTATTTATAGTCTGCAAAACCCGCCGTAGTTAACTAGGTTCCACCATATTAGGTGTATTCTTATGACTTAATGTTGAGTAAAGCTAATCTATTCGTGTTCGGGAATTTGTGAGTATTTCATTTATTTTATCATAGTTAATAAGATTATGCATTTTTTAAAATTTCCGTTGGTGCAATGGCTAACTTGGAATGTTCGAACTCTTTGGATATGTATGAACCCCTTATCCCAGAACTATTTCTTAAATACTATCACCACTGCTCTAGCACAAATATAATAGTTGTATAATATAATCCAAGAAAGTTAATTACAATCCTTTAAGTTTATAGATGTTGGTAGAAATCTTGTAAAATTTGAATAAGGGAATTAAAAAAAAAGAAACGAAATTGTTACTTATTTTGATTTCTTAAAGTACTGTATATATTTAACTTATATCTGCTTGAAAATTACGAAAAACAACTAAATCATTAAAATTTACCACGAACAGGAAACGAAATTCCGCGTACTAGAGCATCGGATCGCAGTGTGAAATCTATTCATCTCCAGTTTGATTGATTGAATGATTCATTTTAACGTCCTGTTATTTCGTCTAGGGTTATTTTATGCTTATAGAGTGAATCATATTTATTGTCCTTTTTTATTTTCATTTTTCTGTAGTTTTTTTTTTATAAGGAATTTGTTAGTACACTGTCCTATCGAATAAGAGTCATTTTGTAAGCAGATCGATTTGACCCATGGATCTGAACTTAACAGGTATTACCACTCTGGACCAGAGTTGAGTTTGGATTAATAGCAATGAAAAGGTACACCAAACTCCCTAAATCCCCAGGACTGGAGTCTGATCATCAGAAGAAATTGTACGATCAAAGTCAGCACATCTCATTTTGGCGGGTATATTCCTTTGAGGTTTTTGTAATTTTTCCTGTGATAATATTTAATTTTGATTATACTTCAAAACTTTACCTTAGTAAATTAAATTGCTATTTGAACCTCAAACGTCCATCTCTTCCGTATCTGAAATCTTTGAAAACTATGGAATCTCTTCTCGCCTCGACATAAGCAGAAATCACATGACTACATTCGGTCGAAGAGCAAAGGGTTTCGCTTTGGGTAAAATCGATTGATTGACTTGCATAATAATCCAACCATTTCAGCGCGATAAATTGAAGTACGTGCTTCCTTAAACTGATAAACGTTCTTGCCCTTTGGCCCGATGATCGGAAAGGACCTTCGTACGGGTTAAGACCTGGTGTAATACCCTAGTCAAGCATGCGTAATCATGATCACTTAGCCGTACAGAGCATCGTGCCCAGTATAATACAGTATTGACTGAATGGTTGCGAAATGAGATGACCAGCTTAGCTTTGATTTGGAAGGAAATATATTGCAATGAAAATTTTCGAAGACGAAGACTTTAAACAGCATATTATGTTACTAAGAATACTAATAAAAATATTCCATATATTTCAAATTTCCAATGAAACCCTCAAACACACACACACACACACACACACACACACACACACATATATATATATATATATATATATATATATATATTCTTATATATGTTTTCAATTTTTTATTTCTTTTTAAATGACTTAAAAACTGATCATCTACAGCGGTTACATTGATAATTCCCTTTTCATGTTTTCCTTTTCATCGTTTTCATTTCTACCTTGTCTACTTTGTCCTTCTTTCCTTAATCTTTTGTTCCTTCGGTCGTTTGCTTTTCTTCCTATCTTTTTCCCTCCTTTCTCTAAATTTCATACTCTCATATCAACTTTTCTTCTTTCCTTCATTTCTCTTTTTTTCATTTTATTTCTCCTTTTATCTTTTCTTCCTCCGTCTTTTCTTTCTTCCTTGTTCCCTCTCATGTTATTTTGCTAATGTTATGAATTGTCTCTTCTTTCTGGTAACTCAATGGATATGATGAACATTCGTGCAGTAGAGGTCAGCAGCTGGTATTTATGATTTTATACTCAGCACTGACAATCTCCGAGAGACAACAATCTGGGAGAGGATTCATGATGGTTAATTGTGGAAATTCAGGTGAGAATTAAACCTTACTTTAACCAATTACTTAAACTGAAACAAAATGAAAGAAATAAAATAAACTATAAATATTTTGTCCATCGACTGAACAAGAACCGACATGGACCTTCATGTTTATGAGACTGGTTCAGAAACAATTTGAATCATCCAAAATAAGCGTTGGATGTTTTTTTAAGACGATCTGTTTATCCATATATGGGTCATCAAAATCAAGTGACAACCTCCTCCTAGGTCAACTTTTTTTCAGCAGCCCTGGAGTTCCTTCCATCGTAGCAATTGTTATAAAGTACCTTCTACCCTTCCACGTATGTTCAAATACTGCTTTTCCCTCTCGTATTTTTTCAACCTCTTTATTCCTTCTTTTTTCTTCTCCGCCCTTGTTTCTTCCTTCCTGCATTGCATATTCCTTACTGTCATATATCCCTATATCCCTTTTTTCCTTCATGCATTCATCTTCCTTTTTGTCTTTCCTCTATTCTATTATTATTTCCTACCTTCATTCAATCTTAGATTCTTTCTTGTCTTCTTTCTTTCGTCTGTTTTCTTTTTTCTTTCTTTTCTTCGCTTGTTCATTCCTTTCTACCGCCCTCTTACATTCCGTATTATCTCCCTTTATTCCTTACCCGCCCAGAATTCTCTCCCTCTGTTCTTTTTTTTCCGTTCTCCTTTTTCTCTTTTTTTTTTTTTGCTTTCTTTTTCCCTCATCTATTCTTTTATTACTTAATCGTTTTCATCCATCCTTTTCTTTCTCTCTCTTTCCGTCCTTTTTGTTCCTTTCTGTTTTCGTTATCTTTGTTTTTCCTCCTTTCCTCCATTCCTATTTGTTTCTTTTTCGCTTACTTTCATTATTTTCTTCTTTCTATCATTTCTCCTACTTTTTTAATATTTTCTTTACGGTCATCTACTCATTGATTATATATGAAATACAAACATACCTATAAAGCTAAACTGATTACATATGAAATATAAACATACCTATAAAGCTAAACTGATTACATATGAAATATAAACATACCTATAAAGCTAAACTGATTACATATGAAATATAAACATACCTATAAAGCTAAACTAAAAAAGAAATTAATATAAAACTGCAAAAATATAAGGACTATAATAAATAACAATCGTAAAGTTAACGATAAATAATATATTCAATCATATGGTAATGAAAACATTACCAATAATTGTAATATTGACAACATTATCTAAAAATGTTGATAGCATATAATCAATATAATGTATGCTTTTAGCATTCTCATCTTTGTGATGGACAATTTGACAATAATTTACATGGTGTACTCATCTGGTATATCAAAACAAAACGTTTGTGTTATCATAGGTGCATCTTGCTGGGTCCTGATACCGGACAGGACTCAAAAGTCGTTGATTGTCATACCTATACGAATGACGAAACCGATGACAGATATGTATTCTACGTTTTCTTGATATTTATTATATATTGTTTTAATTCGAACGGAGAAGCCTTTTCAATAGTCTTTATTCATAGGGAGGATTAATCCTTTTGTATCTCCTAAATTTTACTGAAAATCTTAAACCGAATGTTCACGCGTTTTATTCATTTATTTAATTCTTTATTTTTGGTTTTGTTTGTTTTGGTTTCTTTGTTTAACGACCTAACAGCTTACTAGATTTTTTTTTTGCCAGACTAACACCAGAACATTTATTTAGAATCTTGCAAATATACCTTCGCAGATATTCGACGGATCTACAATCTAGAGGAATGTGGATGTTTGTGTCAGTGGTATTACGGATAATATATCATCCATTTGGAAAAATGGATGGTAATATAACATTTATTGACTGAAACAAGACAAAGTATCATTTGATAGCTTTACTAAATTATACGTTTCCTATTTTTCTGCATTCAAAGAATGTTAACTATCAACAGGAAAGTATTGAGCGACTTCCTTTTGTTTCTGTTTTATTAGTTAAATATCATTTCCAAATTACCTGAAAATTGAAAACAAATTTTTCATGTCTATTAGTTTTAATAACCTTAACTGGACATTTCATACGCAAGTATTCACTAAAATCAATGATAAAAGACTCTATCGTAAATAACCATAAAAAGGATAGGAACATGGAATGTAAATTGTTAAAATACTTCCGATTCTTCCTGGCAGCTCCGAAAGAGGTTAACAGAAAAGAATTGGAGCTTTTTGAATTTTGCAAACGAACAAACTACAACTATGTACATGAACTACAGTATCATAAAGGTACTTTTTTTTAAATCAGAAAATGCATTTAATTGTTCTGGCAGAGTAAAGATCTGAAAATAAAGATGAAATGATTAATAAATCTCGAGAAAATCTTTGGTGATAAATAAAAGGTTTGTTTGATGCTGAGATAAGACATTCTGCGACTCACTGGGTTCTTGGAATTGAATACGAACAGAGATCAATTTAGAATGGGGTTCCCGAGACAAAGGCGATTTATACATGTAGACTAAATATCAGGCTGTTGAGTCCGTCTATTTATTCACTACCATCCTCATATGACTCTTTATTTCTGTCCCTCTCTTTATTACTCTTTCTGTCTCCCTCTTTCGCACTTCTGCAACCATCTCTGTCTATCTGTCTTTGTATTGGTCCGTCTGTTTCCCTGTCTCTTTTTTGCTCCAATAAGACATGGTAATTGTATGGATTCTCTTGAATCTATCTTTTTTATTCATTCCAATCGTTCATCGTGCCAGAAAAATCCGCTAGACGGCATCTATTGTTCGTCCAAAGTGGAGGCAAGTATTTTTTTGGTGGTTGAATAACACTGGTTAAAGAATCTCCAAGAAAACGTCTCTTTGAGTGCGTTCTTGCTTCATCAGCAGTGCACGAAATGCCTTCGTCTCACTTGGATGTTTTTAGAGATGTGAGATAAGTGGCTGTACTGCTGCTGTTAAGTGGGGTGCTGCTTCCAGATTTACCGAAAACAGCAGGCAGCATTTTTATGTAGTTTTCATTGATTGGTATCTCCATGCATTTCTTTGGAGTACAGTTGATGCAGCTTTACGATTTTACTAACACAGCAACTTGCCAGAACGACCGTTTTATCTTATCAGAGAGAACAGATTTTTTGTTGTTGTTAACCTGTAGATAACAGCTCAGGCTATTATATGCTTATGCTGACATTACTTTTAGCGGACGTGAAGGTGTTACCGAGTTATGTGCATTGGTTTTCTATTTAATGTGGAGATGAATCCATCTAATTAAAAAGGCAGAAACTCTATTTTATCTGAATCCTCGTAGAGGCCAATGTTACATGTTACCGGTTTCAAGCAATGCACCAGAAATTAGGCCAAAGTAGGAGCGGTTAGGCTAAGTGCTTGATTCTCTGCGTAGTGTACACCCATGTTTATTTCTGCGGAATATCGTTTGACTCTTGACTTTTTTAAAATTGTGTAACCATTTCCTTCATTGGATCAAGAGAAGTTCGCAGTGCGTAATTAAGACAGATTAAAAGTAAAATATAGCGCTAATGTATATTCTTGCTAGACTCTAGTGACTGGTAAAACAAAATCTCCTAATAAGTGACAGGTTGGGGAAGCTGATTAAAATAATCATGGAGGCTGCATGTTTACCTGTTGCAGGAATTGATCCCATCTGTTTATTAATAACTTTCTTTAGTGACGTACAGTTAAATATCTCTTAAATAATGTGATTATTGTTTTATTTTTACAAAGTAAGTATTATTTAAAATGTTTTTGATTTTTGAACAGTTTCCTTGAAAGTAGAGTATTGCAATGAAAAGGTATAAAAATTGCTTGGAAATATTTGAGTGATTGTCTTAAATTGAATCGAACACTTTTCCTTTATATTTCATATAAGGTGGGGGTGTACATGGAAATAAAATTTTGGCAGGATCTGAAAACTACACATTTTGGAATTTATATATATATATATATATATATTATAACAATGTATGGTTGCCACTATCTCATTTGGTGGGTTTGTGGCAAAATTTGCAGTTTTCATTATCTGTGCTTGATGATTGTCGTAATAAGACGGCATGAAACCATATGTCGCAAATAATCAACCATGCTGTTAAATATATATATATATATATATATATATATATATATATATATATATATATATACTTTTTTTCTTATATATATATATATATATATATATGTGGTGAAGTTTTATATATTTATATGGAGCCTTTATGGAGCCTTTATATATCTATATGGAGCCTTCCTGTTGACATGGGGTGTAAAATACGTTGATTACAGCTTTGTGTTTTGTGTATAACGCTATACAACATCTCTGAGTATAACATCATGTGCACCTGATTGTGAATCTCTAATCCGGGACTTTGGGAAATATGAAGTACGCGTTCGTTGCCATTTCGCCTATTTCAACTCTGACCCAGATTGATAGCACCTGTTAAGGTTCCATCCGGGGACCGTACAAGTGTTCATTCATTTAGAATAGATATGATTAGTAATTTTAAACAATAGAGTTATATTAACATTATGTTATATAGGAATAATTGAAACCATCTAGCTTTGAGCAAACAAGATGAACTCTGATGGTTTGTTAAATAATAAAGTTGCCAATAAACTATTCACTTACAAATATAACGGGATTTGACAGTGGATAGCAAACTATTATCGAGTGGCCATAAATTGTAGAAATCCTTACTAAACAAAAACTTATTTTTCTTAAATTTTTCACAGTTTCAGTGGTCATATAATATTGTTAACGTGTGATCCCTAAAATAATTATTAAGAAGAATAAAAGCATTTCCTTTTACAATTACTGTTAAATTTTCCCAAGTTATTCAAGGGTCGTACTACGTCGCAGAAAATGGCAATTTATTTCGTAATGATGGACAATGGCTATTGTTTTTCCCTTGACATAAGCAGTATATTATTTGAAGGATAAGTGTTTTTTGCTTCAATATGTATGTATATGTGGGGGTTGAGTCTACATATATGTTGATGGAGTATATATATATATATATATATATATATATATATGTATGTGTATATATATATATATATATATATATATATATGTGTGTGTGTATATATATATATATATATATATATGAGGTAGGATTATATATATATATATATATATATATATATATATATGATCATACCTTACATATACATGTATATATATATATATATATATATATGGATGTTTTTTGAATTATATATTAAGGTGGTTATATATATATATATATATATATATATATATATAGATAGATAGATAGATAGATAGCATTCTCCTCCCATTATCTCTTTTTTTTCTTCTTCTTCTTCCTCTTCTTCTTCTCTCTCCCTCCCCCTATCTCTCTCTCTCCCAGCTGCTAAATTCTTTCTTTTTCTCTTTTCATAGATATTTTTTCTGTGTTGCTTTCATATTCTTAATTGACCCCTTCGTTTGATAATTTTTCTTCACTCTCCTGACCTACCTTTGCTTGTGCTCTTTCATTGAAGTCTACGTTTTGTTTCTATTTCTTTGTCTCTCTTTCTGGGTTGCAAATAGTTAGTTTTTCTCTCTCCGTCTCTTTTCTGTTATTCCCACTTTTTAACTTCTCTCTTCATTTCCCTGTCTGTCTGTCTGTCTGTCTGTCTCTCTTTGCCAGTCTGTCTTTGTATGTATTTCTCGACACATTCTCTTCTTTTGCTGTGAACATTTTTCCTTGTTCATTTTCACGGCTTCAATATCTACTTTTTTCTTTCCTGCTAACGACTTACCTCTTTATTCGCTTCCCCTGCCCGATAGGTCTTCTTACGTTTGCTCATTTCTATCCTAATCAGGTTTCCACTACTCTCTTTTTGCAAATCTTACGACCTTTTTGTCTTTTTACAATATTTTATCTCGTTTTTTATCTCGTTCCCATCAACTTTACCCATCAACTTTTCACGTTTCACTCTACATATCATATCCTTCTTTACCTCAGTTTTATTCATTTTCAATCATATATGTATTGTTTTGTTTGCTTTTCATTGTCCATTACACTTCTCTGTTAACCATATTGTCTTCTAAATACGTAGAGGCATGTAGTTACTGTCAATCAACAACAAGATTAATGTTCTATCAGTTAATAACATAATGACATATTGATAGTCACTCTGATTGCGAGCAAGGCGATTACTCTGTTTTCAACAAACGTTCTTATTCAATCGAATTACCTTGATTATACACTTACACGTTTGCAAGACACATATTTACACGCTATATTACATTTTTTTTCTTTTGTTGAACTTACGTACTAGCATACCGAAAACATATTAAACATTTATTAGTCTGTAATTCTTTTATGCTGGGATTTCTTATGAAAATATGATATTCTATCGTTTTTTTAATAAAAGATGCAGAGAACAGTACATTTCAGAAGTCTCGAAAGACATAAGAATGTCTCTTATTCGAATTGTTGATATTATTTGTTTATTTTTCCTAATTGTCATACAAAAACTATCATAGTACCATATCATAAATAATATGCAACGATTGTTGCAAACATTTATAAACCTATGATTGAAAGAAAAGGCATAGCTGAAGATTTTATTTTAATGGCAAGACACTACTACATCTCAGAAAACTAGAAAAACAGCTTTATGTCTTAATGTCTGTGCAAGTGGGGTCCATAAGTAAGGTAAGTGGTTGACAACATCTCTAAAAGCTGGATGAAGTTTACAACATATTGAAAGACCCTTGAAAAAATGTGTGCCTATTTTTTGGCTTTTTTTTTTTAATTAGGTTGTTGACGACCGTAGTCGAGGCCGACCAAAAGGCTCCCTTTTCAATAGCTACAACACCGATGAGTATGGGAGGGCGCTAGTCCTTTCCCTGGATTACTCCACGTTACCCTTGAGTGTTAAGAAAGGATTTATCCAGTACCATTTTTAGAGTCTTTGGTATGACGCAATCTAGGATTGAACCTAGGTCTCCCAGACCACTGGCAAACACTCTACTCACTAGGCCAATGAGTAGTTATTAAGTAGTTGATAATGTTATGACCCTTTACAGATTAAACTTTTTTCAGTTGCTTGGACTTAATTATTATAATTATAATTTTGGATTTGAAACATATCTTTTTCAAATTTAGGGGAAAAGAAGATCTTAATGCTCGCATTAAATACACGAAGAATTCCATAATGAACTTATTTAGATATTCGTCAGCATCAAAAATGTACTGATAGAATTGGGTGCCCTGACCCTCTCTCTATCTCTCTCTCTCTCTCTCTTTCTCTCTCTCTCTCTCTGTCTCTGTCTGTCTGTCTGTCTCTCTCTCTCTCTCTTGGCATTCTTCCCAACCGACTATTGCTCTTCGCAAGTCTTGTTGACTACATAAAGTATCTGCATAGAGATGATACATATGTTGCTGATCGGCTATCTCTAGTGTATCCATTGGTAGGAATCCATAAAATTACGCCGCTTGTGAGTTCCTTCTGACTTTTCGAGCATGCCTTGATCAGTGCTTTAAAGGAGATTAATTGCTTTCTTTTTTCGAGACCAATTGTCATACCAAGGTAAAAAAAAATCCCTGTTTTTTTTACAATTTAATCATAAATTGATGGAGAACAATTAGATTTCTACTTTTGGCAAAAGTAGGAGCGCTTTGGGAAATTAAAACAACCTTGTCCAGGATTTGAACTCATTTCACCATGTTCAATCTTTATGCCGGTAATTATTAAAACACGAGGGCCTTTATATATATATATATATATATATATATATATATATATATATATATATATATATGCAGCATTGTTTCTTTTAATCAAGTGTGATAAAATAGTATTTGAAGAACATGCGCTATCTTCCTAAATTCATTGTATGTAAAAGTCTAAATGCCCATACGAAATCTTTAACTGATAAAAGATAGAATTGGCAGACATAAAGAGCGTGTGTTTGTGTGTGTGTGTGTGTGTGTGTATGTGTGTGAGTGTGTGTGAGTGAGAGAGAGAGAGAAAGTATATATATATATATATATATATATATATATATATATATATTATGAAGCCGGGCTGATTGTCAGAATATCTTGTCTCTCTCTATAGATATCTGTCACCCATCGCTCACACCAAGTTCCCTAAACTGCATCAAGCGTTCGAACAGAACGATCTTATGGAAGGCTTTGCGGGCTGGGCAACACCGGTGTGTCAATATATAGGATTTCGTAGGCGTAATTTGGTTAAAAGATAATCAATACTTCTGCAGCAATGCCTGGCATGACATTTTCATCCTACTTGTATATTTCAGAGATTGGAGAGAAGTCACTCTTCAGGTGATTTTTTTGGTTGAATGCTGCTTCGAGAATTTGTTCAAAACACCATGTAGTATTCTTCTGTGGTTTCCATGTATCTTTTTTTCCAAGCATTTTGTTAGTTGGTGCTGCAGTACAGTAGTATCTACACTTCCAAAGCTTGGAAAGAAAGGTCCGTTTTATTTCATCAGAATGATTATATTTCCATGTGACAGAGAGCTCGATAAAAGCAGTTCATGCCTTCCCTATACACACGCTAACATCATTTTAAGTAGATGAGATACTGTTGCCGTGATCACATTGGGTGCTCCATTGATATGACCTTGTGCCACATCTAAGCAAAAAACTTAATAAATTACTAAATTTCAAGAGGTATATAAACTGGTCTAATAATTTAATAGCTTTGGCACTTAAAATGAAGAAGGCTCCTATTACTTAAAATAGCGAACTCATTTATCTGTGTTGAAGTAGAAACCCATGTTACCTGCTTTTTGCTCCAGGCTATGTAGCGGTGATTCGGCTTCAGCAGGTGTATTTATGAAAATCGGTAGACTTTTGCGGAGTCGTGCATTTGTCTTAGTTTCTGTGGGATATCGTATGCTTCTTTTTTTTTTTTAAATGTAAAACCATTTTATCTCATCAGATCTATGGACGTTTGTAGTATGTGATCTTAGCATATATATTTTGTTAATATATCTCCTTGCAAAAATCCAGTAACAACGTCAGAATAGAGTTTGTCTCCATTATGTGAGTAATCCATTGCTTTCATGTTTTTATAATATATAAAAAGTAGCGGTAAATTCTTATTTGTAAAGATCTTAGAGTAGTACAATTTTCTACACCTTTCCTCTATGTAGGGAATCGAATGCCTTTGAGAATTCTATGGACAATCTTCGAAATTACCTGACAATCAACACTAAACAAAAATCATGTGGCAAATATTAGATTGATAGAGTACGCTAATTCTTACCATGCCCGATTTTTATCATTATTCAAATTACCTGATCATCGCCACATACGTGGGAAGTTTTAGGAGCAAATATATATATATATATATATATATAACCTAAAACGTGGGCATTCGAATATATATATATATATATATATATATATATATATATATATATATATATATATATATATATATATATCTTTTCGTGAGTCTGATTTAGGAATAATTTTTTTAATCATAAAGATACGAATGATACATACAATTAAAGACATGATTGTCTGCAAATATACTAAAATAGAAATATAAAAGAAGATGACCCGAAGAATAGGTTATCTTTTGAAGCTTGCTTAATCGGAGGTTATTTGTCGATAAATGGCAAAGTTAGATTAAATTTAATCATACTCTTTCTCGTCTGATATTTTGCCAAAATCAAAACCACAGATAGAACATTGTCTATCCAGAACAATGGTCGACAATGATTTCATAATTATCATAATATCAAATACGTTGAAACCTTAGAATCGAAGCAACCGGTGTATGTACACTACCTAAAAGGCATATACCTGGTTGGACTTCTTAGAAATACATATACCGGGAGGGCCAGTGTAGAAGTACACATACTTCAGCGTCTTCTATTCTGGTTGTGGAAATCCCAATTTCTACATCATCATTTTAATCCTTGAGAGCTTTTCACCTCAGCTAAAACTGATGGTTTTCCACTGGAGTTTGAATGACAGGAAGTCTAATCAAGTCTCCAGGACTCTTCTCGGTATTCAGGCTTAAGTCAACAATACTGTAGTTTGGAAAGACTCCACCCAACCCATAATTTTCAAGTCCTCCAGTCCTTGTACCAATCCTTTGGTGACTGTACCAACGGCACCAATTACAAATGTTATAATCGTCACTTTCATGTTCCACAGTTTTTTTCCCAAACCCCTAACAAGGTCGAGGTACTTATCCCCACTTTTTGTATTCTGTCAGTTTTATTCTGTGGTTCACGGTACAGCAAAGTCCAACATTTTGCAAGTCCTTTCTTTTTTGTTGATTATCATAATGTCTGGGAGTCTGGTTGAGATTAAGTGATCCATTTATATCTCAAAATCCCAGAGGAGTTTGTGCGTATCATTATCCAGGATAGTTTTTTGGATGTATATATATCCTTTATTCGTATGGTCGAACCTCAATTTTTGCACAATTCACAGTCGATCTCCTGGCCCACCCATTCGTGCCTAGTCTTTCTCTACTAATTTGCTGCATTTACTCATTATATGATTGATGGTTCCGTCTTTTTCTCCACATAACCAACATCTGCTGTTTTGTAGTGTATTTTCTATTCTCGCTTTTATATGCTTAGTCCTTATGGCGGTGTTTTGTGCTGCTATTAGAAAAAGATTCAGTTTCTCTTTTATGGTTTCCTTTTCTTAAGCACATTCGTGTTTTTTTTCGTATGAGGTGTCACTTGTTAGCCGCTTAAAACGTCCATAGAGTTGTTCTTTCCCACTTTTGTTTTTCGGTTATTGTCGTTCCGCTGTTTCTCGTGTCGCTAGAAATATTTCCGGTGGTTGCAATCAGTTTTCCTCTGCGCTTTTATATGTCATCTTCGAGTTGTATCGATGCGTCAAAGCTCTCTTCAATGCTGACACGTCCACTTACTCTCTCTCTCTCTCTCTCTCTCTCTCTCTCTCTTCTTGATACATATAGTCTGTCAATGTCATCTCTGGGATGCCAACCATATGCATGGTCATTAGTTTTCTTGTTTTCTGGTCCATTTGTTTAAGTTCTATACTGGTCCACTTCAAGAATGGTTTTGAGTATTTTACCGGGGGGACAGCCCAGGTATTTAACCCTTTGACAATGTTCCTGCTATGGAGTTTTGTCAAGAATAATTTTCTGGTTCTCTTTTCTTTTTTACTTTCATTTTCATTTTGTTTGATGGTGTCAGTTTCCAAATCCCCTAAATTTTTGTACGTTTCCTTTTCTCCGACAGTTCTGATTATAACTCGATTTGGTAGTCCGACTCCTTACGTCGTGTGTAGTTTGCCACTTTTCATTACTAGCATGGCACATTTTTCTATGCCAAATTCCTTTCCTATATATTGACTGTATATTCTAAATTTTGTATTAGGGTTTCCAATTCTTTTCTTTTTTTAATTTTTTGGCAAAAAAATTGATTTCGTCGATGATTTTTCCAAGGATTTACTGAATATTATTATTATTTACTCAGAGTTTTTAACATCAACGTTAGCTGATGGTTTTTCACTGGAGTCTGAGTGACAGCAAGTTACCTCTAGTCTCCAGGATTCTTCTCAGTATTCTGGCCGTTCTCAATAATGTAGTAGTTTGAATGGTCTCCACTCGTCCGCCAATTTCCAATTCCCCCAGTCCCTTAGTAAACCTTTTGTTACAGTTCCACACGCACCTCTTTCAATTGGTATAATCGTCACCTGCGTGTCCCATAGATTTTTCAATTCCCAAGCATGGTCGAGATACTTGTCCTTCTTTTCACAGTCTTTCAGTTTTATTGTGTGGTCAGCCGGGACAGCAAAGTCGACAATTTTGCAAATTATTATTATTATTATTATTATTATTATTATTATTATTATTGTTGTTGTTGTTGTTGCTATTATTCTAGACATCTAAAAGTTTTTCACACCGATGTTATTTGATGGTATGTAAGCGCACACGTACGTATGTCGATGAATAGATAACTAGAAAGAGAATGGGTGTTAAGTCATTGGCATAAAGTTTACAGTCCTAACAAAATGTATTGAATTACTTGAGTTCAAATCTTGATCGAAGATTTGTTTCACTTTTCACTAATGCTCTAGGTAAAACAATGATTTTTTTTCCGTCTTCTTCCAGATTATTAATACGAAAGGCTGGAATTTTTATCCTTGGTAACGCAACCGGCCGTACAAAGAGAAAGAACAATTTTGAATGTTAACCAATTTTGGGAAAGAATCTGTGCCAAACTGTGCATCCATCTTCTGTTATCAGCCTATAAAAAAATGTCGCTTTATCGTTGTCGAATAAAAGCATAGTTGTTTTTAGAATCCCTTGCTGATTCTATGTTTGTATACGTGTGCATAAAAATTTTTTTCCGTCCAAAGAGAGTAAGAAATAGTTTCAAATGAGTAGATCCACGAAGAAAATAATAAATCCTAAAAAAATGCAAATCGCTTCGTGGAACTACTCAATTGAAAAAAAAATGAAAAAAAGAAAAAAATATATACATAATACCTTAAAATTCCCATAAGGCCACGAGGTCCGCTTGGTGGCCGAGTGGTCGGAATCACAGTGTAACGTAAAGTTGGACGGGTTTCGATCCCGGCTTCGAGCGCCCTACGTGCCACACTGAAGAGTTCTGATAGAACGAAACAGTCTGTCAGTGGATGACTATATATATATATATACACACATATATATGGCGGGGTTGATGAGTGTATGCATTTCTTGAAGATACCTAAACAGCGTTTTTTTATGATGCCTGTTTAAAAAGATTTTCAATAATACTTTCAAATGAAATTTTCCCTTTTGTAATTTTGAACAATGTACGATAAAAAAACAACATAAGCGATGTTCATTTGTCTATTTTCAATTTTTACCCAAAATAATTACTTAGTAAACATCAATTATATATAGTTTTTTTTTAATGAGATTCCGTGACAGTATGCCTAACGTTGATGTCGTAGTAAGAGAGTTTGAAATCAAGTTACGCTATGACATTTACATTTTGAGAAGAGTATAGATCCAGTTCTCACAAGCAGTTATGACTTAAATATTACTAATCTTTTTTTTCCAAGAGAGATGTATTTAGAATTAAATGACCTGGGACGATTGATATGCCAATAAACCAACACGAAAAACACGAACACCAGTTTTTACACACACACACACACACACACACACACACACACACACACACACACACACACATATATATATATATCATCATCATCATCATCATATCGTGCTGGCAGCACGGATATCCCTTACCCTCTTTCGCCACTCCTCCCTATCGTTCATCGCCCTAGGCAGGTCTTCAGGACAACAACCTGTATCCTCACAGAGCTGCTGAATGTACGTTCGTGCTGGTCGTCCTGCTTTTGCGCGGCCGTGTGTGGGGATCCATAAGAGTACATCTCTTATGAGTTCATCTCTGCTTCTCCAGCAATGTCCTGCATGTCTGGTTCGCCTAACTTGAATAGTTTTCGTGATAGGGGGCAGGTGGCCGTACAGTTGGTGTCTTGTTGGGTGTTGCCGCCAGGACTTGTTGAGGATTGCACGCAGCATTCTTGTGTAATTGCCATCTAGTTTCTTCTCCAGCCGTTTTGTTTATATATATATATATATATATATATATATATATATATATATATATATATATAAAGATTCTTTGTCAATCAAGTTGACCACAAAATTTTCCGTAGAATATCCCAGTGTACGCAATATTGCTACAGATGAAAATGATTTACCACATAGACACATGTACACTGAGACTAGATGTAGCGTTGCCTTTTGCATTATTTTTGCCCAACGATCTTAGCCTTCTGATACCAAAATATCCATGTTTAAGTACTACTTTGTGAGTGTATACGTATTTCAAGACCATCTGTATAATATTTTTATACATCTAAATTGATTCTTTAAATTACATTATATTTTCATCTTCATTTGGAGAATTTCTGCTTTATATCTCACGATGGGTTCAAGAGATGGGAAAGCATTTACTGATACATAACTTGTGTGGCAGTTATTCTGTATCTGTTTTTATGCATCTTATCTCTCTTTTGCTTCTCTCTCTCTTTCTCTCTCTCTCTCTCTCTCTCTCTCTCTCTCTCTCTCTCTCTATTTCGCTTCTCTCTCAATCTCTGTATCTATCTCTCTATCTATCTATCTATCTATCTATCTCTTCACGTCCGTGAGCGTATTCCTTTTGCGTCACTGTTCATCTCTCAAAAGAAATTAATTTTGCTATGATAAACAGATTTGAGATCGAGTTCTGCCTCTGCGCAACGGAAGCATCAAAGCCCAGTAGTTGTCGCATAACAAGCGATCGATAAATGTTTGTTTTACCCCCCTCTTCCTCGGCATCCCTATCTGTTCTTTGCCTTCAAAACATGATCAGATGATGGTAATCAATAATGGAATCACTTTGAACGTTCGATTCCACCACTCTTCTTTGTAAAGTTTTAAACAGACCCTCCAAACATGGACGCGTTGAAATCTTTTGTGATCTTCGATTAGAAAAGATAGTGAATCAGTCGATAGGCGACTTCCTTTCATATGTTGTTTTGTTCTTGCGTTTATATAATTACATGTGTTGATAGACGGTCACGTATCATAAGGTAATTATTGTCTTTCTACTACATTTCTTTGTATTATTCTGTTGAAATCAGATTAAAATCTACAGAAAATTTAGTTCAAGACTGTTATTAATGAGTGCGTTTTTAGTTATGAAATGCAGATAACTTCTTATGTAGATGAGTTTGTAGGATGTTTATCATTGTGGTCTTTTTGTTAAATATCTTGTACTATTTTAATTGGTCAGATAATGTGTATGTAAATATTTGTCTTTTTTCCGTTTCATGCTTTGGAAATCAATTATATTCAACAGCACACTTTATATTTGGTTTGCTTTATTTGGTACAAGATATATCATTTCCTGATGGGCTACTCAATGGCAAATTTGTCATATCTCTAAATGCTTAAATATTTAACTTTCTTTTCACTTTTTAATTATTTTTATTCGTTTATAATCGTTTGTTTGTATACAGTTAATTGACAACAAGTATACCTATTTAACACTAATAATTTACATGTTGTTAAATTGTTTCAAAGGTTCCAATTAGACACAGCTGTGTCTTCAAATTACTATTCTTGTTTGGTAATAATCCCTTGTTTACAAACTCTAATTTGCTTTCACAAATTCCTAAAGAAAACTAATTGTAGTCAAACAGATATCGTGACACGTTGATGGAATATGAACAAGTATTATCGCTGCGACTAAAAATGAACATGGAAATAATGGCAATGAAGAGTTACTCCATACCACTATGGGGTCCAAATCTGGAACCTCACCAGAGAATCCGGTTTAGTCTCATACTTTGTATAGTTGTGTATTAGGGGTCATACTTATCTTCATACGATGCTGACAGTATATTCTATGCCTCCCTTACAGTGCCTCTACATATTACTGTTAGTTGGTCGGTTGGTTGGGTTTTATGGCATATCAACCTTTTTAGGTTATTTAACGCCAAATCCATTTTATGTAAGTAGTCAGTTCTATTTCAAACAATTCTATTTAACATGAGTACACAGTTCAATTGTCAAAATTATTTCTATTTCAATCTATTCAGTTTATTCAAACAGTTCTAATTCAGCTAATTCGGTGTAGTATAAGTACATTTTTTGTTTACACACGAAGGTGTCCGTGGTGTAATTGTTATAGTCGTATTAATGGACACGGTGACACGAGTTCAAATCCCGGATGAGACTGATTGCGTTTCACATAGCACTAAGACCTTTGGGAAAGGTATGAATCCAATTATCTGCAGGGCAGACAAGATTCTTCAGTCTTGGTGAGGCAACTAGTCGAGGAGAAGGAAAACTCTGAATTCAAACCTGTTAAACTCCGCTTAAAAATTGACCTTGTGTCATATCCTGCCCGAGCGAAGGGGTTGGTAAATATGGTTAAATGTCATTACAGTTCTATATATAACAATTCAGTTTAGTGTAAGTACAGTTTCAATATCCAAAACAGATCCATTTTAAACAATTCAGTTTAGCATAAGCATGCAGTTTAAATGTAATTACACAGTTCTAATTCAAACAATTAAGTTTAACATAAGTATGCAGTTAGTTCCATTTAACCCATACAGAGGGCACTATCAGATGCTACCATTCTGGGCCAGAGTGGACCTGGGAGCGATGGTAGTGAATGGGTTTTCCGCTTTCCTCCAAAGTTTCAGCATCACTGAAACAACGCCATCAGCTTGCTTATTTTTATATCTAGGATATACATTTGGGTGGGGGGTCTTATCACTCTGATGAGGTGCAGTCGGTGTATTCTAGAGCCAAGCCGACTGGGCGAACATATTAAAGATAATTTAGGATGTTTTAGAATCTTCAGTAATATTTAAGTTGTAATTGTACGATTCTATCAAAAATTGTGTAATTATTTTATGGAGATAAATCACAATATTCTGTGCCCCGAGAGACTTATATTATTGTTTTTAATAACTACAAGATGTTTTGACGTGATTACAAATTTTGAAAAAGGAACACACACACACACACACACGCACAGAGGTTTAAATGCGTGTGTGTGTGTATGTGTGGGTGGGTGTGTGCAGCAGTCTTTCATTTAAGCATGCTTGGTTAGATAATAAAGACACATTTTGTCTATAAAATCTTATTAAGATCATTTCAAGTTTTCTCATAAGTGCTTTGGTTTCGGTTGAAATTGGTGGATAAATTTACCAAAATTGTTCCGAGCGCTGCGACGGTTTCCTCGGGTAGGCCGTAGGCGAGTATTATCTGCTCTACCTTCCCTCTTTGTGTGAAGTCAAAGGTCTCGGAGAAGTCGACAGATATTGTTGCCTCAAGATTTTTTGTGCGTACACCTTCTGGAATTCGGCAGATTTTTGGTTCTTCCTAAGTATCGTCTCAATTTTGGGTTCTCTGTGTTTGCGTAGTTGAGCATTGAATGAATTACGTTATTACAGCCAATAATTTTAAAAAAAAACTCATTTAAAAGACAATTTTTCAAAGACAAATTTAAACATTCTAACGTTTAATTCAGGTTCTCACAATTATACATCGATAAATTTAAACTGCTTCTCGAGTTAACAAAAAAATTTCATACATCCTTAATTCGTGGTTTATATAAAAATGCGTAACGTATGCCTATCTCAATTTGCATGTATTCTTTTAGGTATGGGAATCATAAATTGTATCGAAAGTGTGCAAAGTGTTCCTGGGTACAATTTTTGGAACTATTGTCGCTATCGCTTACATTCCAAATACGCAATAGACTAAGGTTGTAACATTACATTCATACAGGCATGTTTTAAACACTATCATAAATTCAGTTGCCTCCCATATTAAAAAAATGTAAGTTTAAAAAACAATTTCGTAGATTCGATCTTGATAGAAATTGCTGTAAATATTTTTACAAGAATAGCCTACACTATGCTATACTTGGCAAAATAGAAACAAAGATAAAGGAATGTATATTAAAATATACCAAAATATTGTTTGGCAGAGAAATGCTTAAAAATGCATAATTTTGAAATAAATATAGATACGTTAAAATGTGAAGAAATTGATCAATCACTCAGGTGTCAAAATGTCGTACAAAAAGTTACCTTAGATATTAAATCCATATGATGACCCTGGCTCTGTTAATGCCACTCAAAACAAGAGGAATCACGAAAAAAGTCCCCTTGATAAAATCAAACAATTGAAATATTCTCTTGGTGGACAATTTTGTCTCAGCAACGCGCATTTAAGCTCAATCAGCCAACGCAGTGTGACGTAGTTTACTTGTAGGAAGACTTTGTGCATGTTTTAATGCCGTAAAATCATTTATTAACAGAAAAGACAAAATCCTTAGACTAGATATCTGAACCAATGATAAAAAAAGGAAGATTAATCTTCAGCACTTAAAATTATGTTACTTTGGTGGGCTCTATTGGGCAAGTGGTGAATGTGTGACGTAATACTAAGTATTACGTCCGAAATTTAAAAAAAAAACAAAAAAACTTTGGTTAAATTCTGAGGTGATAAAGAAAGGATGTTGAGTATGTTACCCAGCGCTGGTGTTGGTACGAACTTTTGGGTAAATGGCAAAATAAAAACCATATATCATTAAATAGTATTTTTTTAAAAGAGAAATTTAATCTATTGTCCTTTGGCACATCTTTATCCTATTTACCCAACACCTCCGCTCGGGCAGGATATGACACATGGTTAATTTTTAAGCGGAGTTTAACTTGTTTGAATTCAGTGTTTTCCTTCTCCTAGACTAGTTGCCTCACCAAGGCTGAAGAATCTAGTCTACCCTACTATTTACCCATAAATGGAGGGAGAATAATAGGATTCATACCTTTCCCAAGGGTATTAGTGCTATGTGAAATGCAATCAGTCTCGTCCAGGATTTAGACTCGTGTCACCGTGTCCATTTCCTACGACGATAACCATTACACCACGGGCACCTCCTTCGGCACATCTTTATGCAAGATTTTTTCAATTGTTAGAGAACAAAAAAGGTCAAATAATTAGAGAGACATGGAAACCTGATGTATGGCATTGCCTATCGTAATTCCAGATCTCTGTCAATTTAAAGGTCTTTGGAGGATCGACAATTGTCAACGGTTGATTTGTAGTAGTTGCATGAAGAATAGGATGAAATCGCAACAGAACATCTTGATTAATTAGCGAAGTAGTTCTCTTGTGGGTGAGAAGAAGTAATTAAAAGTTGTACCCTACAGACATCTTATTAATATTCTGTTTCTATATCAATTCAATAATTTTGCTTATTTAACGTGCATGCTAATTCACAAATTATTTCTCTTATCCTATTCGCCACAGGGTATGACTTGTTTTTGTTCTCCACCTCATATTCTACAGGATCCATTTTATTCAAATGTATAATAGAGTAGAAAAAGTTCTTAAACATTTGGAGAGGAAAGTCATAATTGTTCGAATTTGTTCATTATGAACACTTTTTCGTCACTATCGGACGCAGCTGTATATGTAGGCTAATCAAGAGTACCCAATAGACTTTCTGTTCTCTCTCTCTCTCTCTCTCTCTCTCTCTCTCTCTCTCTCTCTCTCTCTCTCTCTCTCTCTCCTTATATATATATATATATATGGCCGAGCAAAAGCAGGACGACCAGCTCGAACATATATACAGCAGCTCTGTGTGGATACGGTATGTAGCCCAGAGGACCTGCCAGAGGCGATGAACGATAGGGAGATGTGGCAAGAGAGGTATCCATGCTGGCGGCATGACATGATAATGATATATATATATATATATATATATATATATATATATATATATATAAAGGTATGTGTACTGTGCTCAAAACTTAATTTCGTTTCCTTTTTCTTTCTAAATTCTATCTATGATTTGATTCTTAATTCTATCTAAGATATTTATTTTTCGTCATGCTATTTCTTGAAAAGCTTTGGAGCAAGGAGATATTTACCAATTATAGATAATAACCATTTCTAAATTCATGTTTGTAGAAAAATTGATTGAACATCAAAATGCTTACAAAAATTTACGGAAGAATAGTTAAGCTCGTAACACATAAAAGAAGAATTTACTTAATCTGATCCGGAATCTTTAGGCTCGATATACGTTTGAATGTTT
Source organism: Sepioteuthis lessoniana (assembly GCA_963585895.1). Classification (NCBI taxonomy): domain Eukaryota; kingdom Metazoa; phylum Mollusca; class Cephalopoda; order Myopsida; family Loliginidae; genus Sepioteuthis; species Sepioteuthis lessoniana. Next base: position 95,342,982 of record OY757906.1, on the reverse strand, counting down.
GTAAGAGTATATATTTTTATCTTTTTCCTCTTAACAATGCTCTACGTTCATTTTTCATGCTAGAGCGTTAAACACGTGTCGATATTGTGAATGCATTTTAATGTTAAAAACTAATTCTACAACTAAGAAAGTGAAAATTTATATATTTATTTTTTATTTCATAACAGTTTGATATTATTTAACAAATATCTAATATAAACATGTGCCCGTGGTGTAATGGAAATGTACACGGCGACACGAGTTCAAATCCTGGACAATTTAAAGATTTTCAATGAAAAGAAAAAAATTAAATCATCATCAATTTTATAGAAATCAACTCGGGAAACCTCGTCGAAATAATTAAAAAAAAACGATAATTAACCTTGTTTAGTTAAAACAACAGAAAATTCTAGGTGTAAATATAAAATTGTTCCCTTAGGAAAACTCACATTATCAGAACAATATAAGTGTAACACTGGAAATATATAACCCTGATAAGAGTCTGAAAATATACATACCACATTAACGTTTATCAACGGAAACCATGGAAGGAGTATTGAGGATGTAAGATAATAGCAGATGAATTCAAAGACGGTTCTACGACGTGCTTCACCAGATGCTGAGTAAAAGAAAGGTCAACGGCTAGGATCAAATAGTTCAGTCTGGAAACTATTGCTAATTATCTAGAATGGTGCTGTCTATTGATGAGGAAAAAAAGTCTATGAAAGATTACCATGACTGAAATTCAGACCATACATCCAAAACGTATCGCACTTCGCGTAGATTTACAAGGAAAATGTTCAGCTGAGGTTGGAGCTCTGAACTAAATGTACGAAAACAAAATCAAAATTACCTACAATTAATTAGAAGAGACTTGTCAACATAGCGAAATTTAACATTAGATTTTTATACACAGTAAAAGAGTTGCCTGAGCTGAGATCATCTGCAGCCGAGTATAATAGAAATTTCATGTACATTCAATGAGAAGGATTCCACAAGACCAAATCTTGAAAAGAATAACCTTCTCCTTATGGATGGATATCTTTTTCTCGGCATCAGCATTGACAAGCTCCGTCAATGCCGACATCAAAATTGTAAGAAGGATTCTCGGTTCTCATGCCCCAAAATCACTAAATAGTATCGAGAGAATCCAAGAATGATGTATGTTTAATTGAAAGACAACCCTATCCAACAATTGTCTCTTGATACAGTTACACCAATATCAGTAATGAAACGGACATCATCACTTAAGACAACGTGTAATCTTCCCTTGTCCTATGAATTCTCAAACACAAGGTTCTTTACATAATCATGAATGTATATGAAAATGAAAAGACACAAATAACAAATCCATCTTACATTTGGGAAATCAATTGACCAACAATAATGGAAATAACTCAGGAAGATTATATATTCATAAGGAAGAAGTGGATGAGTAGCGATTTGAACTGTGATGCATACATATTGTTGATGAAGTACTTTCCAATCACAATATCGTATCGGCAAAGATTCACCTGAGTCAACGTAGAAATAAAATGCAAACTGCCAAAGCCTCACGATATGCCTGTTTCTCTCTTTCCAATAAAGATATTAAAAATCAATCCAGTATTAATGTAAAAAAAATGACTCTCTTCAGGAGATATATGAAAGACATACTGTACTTGACGAATATGAAAACTATGTAATAATACATATAGACGCAGTAGCCGAGTGCATTTCAATCAAATTAAAAGCCAAATTTAGAGTTTCATGGAAGACAACACCAATTACAGATATAATGAAAGAGAGCATCATTTCTTAATTAATGAAGCCCAACATATGTCAATGTGCATAAAATTAAGAGAGAGAAGTAACACATACCAAAAAAAAAACAACTAGATTATTTTAAGGTCGTTGGTTTGGTTTGCTTTGGTTTTATGGCACATCAACCAATGTAGGTTATTTATGTCAAATCCATTTTATGCATATAAACTGTTCTATTGAAAAAATGCAGTTTAACATAAGTATGTCAAAACCCTTATTTATTAAACAATTCAGTTTAATATGTGTACACAGCTTCTTTCTATTTGACACATGGAAAAGATTCTAACAGGTGCTACCAGTCCAGATCAGAGTGGACCTTGAAACGATGGTAATGAAGAGGTACCCTGTATTCCACAAAGATTCAGCATTGCAGGAACCTCACCATCAGATTGTTTAGTGTCATATCAAGGACAATCTTAGGGGGTCTTACTCCTCTACAGAGAAGCAGTTAGTGTATTCTACAGCCCCAGCAAACTTGACAAACATTTAAAGTCAAAACAATAAAATAAGAATGTTTTTATAAAATCGATAATACTGATTAACATAGCAGAGAATTAAGGAAGAGTGCGGAAGGAAGAGTAATACGAAAGCAAAAGTAGAACCTGCCTGTCAAGAAGAATTGCTACAGATCATTTTAAGAATATGTTCGGAAACCTTTCTGGAATTACTGATAAACTTTTTAAAATTGTTATTGTAAACTAGACATCAGTATATCGAGAAAGAATTGACACAGTACTAAAAACTGAAAATAATGAAAAGCAGAAAAACTGAATGGTTAGAAGAAATACTTCCTGAAGTACGCAAGGCAAGAAAATTTGCTGACATATTTCAATTATGCAACGCTGTATGTAAACAAAAAACAGAGAAATGGAGAAAAGGATGCATTCTATCAGAATCATTAAGAACTACAGATCATCGAGGCTTCCTGTTGTTGCTGTTCCGGCTTATAGTGGAATCTTTCGTATTCGTATTAAATTTGGATTCGAGAAAAATTCTTAGCAAGAATCTGTACTGTTTTCGTAGAAATCAATCCACAACTTCATAGAATCTGACATTACAATTGAATCATTGAATGCTCGCACACAAAAAAATCTAAATGCAAGATAACAGTTCATAGATGTCTTCAAACAATTTGAACTCATACACAGTGAAATGGTGCAGCAAATGCAACTAGCATATGGTTTCACTAAAGAACGAGTCTCATCTACAATGATAATGTACAAGACACAAACAAAGTGGTTCGCTCACTTGTTGGACACAACAACTTTTTCAACATTACCACTGGAGTTTTGCAAGAATATATATTAGCACCATATATGTTCATAATCTGCCTCGACAAGGTACTTTACAGGTCGATAGATCTAAACAAAGAAAATGTTTTTATACTAAAAAAAACCCCAAAAGCAGACACAATCGAACAGAAAATATGACAGACGCAGTCTTTGTATAGGATCTAGCGATTCACGTAAGTACACTGACCCAAATTGTAACCTTGCTTATAGTCTGAAGCAAGTAGCAGAAGGCATTAGTCTCAACGTGAAAGCAGATAAAATATTTCACCGGTTTTAACCAACGGGAGCCATATTCTCTTCAGTGGCAGGTCTCCGGAGTCGGTAGACAAGTTCAAGGACCACAACAGTAACATTTCATCTACTGAAAATGATATCAAGATTCGTCTACTGAAGCCGTGTTCTGCTATTGGCACATAGTTAATCGTATGAAAACCCGATCTCTCCGGTAAAATAAAACGGTATTTCTTCCAAACTGTATCTCTATAAATACTATTGTATAGATGCAGCACATTGACGCAAACGAAAATCATTGAGAAAAGCATACAAGATGGTAACTATAGTGGAAGACCTCAAACTTTTTGGAACAAATCCTGAAACCAACACCTTACAAAATAGCAGTCGTACCTTCCATCTCCCAAACCATGCAAGTAAGACAAACAAGATATGTGACAAATTGCCGGATATGCAAAGATGATATCATAAGATATGTTCTTCTACGAACCCCAAAACATGCCCCCACCATGCGTTAGCCGAAAAGCAGGGAGTACCATTACCTCTGTGCAGACACTGAATGTCGTTTGGAGAAACTGCAGGGAATGATATATCATAGGGATGGGTGGCAAGAGAAAAGCAAAGACAGAGTCAAGGAAAATAGTGTCGACTGGTAGACTTGATGATGATGATGGTGATGATATATATATATATATATATATATATATATATATATATATATATATATATATATAAACAATGAAGTCTTTTTTCTTAGCCTTTCTTTCTTTTAGCCATTATTCTCTCTTCTTCTTTTTTCTTTCTTGTTTCATCGTATCTTTTCTTTATGCTTCAATCACTTTAATAAAAAATGTTTTTCTCCCTGTCCTCTCTCTCACTCTCTGTGTCTTTCTCTGTCTCTGTCTCTGTCTCTCTCTCTTGTTTATACACTACATAGTGACAGCAAAACAACCATCATTTTACAAAATAAGTCACCTGCTATAAAAATTGACAAACCTATGGTTTCTTCGTAATAGAGTTCACTGATTAGGTTATTTTGCTTTCGACATATTAAGAAATATTACTTTTCAATATTACTTTTAATAAACTTCCTTTTATATAGTTGAGTTTATTTATGATTTCATTTAGTAATTTTATTCCTTTCATTAAAATGATTCTTGGCAGTGGTTTTCTTATCAACAATTATTTTTACGTGAAGTGGCAACTACCACCTTAAAACAGTATGTATCTTTAAAATGAAATATATTTCCCTACACAAGAGAGTTACATCGGAATACCGAACCATTGAATGATTCTTATATTTCCTTGTATTGTTTTTTTAAAATCAAAATTTACGTCTATTTTTATTGTTATATGATTTGGTATATGATTTCATATACACTTTTTAAAATTGTCTTTTATTGAGTAAATCAAAGTAGTCACTAAGGGAATATGTTTGTGTCCTCATAAGCAGGTTTGCATTTGTATGTATATAACTGTATGAGATGAGATATTCACTCGTGCAAAACACTTATGGAGAGCATGTATTTTTTTTTATTTAGTAAAATCTAATTTTTCTCTAATGAAAATATAAAACAGACTTATTGACTTAGAGAAATTCATAAGTCATTTTGAAAGGTCACTTTAGTACGAGTAATAATCGAACTTTTATATTGTTAAAACCAATCGAACTTTTATATTGTTAAAACCAAAAGCAAGTACTTTTGGGGGTTTTTCAGTGCATTCATCCATTTTAGATTTTGACATCTCGAAATAACTCTTGTCATGTTGGAGTTAATTAGTCAAAACTTTCGATAGATTAATCATATCTATGATTTTTATTTTGTTTAATATGAAAAAAGAAAATCGTGCACAATACCTGGCTTGAATCCTTAATTAACCAACCCCCTATATTTTGTTTTGAATGGGTGACTAATCAGAATCTTATACGCAGAAAAGTTACAATTCACGCAGATGTAGATCAGCGCATTTGATTTGCTGACTACAAAAAGTAGATCTGTGATTGGTTAGTCAACAAGGGATTTTTGATCGCAAAGGAATCCTCTATGAAAATACGTGTTATTTAGGGGAGAAGAGAGAAGATATCCGATGTCCATACCGAAGACAGAAGAATAAGAAAATAAATCTCTCCAACAACTGTAGTATCACCAGGAAAAGCCGCACTTTCCGAAAAAATGAGTACCCTAGAAAAACTGTTATATATACCCCATTTGTTGTCTCTTGAATACTACAAAAGTAACTCAATATATATATATATATATATATATATATATATATATATATATATATATATATATATATATATTCCGTTACTCCATTGAATTTTAACAGTTGTTAATTATTAAATGAAAGATTTTCTTCTCAAGTTGACAACATCCCTGCAACTATTTGCTACGGACTACCTTAACAGTTAGAAGCATTTCCATATAGATTGATGAATGAACTTGCTGTGTTGATGAATGAACTTGCCAGGAATAATTCTGACAAGAACGTTTTATCCCAAACCTACTGTTGTTATGCAATATTATTGTTATCGGTGGAAATTGTTTCCATGAATATGTTTTAGGGTAAGAATTACCAACATTAACAATAATCTAGCCAAAACGACCATAGAAAAAGACAACAGGAAAAAAAATCGAAAAAAGTAGTGAAAATATATTTTTGAGGTCGTATATATAAAAGAACACAAACTTAAACTCATTGTTAATGCTTACATTTGTCGGCTTTCTTCTCAGTGCTACAGTAGCCAAAAGGTAATAACAATTGTTTGTAAAATGCTCTTGATAAAAGATTTTCTGTCTGGTTTGCGTTAAAAAAATTGCTGTAGGACATGATGTTTGCTTCGTTCCTTAATGGAAATATAGCGAAGCTATAAAAAACATTTTAAAGAGATATTCCCTTAAGCATATACTAATATATATATATATATATATATATATATATATATATATATATATATATATATATATTGTCTGTAATGTCTCCCTCTGTTTCTTTTAATCTCTCTCTCTCTCTCTCTCTCTCTCTATATATATATATATATATATATATATATAATGACAAACATAATTATAACAAGAACTACAAACTATTTCTTAAAATTTAAGATAGTACACAATGCTTTTCGAATAGGGTAGATTTAAAATATAAAAATGTAAAAATTAAAATACCGTTTTTCTTCTCAAGCTAATCAAAGTTTCAAATATGGCGACGATCGTCAAACGCAAAAAATCAATATACCTAAACTACAATAGATCTTTACTCGATTTTAGACACACACCCACACACCCCACACACATATATATATATATATATATATATATATATATATATATATATATATTTGAACGGAAGTAAACGCTACGTTACCAGTTAACCTTCAGACGCTTCATTTAGATCATGTTAAGGCTTTTAAAATAACTAAATGGTTTACGAATTAACAGTTGCTCACAAAAAATATTTCGACCGAATATGACCAAAGGTTCCAAAGGTTGAAAAAGCAGAAACTCCAAAGGATTATTTCAATTTTTTCATCATCATCATTATATATATATATATATATATATCATGTCATGCCACTAGCACGGATATCCCTAAACCTCTCTCTCCAATTCTCCTATCGTTCATCGCCTCCGGCAGGTCTTCGGGGCTACATCTCGTATAGCTACATCTCAGATAGCTGCTGTATGTATGTTCGAGGTGGTCGTCCCGCTTTTGCTCAGCCATATGTGGGGGTCCAAAGGAGTTCAGCACTAATGGGCTCGTCCCAGCTTCTCCAGCAGTGTCCTGCATGTCTGGTTCGTCTAAATTGGATAGTTTTCGTGATGGGAGGCAGGTGGTCTTGTGGGGTGTTGCTGCCAAGACTTGTTCAATATTTCTCACCACATTCTTGTATAATTACCGTCTAGCTTCTCCAGCCGTTTAGTTAGTGTCCAAGTAGTGCATCCATACAGCAGTATCGATACGACCGTTGCCTGGAAGAAATTGCGTTTCATTTTATCGGTCAGCTCTGATTTCCATATTATCGATAGCCTATCGATAGCAGTCCATGCCTTCGTTAGCCCTGTATCGATGTCTTTTTCGATTGATGAGACACTGCTTTCTAGGTAGATGAATTTGTCTACCAGTTTCAGAGAGGTGCCGTCGAGTGTGGAAATGTTGCCTGTTTGATTATAGCACATATGTTCAGTTTTGTGTGCGTTGACATGGAGGCCCATGCCTACAGCGGCTCGTTCCAAAATATGCAGTTGTGTTTCAACTTGGTTGGGTGTATTTGCCAGTATCGCTATGTCATCAGCGTAGTCGGCGTCGGTAATTGTTTTTGCGGATTACCTTCTGCTTCTTTTCTTTGTCAACTGGTAGCCGTTTTCTCTGATTTTATCAATCGATGTTCTAAGCACGTAGTCTAGACAGATGATAAAGAGGAATGGGGCTAGCGTGTCCTCTTCTAGTACTCCTGCTACAATGTCGAAGTATTCTGTGTCTCCATCCGGTGAACGTACTTTCATTTTGGTGTTTCTGTAGAGAATCGTTATTGCTGCTACGGTTTCTTTTGGTAGGCCGTATACTAGTAGGATTTGTTCCATCTTCCCTCTGTGAATGTAATCGAAGGCCTTGGTAAAGTCGACAAATAGTAATATCACCTGTAGGTTTTTTTGCCCGTACGCCTTCAAGGATTCTACGGATGTTCAATATTTGTGAGGTCGATGTCAATTACTTTCCTGATTGAACAAATTCTGGGGGTCATTGGTTTCTCGTCAATTATCAGAATGCTGAAAAGATATCTTTTTGGACCACCAACGAGAGAAAAAACAATTACGCATATATATATATAAATATTGTGGAAGCAATGGCTACTCTCGTAGAAAATGGATACGGTGATGAGTACAAAATTTGGACGGAGCTGTTTGCATTTTGATATACCGCTAATACACTCAGGAGAGATATGAATCCTGTTATTCTCTCTCCTGCAACGAGTATATGTCCGAGAAGACTTAGCTGCTTAACTTTGTTATGGCAATCAGATTAGGATTAGGAAAACTGAATTCAAACCAGTTTAACTCCGGTAAATAATCGATATTTTGTCACAATTTGCTCTTGCGGAGTGACATATATATATATATATATATATATATATATATATATATATATATATATATACATGACCACACACACACACACACAAACACACACATATATATATATATATATATATGCATGTGCATGTATTTGTATATATGAGTCTTTATGAACAGAGATTTATATATATATATATATATATATATATATATATATATATATATATAAATCTTTATGTGCATGTCTTTGTATGCATACGTATATATCTATAAGCGTATGCATGCACACACACACACACACACACACACACACACACACACACACACGTCTGTGATTGAGCGATACTTTTGCAAACCCTATTCTTGTGGACGCAGAAATATCATCGTTTTGACACACTGCGTAAGCATGAATGCCTGACTTATTCTTCATTCCAATTTATTTGAATCATTCATCGCGTTCTCATATATATATATATATATATATATATATAATCTTGTAGGGTAATTTGTAATCATCAATAAATCATACGATAGGTGTTTTATAAGACAGTAAAAACAAAATTTCTAAAAATAGAAAATAAATTCCTTGTATAACATGCAATTGAATGATCAGTTTGTTGTTTCAGCATTCATGTTGAAGAATATCAATATTCTTGATATAAGTAAGAAGTGTTAATTAGAATATTCGTCTCTTTCTAGAATAGAATCATTACTATAATCACGAAAGTCCTAACGACGTGTAAAATACAACTTTTAATTTTTTTTTTTTTTACTCTTGGTTTTTCAGATGCCTTTTTCTAATTTTCCGATAAAACATTGTTTCGTGTGATTAACTTTTATTATTTCCAGTTTATTTTTACGGATAAATTATTACGGAAATAAAACTGGTCTTTAATCTACCTTATTCACATAGAGTATTTAAAAGAATAATTTAGGAGTAAAATTAATGGAAATCATCATATTTACCAACCCCTCCGCTTAGGCAGGATATGACACAAGGTCAATTTTTATGCGGAGTTTAAAAGGTTTGAATTCAGAGTTTTCCTTCTCCTAGACTAGCTGCCTCGCCAAGGCTGAAGCACCTAGTCTGTCCTACTATTTACCCATAGCTGGAGGGAAAATAATTGGATCAATTCCTTTCCCAAGGGTATTAGTGCTATGTGAAATGCAATCAGTCAGGTCCAGGATTTGAACTCGTGTCGCCGTGTCCATATCTTGCGACGATAACCATTTCACCACGGACACCTCCATCTTTTTTTTAAATTTTTTAAACAACCCCTCCGCTCAGGCAGGATATGACACAAGGTCAATTTTTTTTAAAGCGGAGTTTAGCAGGTTTGAATTCAGAGTTTTCCTTCTCCTAAACTAGTTGCCTCACCAAGGCTGAATAAACCAGTCTGCCCTACTATTCACCAATAGCTGGAGGGAGAATAATTGGATTCATACCTTTTCCAAGGGTATTAGTGTTATGTGAAATGCAATCAGTCCAGGAATTAATGGAAATCATTTACTTCTTATGAGTGGATTATATCTCTTGCAAAAGCGAAACTGTTCTCCATAATGAAGCAACTAGATAATGAATTTTTAGATACCTGCACCTTCCATTTACTATGGGTACTTTGACCAAGGGTCTCTAGCTTGCATCTAACCACCATGAGGTGTCCCCGAAAGTACAGAGCTCCCTGCTTATGTTTCACCAACCATCCCTGTCATCCTCCGCTCCCGGCAGGTCTTCTAGATCGCAGATGTCATGTATATAAGTGCTTCCTGGTTGGCCAACCTTTGCACGTCCATCTTTTAGAATTCATATAAGAACGTTGCTTATGAGCCCATCCTTATTTTCCAGCAGTACTCCGCATGACTTCTTTGTCTTCCTTGGTTAGTTTTTTTAGAAGGGATATAGATGTTCGTAAAAAAGAGCTGTTTTGAAAATCTTGGTCACGGTACCAAATCGTAAAACGTTATATTGCAATAACAAGGAATTAATATATATGGAGAAAGAATGACTATAACACATGGTTATAAATCTATAACTATCACACTTTATTATTTAATGCGGTCATAGCTGGTGTAAAGGTGACAGACAGACAGAGGGAGACGAAGGCAGACAGCTATATTGATCTATAACTTCTTCTTTTGAACATACCACACTGAGATATCTTCAAGTTCTCACTCTGCAAATCTTCTGCTTCTAAGCCGGTGGCTATATAACCAGAAGTCCACTGCGGGCCGTTCTCAGGGACGCAACCCGATTGATGCACCCAGCCACATGTTGGCCCTACCGTGACTGAGCGAATTTCTTCTGGCTGCAAGTTGAGACTGATTCAATTTTAAGATTCTCACTGCTCGTATCTCACTCGGGCATCTCATATATCATTTCGTAACACTCACATATTTACCTTTCAACCACTTGACTGTCTCTGCTTATTTTCCCCACTTTCTTTCTGTGCAGAAAATCTCTGATTGACAGCTCCGTCAAGGGTTAATATTCAACAGATGTTTCAGCTGTGTAAACAATGTGATAGCAGAATGCACCAGTGTAAATAAGCAGAAGGATGCCACATGGTTGACAACCGAAATACGTCGGCGTTGTGAAACTATATATACACGTCCCACAGTAGATACGGAGAGACATGTTGTGGTCAATATTCCGTCTGGAGTCTTGGGTCTAGGTAGGTTCAGTCACAGAAACTGGTCACCAGGCGCCCGGTGAGGCGACGGCATGCAGTGTCCCCTGGCCGGGAAGCAGAAGAGACAACGATTTAATGCCCTGAAGATAACATAACGTAGCATGATCAAAAGAAGAAGACTTTCGTTTTTATAAAGAAGTGTTTTACGTATTCCTTAATCTTCCTTGTGATGCTATACAACACTGTCACTTGTGAATGTTGACAGTTATAAATTTAAAAGCACACACAAGGACAAAAGGACCTATTCAACTGAGAGATAACAACGGAATAATGATCTAGATAATACAATAAGAATGTGATCCAATGTTATTTTAAAACAGTGAGAGGCAATGTGGGTACAGAATGATGATGATTAAAATTTGGATAGAAATATCTATATCTAATACAAGAAGCCAAATACTTGCTAACCAATGTAGAAAGATAAAAAAGAAACAATGTTTTACTGACCGTTAGATACAACACATATGTAATCAGGTAAATCGTTAAAAATATTTACTAGACGAGCCTACAACAGGAATTACAATTTAAATCACTGAAAACTTAAACTCCGAATAAGCTAACACCACAACAACGATATTAACTCAGGAAGACAGGCAAAATATAGTGCAGATACATAACCACATAACCATCACTCAGTAATTAAGACTACAATTGTAAAGGTAGGAAACAAGAAATTAAATAGATTATTAAAGAATATCTGAATACACACTGAACTAAACGCGCTGATTTATGTAGGAACAAAAATAATAGATGGTCAAATTAGAATCCTCCAAAGGAACCCGGACAGAATTACAAAAATTGATGGGAAATTAGAGGGATGATTGAAGACCATGAGGCAGTAAGAAAAAGTGATAAGGAGGGAAAACACGGAAGTGTAAATTGGAATTAAATGCCAAAATAAGATTTCAGCTATCAAGTCTGACAATGGAACTGGAAGAAATAAATCAAAAGTTATTGGCGAGTAAAGGGAGATTCAAAAGTTGACAAAGTAAATCAATACATGCAAAATTATGCTTTTCAAAATAACGAAATGAAATTCTTACAAGTAAGAGGGAATGCACTAGGCGAAACCATCAAGCAGATGCAAAGGAAACAAAACTATTTAGGAGTAGAATATGGAAACAAAAAGAAGATAGAAAAAAAGACGAATGATAAAATTCCCTGAAAGAACTACTAAGAGTTGAAGAAGACACTGAGGTGGACATATACCAAGACTCTTTAAGAGCAACAGCGAAAAACTTCTAGAAATGAAAACACCTGGCCATGATGGCATACATGAATTCTGTGTAGGAAAATTTACGACCATGCATAATAGATTAATTCACCAAATGAAGAAATTCCCGAAAGAAGTAAACTTAAACGAATTTATGGTAAATTAAAAAACTACTCTTATTAAAAAAATACCAGCCCAAAATGAACACACCCCAGCAACTATAAACCAAGAACAGGATTACTTGGGGTGTGGGAAATCCTAACAACAAACATTAAAGAAAAATCTACTTGTTGCTTGACTGTCGTGGACTATTTCTGGAAGAATAGAAATGATAACCAAAGGAACAAGTGGAACACATGTCCTACTATATATAAATCATCACGTCCTCAAAGAAGCAAAAAAGAGGCAAAAATGACTCCATTGCATAGATAAACTAACATAAGGCCTATTATGTGTTCCGCAAAATTGATAAGAGGATGTTTGAATATGTTCAAAACAACCAACAAAGTCATAGACTTCATCATGAAAGGCATGAACAATTACAAAATGCAAATAACAACAGAAGATTAAACCAAAGCAGAGGTGAATATCATGGAGACTCATTTTATCTTTGCTTTTTCATAGGAACAATGCAAGACAATTACACTTTACAAAACATTGCAGATCAAAAAGTTGAAGAGGATTTTTACCCTTAAATTATTTCTTAACAATTTAACCCATAACCGAGTTTTATACGATTATTTGATGTTATTTTTCTAATTTCAAATCATTTTGTGTTAATAACGCTTAACTACTGACAATTTTAGTATAGGGTTCAGATATTTCCTCGAGTAAATATTTTAGGTACTTTCTTTTATTTTCAAAGACGAACCAAACATATAGGTAGACGCAATGTCCCTCAAAAAAGATAATGCTTACGTTATACTTTTTTTATCAAAACCAATTATTTGCGCGTTTTTATTTTTGTTTTTTGGGTTTTTTTGGGTTTTTTTAATCTTTTCTCTATATCCTTGTAATTTTTTTTTCATTTCTTTACAAAAAATGGAACAATTTAAAAAAAAAGATGGCTCAAGAGCATTAAAAGTCTACGAATTCAGAATCGTTAAAAACAAAAGAAAAAAAAACTGGTAATCGTCTAATAAGTTCTTAAAAGTTTGAATAAGAAGCTAATCGAGGGAGGAAGAGAGAACTGAGTGAAGAGCAAACGATCAAGTCTCGTCCTTTTTAGCTAAAGTATATATATATATATATATATATGTGTGTGTGTGTGTGTATGTGTGTGTGTGTGTGTGTGCAAATGTAGAAAGATGAAAAAATACAAGGTCTTCAGATGAGGATTTTCTTGATAGAAATATTTGCCAACGAAAAACGTTTCGATTTTTCGACCTTCACCAGGGCATGTAGGGTATGTTTTTAACAACTGAAATGCCCTGGTAAAGATCTAAAACCTAAAAGTTTTAACGTTTGCAAATATTTTTACAAAAAAAATCATCCTCCGAAGAGCGTGTGTTTTCTACTCTCTTTAGATTCCAATGTAGTCGGATTTATTTCCAGTCTAATATACATATATGTATATATATATATGCACCATGCATCATTTCCAAAAAGAGCCATATTACAACTATAATCAAGAAAAGTATAATATAGTTTCTCAGACGAGTGACAGCTGGACATATGAAGATAGGGTTATGGTTATGGCGTATTGATATGTTGTAAACAAATAGATGTAAATAAAAAAAAGTCCTCAGAATTCACTATTTGAAATATTAATATTTATTATGCCAAAGTATTAATTTTGATCCTCTTAAAGGTAAATATATAGTTAATAGATAAGATCAACAGCAATTTATTTCTACTGGCCTCATATAAACGAGTAGAACCTGTCGCACGTTACTTTGCGTGAATGGACACTTTTAGCGAGCCTTACGCTGAACGTTACCCCGACAGAGAGGTAAGACCCACAGAAAAAATAGGTTACTTGACTATAATACTAAATTACATGTGATGTTGAGGTTCCACTTCTGTAGGTCTAGATCCCGTCTACGTATGGGATAGATCTTTCTCAAAATTATCAATATTCAATAGAAATGTTCATACAATGTAACTGTAAATTATTTGTATTAAGAATTGTCATTCGAATCAGTGATTGTTTATTCATGATTAATCTTAGTACTTTAAAACCATATCATTTGGTTACAGAGTGTTCATGTGATTTTCATCGAAATATTACAGAAAATGGTGTAACAACTAGAAGAAAGTCAGTTCCGTGCGTGTTCATTCATATTAACTGAATTATACAGTATTAGCTGAAGACGATTGATTTGCTGAGTGAACTATAATGGACTTCTTTGCTGTAATGAAGAATATTATAGATGAATAAACAAAAAAGTCACACATCATTTCGGAACTGCATATTCAACGATTACCGCTTATTCAATTTTCCATTGTTTTGAAAACAAAAGTGAAAATTGAATTTTCTTTACTTTTGTTTTTTTTAGTTCGAGACAAATATTTCAGCTGCAAATATAGTTACCTTCTATCCAACCAAAAATCATGCCACATTAGTTTAAATTTCTTTATTAAAATCTTGATATCAATTTCAGCATCTGCTTATTTATAGTTAATTTATATACATATTTTCATGCATAAACACCCACCAAACATTTTTGAATTGATCGGTACATTTCAATTGAATATAGAATACAAGGACGTGGTGGAACTGTGGTTAAAATTGTCCACCGTATCTCAACACATTGAAAGAAACGTATCACTTATCAAAACTACTGTTTTCCACGACAGCCTGTACATGAGAATGATCACGAATGTTTTTTTCTCCAGCATATACTCTACTGGATTATAAAAATTCATATATATGATCAAATCCTAGCCATTAATATGAAGCTTGTAATATTTAAGTTTTAAAAAGGATCCTGAGGGACGAATACCATGTATTTTTCTGTACAACTTTGAAACTAGACGACTTCATTTAGAAAAAAAAAACATTAAAAAAAGAGCCAACAAACAATGCGCAAAATAATATCATAAACAGATGTCGCTGGTAAGGCAAAGATGAATAGTTACTCAGATTTAAATGTGAAACTCTCATCGTCATATCGTGACTGAAATCAATATGAGATGTGAGGAAATCTCACTAGTATTTCTTTTAAGGTCTTACTTTAGTTAGCACATATGTTCTATGCCTGCTGTTGAAGTGCTAAATAAAAATCTAAGCATTTTAATTTCTTTGTAAATGTTCTTGAAAATCTAAAAGTTGATATATCGTGATATTAAATCGATTGCCTATGGATTGATTTAGATAACATTTCAACATATATGTCTAACACGCAAATACTCTCATAACTAAATCCATTCATAAATCAAGGAGTACAAGCTATTGAATCTGTAATCAAATAATTAGTAGCTTATTTGTTAAGATTTGGATGTTTCTACTGACTTATTACATCTTAGACTCACATTTTGTTAACAAATACAGATCCTTGCGGTTATATAAATGGGACACAATTTGTCAACGTTTATTTTCTTTTGACGATTGAATTAACTTCTATACACGTTGTAGTCGTTTGTTAGTGTACGATTTTTCGTATGTAGCACGTGGAGTATTGTATTAAAATGTTATACAGTTAAGTCTGGTGAGTACGGAGGTCTCCACAACGAAAAACAGGCAAGTGGTGTTTGTCACTAGATCACGATGATAAAAAAAAACAAAGACATTTTCTGCAATAATCCCTTCCTTTTTTTCGATTGTATTTATTGATTCGTCCCAAAAAGAAAGGGTTGATATTGTTTATTAGGTAAATTTAGGATATTTACCCTGTATCATTTCCACCAGGACAATACACCGTTCGTGATTAAAATAACTCCTTCCTAAATTGTCGTCGGACAATTTAGTTTAAGGTCTAAATTAGTCGACTGTCTCTCTTCGATCTGGAATTCGATCGTTCTATCTTTTTCCATCTCACTAAAACTATGAAGAAAGAGCTTGGATATCCTTAGCCGAGACATTTTACGCGTTTTGTAATTTCCCTTGGTTCTTTCAGAAGAAACTGAACCATGGCCAACTATCAGTCGGCCAAACCCCCAATCTTCCACTGGGTTACTCAAAGTGTGTGTGTGAGTGCCCATACATTACAACATTTAGTAAACTTTCCAAGATTATATTCAGTTATTTTTTAATATAGTCTGATTGTTTCATCAAAGTGCTGCTATGTCATATATCTTCTATTAGATTAAAACAAGTACAGTTATGTACGTGTGCCTTTACTTCAGAATACGATTACACATAGTTGTTTTTCTATATCAAGACATTTATAAGTAAGTGGCAGTAAAGTTGAGAGATATTTCCGCACATGTTTTCGTTGAATCTAAAGATAAATTGATGTTACTGTAATCGGCAATTAAATGGCTTCCATTCTTGCCGGACCGGGAGAAGAAAAGACGATAAACACGACAACCATGGCGGTTCTTGTTTTCCTTCAAAAGATCACAGACAGCGAGTAAGCAAAGAAGCATTGATAAAGACAAAACCCACACAGCATCAGAATTAGAATTACGTTATTATCGGCGTTTTCTGATGTTTTCTTTGGCTAAGATGCAAGGGAATAATAATAATGTTCGTAGATAAAATACATGCATAGACATACAAACATGTGGACGGATAAAAACAAACAGAGTGACAGACAGACACACACATACGCATACGCACATGTTCGCGAGCACGTACGCAAGCATGCACGTCCAGATACTTACATAATAACATAAGTATGATTACGGACAAGCTCATAAAAAATTTACTTTCATAATCACACACATTGCACAGTTAAAGAAGCACCCGCTTGCATGTAAGTATATATATATATATATATATATATATATATATATATATATATATATATATATATATATATATATATATATATATTATAAGTGTTTGTGTATCTTATGAATATGAATTTAATGTGTCTTTCATATACATATATGCACTCACGCACAGACATACCCCCCCATATATATATATATATATATATATATATATATATATATATATATATATATGGTGCCTTCAATAAGTTTCCAGACTTTTTTATACAGGCATTTAAAATTGTCGTAGACTCTTGAAAATTCTGTATCTTACTGCATTACATCATATGAGATGACTGACATATTTTTATGATTTCAGGTTCAAATGAACAGCTACAGCAGGAATTTGAATCCACCCAACTAAAATCTGATTGTCATAACACAGCACTAACATATAAACACATATTATACATATGTACACAACTTATTCTTAGACACATGTCTAGTGTAGACGCCAAAGGAAAGTAGCTTAGTGACTATCACTTTCTAGCCTATGCAATCATTAGTCAAACGTATATCTTCATGTAACCTATCATCGATATTCAGCATGATATATATATATATATATATATATATATATATATATATATATATATATATATATATATATATATATATACTACTTTATTAGCGGAAGAAGTTATCTTTAATGTGTAAGGATGATTTCCAAGAAATATAAGACATTTTTTAAGTTAACGAATCGATATCATACTAAGTGAAATAATTCACTTTGGGATATGCACATATAGACTTATTTATTTCATTTTCAAAACAGTTTACTAAATACTAAATACTCATTCGTGTTTTTAATCGATTGTATCATAGTTCTTTTTATAGTTATCGAAATGGTGTAGTGTAATTAATTTTGCTTGTTGAAAGCCTAACATTGAATGCGATATTCTGCCTAAAAAGAATCCTATACAGGATGTAAAGAATACATGCACCGTCGGCCATTATCAGTGTGACAAGGCCCCGTTACAATCATTCCCTCAATGATGCCTTTATGCAGACTGGGTATTTATTCGCGTATAACCTGTGTTTCATTGTTTATCAAGTTATTTTAAATGCCGGCATGCGTCTTCTGCGCATTAATTATGCGAAAAATATCAGAGACTCTTTACATCTATACAAAGCGTACATTAAATTTTCCTCGAACAACACATCTACTCAAAGGATCAGGACTAAAAAAAAGTTGCATAATTCACAATCATAGAAAGAATTGAAGAAAAGATGTAAACCTACACCAATAATTGAATGAAAATTTAGACAAGAGGATAAAAAGTATATAAAAAAAAACTTATGTGCTAATTTCATTTAAAATGAAACTTAACAGCACATCTGGAAGGAAGAAAATATAATAACCATATACACCCATGAAAACAAATAAACCTAACCTAAAGTCGCAACTGATTTTAAGGGCCATTCGTTGAAAATAGATCTGCGAAAAAATCATTACAAACTAACAAACAAGCCGGTCAAGTGACGATCGATTTGAAACACACTCTCCTTCAAATCAAATAAAAGCACATTAAAAAAGGGTGCACACACAAGTGAGAAGTGTATACTCATAGACACAAACATATATATATATATATATATATAATTTCAAGAAAAAATTGCTCTGTAAAGTTATTTACATTAAGCTCTGAGCTCTTTACCAGGAATAATTATATAACCGATTCTAGGATTATTTAAAAGTCCTGACGGAATTGTTCCTTAATCTGGATTTTCTGGATTGAAAAATACCTTATATATATATATATATATATATAAGGTATTTTTCAATATATATATATATTTATATATATATATGTGTGTGTGTGTGTGTGTGTGTGTCTGTGTGTGTAAGATCAAATTAATTGACTGGGATTGATGAAATTCCCCCAAAAGTATGGAAGAACAGACAATTCGGTGACATACTGCTCCGACACTGTGATGCTGTTTATAATCAAAATCTGATCGACAGATTGATGAAGGGATCCATCCTCCCTTTCCCTAAAAAGGGTAACTTCAGATTAGCCAATAGCTACCGAGGTATAACACTTACAGCCATACCAGCCAAAATATACAATGCCCTACTACGCAACCGCACAGAACCCAATATTGGCAACATTCTCAGGAAGAACCAAAATGGCTTCCGGAGAAATAGATCCACGAACTCACAAATCTTGACTACCTGTAGAATTCTAGAAGGCGTGCAGGCAAAAATCCTACAGGCAACAATATTGTTTGTCGACTTTACAAAGGCCTTTGATTCTATACACAGAGGGGATATGGAGCAAATTTTACTCACATACGGTCTACCGAAAGAAACTGTCCCAGCCATAATGATTCTCTACACAAACACCAAAGTGAAAGTGCGTTCTCTGGATGGAAAAACAGACTACTTCGACATTGTAGCTAGGGTACTGCAAGGATACACACTTGTCCCATACCTCTTTATCATCTGTGTAGATTACTTGCCTAGAACATCGATCAATAAATTCAAAGAAAATGGTTTCGAGCTGACAAAGAAAAGAAGCAGAAGCTACCCCGCAAAAACAATTACCGACGCCATCTACGCTGATGACATAGCGATTCTGGCAAATACACCTGCTCAAGCCGAAACCGTACTGCATATTCTGGAACGAGCTTCTGCAGGCATTGGCCTCCATGTCAATGCATATAAAACGGAATATAGGTGCATTAATCAAACCAGCGACATTTCCCCACTAAACGGTAGCCTCCTGAAACTAGTAGACAAGTTAACCTACCTAAGATGCAGTGTCTCATCGACCGAGACAGACATCGACATGCGACTAACAAAGGCATTGGACAGCTAAGAATAGGCTATTGGTTATATGGAAGTCAGACTTAATCGATAAAATGAAACAAATATTCTTCCAAGCAGCGATCGTGTCGATACTGCTATATGGATGAACTACATGGACGCTAACTAAACGTCTGGAGAGAAAGCTTGACGGCAACTACCCAAAACTGCTGCGAGCAATATTGAACGGGCCCTGGGGGTAACACCCCAGATAGTAGCAGCTGTACGGCCAACAACCAGCCATCACGAAAACTATCCAAATTAGACGAAGCAGACATGCAGGACACGGCTGGAGAATTAGGGACGGGCGCATAAGTAATATACTCCTATGGACCACTTCACATGGCCGAGCAAATGCAGGGCGACCAACTCGAACCTACATACAGCAGTTCTGTGAAGATACGGGGTGTAGCTCAGGACCTGCCGGAAGCGATGTATGATAGGAAGATAGGGCGCGAAAGGGTCAGGGATATCCGTGCTGTTGCCACGACAAGATGCTGATGATGATATATATATTCTTTGTGAAAAAATATACTGAAGAAATAATTCTCTCATTTTGATCAGTTGATAAGGGATATTTTATGGAAAGTTTATTCATAATGTCACGTGGTAGCCCACGGAGACGATAGAGGTAAAATTACTACTCCTCGAATTTGAATTGACAGTATCAAGCCGTCAAAAAAAAGTGACCGTTAAGGAAGAATGTGGGTCACACAGGGGAGGCCAGGTGTTGGCACTTAATAACCTCAGGTCACCGGACACCGGAAGGGGAAAGAGAGAGAAGCCAAATGATTGGCTGGGACCCCAAAACGGAAGTGGGGCTCTCTTCCCCTCAGCGGAAGTAAAGGATAAGAAAAATAGTTTTTGAGCAGGGTTCGTAGCGAGCGGACGAACCATAGCCATTTTACTCCGGGTGGAAGACAAAAGAATTACTGAGACATGAAGGACCCCAAGTCCTTCAAGCCAGTATTAAAAACAGAACAAAGTCTATTAGCCCGTGAAAGAAGAACGATTCTCCAGTGGAACCCCATCGAGAAAAAGATAAGTAACTTTGGGGACATTTTTCCTTTATACCCAAATTTTATATACCACTCTCTCTCTCTCTCTCAATTTGAAGAAAGATAAAAGTCAAGAAAAGACATTTATATTCGTGGACTGTCAATTTATTATATGTTTTTGACACTGTGAAAGTGTACAT
This sequence comes from Sepioteuthis lessoniana, assembly GCA_963585895.1. Lineage (NCBI taxonomy): Eukaryota > Metazoa > Mollusca > Cephalopoda > Myopsida > Loliginidae > Sepioteuthis > Sepioteuthis lessoniana. Next base: position 95,321,811 of record OY757906.1, on the reverse strand, counting down.
AACTGTAGTAAAGGAATTCATGTATTTTTATGCTACCATGTGGTCTATGTTGTTATTTCATGCTTCTTTTCAGCTTCTATTCGCCTTATTTTATCTTGCTTAGAATTGTCCTATTAATTCCTAAAATATCACACGGGAAACCGGAGTTGCCGACTACTACAATATTAATATTATTACGACTAAAACCTATAGGCTCATTATCTTCCATTGTCTCGGGGAAGGAAGAAAGCGGCCTGGTGGGTGTGTGATAGTGTGAAATTTGGAACCCCTTGCCAGCGGCGGTCAGTCTGGTCCTAAATTATTCCCTCACGTAATATGCCAGTTCTTATATGCCTGAGAGAAAAACTCTGAACGAGGACTTATGCTGTAGGGGATCAAGTGCCAACCTGCTCCGTCTTCACACGTGCGAAAATAAAGTTCCGTTATGGGATTTTAGTCAATTTGCCGTCACAATAACTACACAGAAGGTAAAGATAACCCTGTTGAGACAAATGTGTATTAAAAAATGGAGTTTATTTTGAAATCCAAAGCATTTCTATCTTGGAGGAAATGTGCGCCTTTATATTGGAAAATTCTTATTTTTTATTTAAAAATCCTTATATATATATATATATATATATATATATATATTTATATAAGTTATTGGTATATAAATGTATACAAAGAGACATAAGCAATTAAGGAGATAGCAATAAATGGAGAAAAAATTGAATTGGAAGGGCCCTTTCATTTATTATTTTTCAAACAACATCATCAGAAGTTTTTTAACATAATGTAAATATATTAAATTGATTACACGTGGGGTGAAGATGAGAATGGGAGAAAGATCAGGGGGTTTTGAATTAATTAAAACCACCGTTAGTCAAGCAGCAATTATCTCCAAGTAAATTTAAGGAGTGGTTAGGTTTTTGCTAGCACTGAGTCGGCTTATAAAGTAGGATGTAAAGGCCTCTAATTCATATAATGGAACGTTGTCATTATTCCAGGGGTTGAATGATTTACATTCTTCCCTAACCTTTACTATGAATCAAGCGAAGGATAATGAATTACCATTCTTAGATGTTTTGGTTGAACGAGATTCGTTTGCTTTTTTAACTAGTATATATAGAAAGCCTACGTTCACTGGTTGTATTTGAGTTGGGATATTTTGCTTCTAAGTCTAGGAAGGTTTACCTGATCAAGTGTCTTACATTCAAGGCTCTTAAGATTTGTCCAGATAACAGGATTAATAATGAATTTGAATAGATTAATGATTTTTAGTGGGTAACGGGTACCCTGAGGAAGTTATTGTTAATACCATGAACAACACTGTTGATAAGTTTGGGAATAACATCGTGTCATTTGCCACCGCGCCTAAATGTTCTGTTTATGTTAGACTTCCTAGGATTGGATCTCCTAGTCAGCTGATTGCTGATAAGGTTTTTTCCTCCGTTACATACTTTTATAATGCGGCGATGGCTCGAACCATCTTTATAACTCGAGTTGCATTTAACTCTGCTCATAAGGATGTGTTCCCAATCTTTCCACAATGTAATTTAATCTATAAAGCTCAATGCTGCTGTAATGCGACATATATGGGGCGCACCTCCCAACGCCTTGCGGTTAGGTTTAAGCAGCATGTCACCAGAGACATCCGTAACTGCACAACATCCGAGCATTCCAAACTGCATGAATGTGCCACCTGTGAGCATTTGAATGCTACAAATAGTTGTGTGGTTAATTATAATGATGAGTGCTTTGATGTCTTGCATAGAGCTAGGACAAAATATTTAGTTGTCCTAGAGGTCCTTTATATCTTAATTTATAAGCCAACTCTGTGCAAGCAAAATTCTAAGTACTAATTAAATTTACTAGAAGATAAGTATTCCTTGACTAAGCGTGGTTGTATTTAATTCCCCCCCTGGTCTTGCTACCAGTCTCATCTTCACTCTCTTTTAATCAATTTAATCTATTTATATTGTTTTAAACGACTTCTGATGTTGCTTGACAAATATCAGATGAAAGGGCCCTTGCTATTCGAATAATTTTTTCTCCATCTATTGCTATCTCCTTCTCATATGTCTCTTAGTATTTCTCTCTCTCTCTCTCTCTCTATATATATATATATATATATATATATATATATCAGTGGCGACTCTAGCCTATTTTTGCTACTCATGCCCCCCCCTGTCAACCTCAGTTCCCAAACCGTGGTCCGTGGACCCAAAGTAAGTTATCATAGTTGCTATTGCGTGATTCTCCATTGTATAGCACAGATTGACAAACCTACCTTGCATGGTGGTTTTTTTTTTTTGTAAACAATCAAGATACTATATAATTTGTAGTCTTGTTAATACAGTAGATAAGATAATTTTTTTTCCTTTCAAAAGTATAGAAGAAAAGAGATGTTCATTACTATGACGAGAAAATAAAGAAACTGATGACAATATACACAGACACAGCTAGTAGTTTCAATTTCGCTTAAAATAAAGATTATTTGTTGAAAATATATTCAAATAAACAAATTTTAGTTACAGAATGTAATATATGCAACATTCATTAAAGAAATAGACATCTGTTAGTGAAAAAACGAATTAAAACACGCCGTTTAACCAACATTTACCATAGCGATGATGAGGACGTCGGGACGGCTATAATCTGCTATTCCCCCTCCTCTCTCTCTCTCTCTCTCTCTCTCTTTCTCTTCCCAAGACAGCTGTCAGCAGTCAGCAATCAGAATGTGCTAATATTTTTGAGCACGATGTTTGGGTTGCTCTTGCTATTGGTTACAGCCAAAAGCGGATTTCTCTAACATTATTGTTATTATAAGGGTCTAGTGCTCGGCACGGATTTGCGTGTGTTCAACATTATAGCCGATTTTATGGGATGTTCAATGAATCTGACGGTGGCTAGACAAAGACCTTCCGTTCAAAACAACATCGTTGTATTATATTTATGAACTTTTGGCTACTTAGTTATCGAAACTTGAATAGATACGTAATTTAATTGAGATCAGACTAAGTATGTTTGCTTGAAATTAATGGATGATTTTTAATCCATTTTGAATAACATTGACCGAGTTATTGGTCGTGCCGGGCACGAGTAGCACTAGTCCCGTCTCCGCCCCTGATATATATATATATATATATATATATATATATATATATATAAGACATATTTATTTATATTATAATATAACTCTGTTTAATATTTCGTTTACTTGTTCTACCCTCAACAGAGTGACGTTTGTCATATTTGAATGCTTATCAAAATGTCACTTTCATTTTCTTTTCATTTGAAAACAATTTTCCGATAAATCATTTTAACTTCACCTCGTAGATGTTTAAAAAAAAAAAAACTATATTACACATGTTATATAACAATAAATAAATTAATCCATCTTTTGAATATTTCTTATTTTAAATTAATGGAGGATTTATTTTTCCACTTTTACTGATATATGTATATATATATATATATTCTCAATGAGTCATCCTCTACTATTGAATGTTTTATTTTTCAATCATTTATTAATTAAAACAAGTAGTTTTAAAAGACGCCTTTACTCTCTCTTTTCTATCATATCCTCGCAAATCAGATTTGAACTTCTCTGACATTCAGTGTAGTCTGACATATTTCATGTCTTAATCATTGCTTAATTCTTAGCTTCTTTTTTTTTTGACGTCTTGCTTCTTGTTGCTAACTTCCATTTATGTGTCAGATTTTTTCTTAAATATTATTCAGAATATCTAATACTTTATTCCTGTACTTCCTTTTATTTCTCAAATTCTTTCATATGATAGCTGTCTTTAACATTTCCTTACAATGTTTCCCGTTGTCGGGGAGATCAACGGACATGACATCTCATTATTTCAATAATTTTTTTTTATAATAGTCCGATAGTTTGAAGTTCAATTCACATTTGCATTTCTTTGTTAAAAAACGTTCTTTTGAGGGTATTCCCCGTGGCGTAATGTCTAAAGAGCTGGACTGCGGTCTCGAGGTAAGCAAGTCCACTTGTGCTATAAAGTTCACGTCTAGAATAATACTACAGGAAAGAATGATCCCTCTTAATCTCCCACCTATAGGTTAAGTAGTATCATTGCTATTCTTCTTCAAAAAAGGCTTTGACATAGAATTACCCACTAAAAAATATGATTCGGGATTTTTCTAAAGGAGCTAGTAGTAACGTATATATGACTTTCGGTCGTGTCATGCTAAAAATACCGGTCCTTGCATTTAAGCAGTTTTAAGTGCTTGATCATTTAAGAATAGAAGGCACCATAAATAACCATTGATTTGCTTAGTAAGTCTTAAAAGTAATGCCTATATCATTTGGATTAAATTATTTTATAATCCCACAAGGTACAACCTTTTTGTCTTTAAGAGTCCCTGTGAATTAGTGGCTAATGTCACGTGTTGTTCCACTGAGACGATAGAAATAAGATTACTACTATCGTCGTGTTCGAATTAACAGTAGAAAGCCGTCAAAGAATGACTGTTAAGAAAGAATGTGGGTCAGAGTGGAGACCAACAGATGTTGGTACTTGGTGACCTCACTCGGGTCGCCTGACACGGGAAGGAAGAAGGTAGAAGCCAAACGATTGGCTGGGACCCTAAAACGGAAGTGGCACCTTCTTCCCGTCCGCGAAAAAAGGAAAAAAGAAAGTTAGTTGTTGGACAGGGTTCGTGGCAGACGGAGCTAAAGCCAAAAACTCCGGGTAAAAGAAGAGCCTGTAAAAGTAGAACGATTCTACACAGGAATCCATCTAAATAAGATAAGTAACTTTGGGACAGTTTCTCCTTATACACAATTTTATATACCCCCCCTCTCTCTCTCTCTCTCTCTCTCTCTCTCTCTCTCTCTCTCTCTCTCAAAATTTGAAGAAAAACGAAAGAAAAGAAAAGGAGAAAGACAGTTATGTTCATGGACTATTCATTTATGATATATTTGTCACGTCGAAGGTGTATATCTATGTGTAGTAAAAGATTGATATATTTTAATGTTCCCACGTGCTTGAAGTTGTTATCGGTAGCGTATGCTACGAATTTGTTATGTCATGTTTCTTTTTCAGCTTCTATTCGCCTTATGATATGCTCGCTTCAAATTGTCCTATAAGTTCCTAAAAAAAATTCTTATACGGGGAACCGGAGTTGCCGACTACTACAATATCATATTATTACGTCTAAACCTAGGGGTCCATACCTTCCATTGTTCTAGGGGAGGAAGACTAGCGGCCTTGGTGGGTGTGTGTAGAGTGTGAAATTTGGAACCCCTTGCCAGCGGCGGTCAGTCTGGCCATAAATTAATCCCCAACATAATATGCCAGTTCTTATATGCCCGAGAAAAAAACTCTGAACGAGGACTTATTCTACAAGGGATCAAGTGCCAGTCTGCCCCGTCTTTACGCGTGCGAAAACAAAGTCCCGTTTTGGGATATTAAAGAATTTGCCGTCACACTAACATGCTGTACAACGGAATTGTAGTAAGCGAGTTCAAACTCGCTTCGGGCTTTTGTTTTCACTTTCCATCAAATGCCCTTGAGAAAAGGATGGATACCCCTATCTCCAAGGTATGGGTTAACAGTACCTCTACTATTTTTCTACAGGGATGGCTTTGGCTTTAATCAGACGACTAATGTTGATATGGTGTTAAACTAAAAAAAATCAAACCAAGACAATTTTTCAGCTTTACATTCACATTAAATTTAAATGTTAAATTTTATTTTTTAATAACAGACAGTTAAACTTTTTAATGTATCACTAAAGCGTTCAATTGTTTGATTCTACTGGTATTTCAACTCCTATAGGATAATCCTAAATCTAGATCTTATGTACATGTATGTATATTTTTCTTGTAGTAGATCCCTGAGAATGTGTTTTTACTGAAGATTCTACCGACTACTTATAGTTTTTAAACACATCTCTTTAACCCATATTTGAGATCCTAGGTGGTACCAAATCTTCGTGTCAATATAGACATATCAGCAACGACAAGTAAAGGGTATTTCATTATACCCGAATCTCCAAATTCTGGTAGGTGAAATATCCCTACCTTGCTTTTTGTCAGGTTTTAACCATTTCTTTGGGTTAAAGCTTATTTTTAGAAAAAGCTAAATCTAACCCCACCAATATCAGGAAAATGTTATTGATATCAATATCTATATTCATTTGCTTACAGTGAATGTTGTAATTGTAGAACATATATGTTATACATATTGATCATATTTTTAGATAGTAAATCTTGGTTAATATCAAAATGACGACACAAAGAAAGAAAGAAATAATACATCGATACTTATTAATTTGGAATTCAAAGTCAACATATATTTCAATTGTATAAACATAGCAAAATAAATAATTCTTCCGTATTGAGGCCGTTTAGAGAAAAAATAAACGGTCAAAGTGAAACATTCAATGACGTTACACGGTATCTTGAAGTCATTTGCTAGATTTAGAAAAGTATATCTGATTAAAATTTTCTTGAGGAGCACTGACCATATGTAGTAAGATTATTCTGATTAGGGTATAAGAAGTAACAATAAAAAAATTATTGTAAATGAATATCAAAACCAACTTATCTATTTTCAGTTGATTCCACTTATTTTTAAAGAAAAACATGGAAATTTAAAGAAAATCCTTTTGTCGAGTAGCGAGCTCCTCCAAGAATTGTTTTGTTTGATGAATTGTATATGGAGCATTCAACCTTATTATAAAACATATATATATATATATATATATATATATATATATATATATATATATAAGTGTGTGTGTGTGTGTATGTGTGTGTGTGTGTGTGTGTGTGTATATGTGTGTGTGTGTGTACCCGGATCGGGCGTGAAGGAATAAGTAAAACACCAATCTACAAATTTTATGAATCTAATTTCTTTAACTTAAGAAAAGCGTTTGTGGAAAAATGAAAATTTCGAAATGTTTTTTCGCCAGAAAATATAATATTAGTTAGAGCCTAAATATTCTCCAATATTTACATGACAATAAAGAAAAGTTAATGCCTTCAAAGTAAGATTTTGCTTTGTCTAAATCTATTTAATATATTTCTGTTGCTGTAAAAGTGTTATGGGTGATTACATTATTACGCAGAGAAAAAGTGTATTTATGCGCTTATATGTTTGCTGATACAGGTAAGAAAATCTGCAAGGAAAAGATCAAAGGGTTCGTATATATGTAAAAAAACAAACAAACTCTTTTCATTCAATTTAAAATAATTTAACAAAATTAAAAATGATGCACTTGGAACAGAAAGTTAGATTTTCGCTCAAATGAAATATGGTCGAAAGTTCCGAGTATATTTAAAGAATTAATGTATAAATCTACTGAAGATTTATCTGTTTCAACACGTATTTATAAGATTAAGTTAGGCTCAAAATTAAAAAGTTGATGATTTATCGCTGATCCTATTGGCTCAAAAAATGGATATTTTATAATTTAAGAGGGGAAAATTCTTATAAAATGTTGCTATTATATCCTTCAAATGTTGTGCGGCAAGTCAAATATTGTCGTCTTCGTTATTTTAAAGAAATTTAAAACGGGCTCGTAAGCTCTAATTGGTCAATAAACGCAAAAAATACAGGCACAGAAATTACATTTTCAAGAGACTATTTCTGTACAAAAATATATATTTTTTTGTATGGGAATTAGTTGATTTACCATCACTGATTGATCTTTTAAAAATCACTACGACTTTTGCAATTAACACGGTAGTTCTCATTTTTGGCCACACGTTGTATGTCACTAGGTTCAAAGGAGGAAGAATGGCAGTTGCTACATTATACGAATATTTTTCATAATTTGCTCTTCAGTGGAGTTGTTTTAAAGCGTGTAAAACACCAGCTCTACAGAATTTAAGCTCATCTTAAACTTTTTGCTAGGAGAGTATGTATTTCCTGTTCAATTATGCAAATGCAAATAATTTCTATGACAGTTAAGAATCTAAATACATTTTTTTAGATTAATAATACACAAAATTTATTACTATTTTTAGAATAATAGCTATTTCTGAGCCTCGTGATTATTTTCTTTTTCTAAAATATTATGTATGCTTTATTGATGAATATTTGTCAAAACTGCCACTTTCCGATTGGTTTATACAGGCACATTTCCTTTCCTTTCACCTAAATAAAGCAGTTGTTTCCTTGTAACACTTATAGTTGCTAATAAGCTAATTATTGCTTGTCATAAACAAGTACCTTGTTTAATTAGTATTTGTATTTCAGTAGGTTTGTAGACAAAGACAAAAATTCCTACTGAATGCTTGCCAGAACTTACTAAGTATAGTCTTGAGTCCGTTATAATAGGTCCATTTTTAGAATTTAAGTGTTTACACCATATTATTATTAATGAAAATTATTTGATTTGATAAAAGTAGTTAGACTGTATCCCTTACTTAATATTTCATAAATCTTAGAGTTAGGTGCTTTCTACAATCCATTGATATATCATATTCTTCCAATTATATAAAATCTCTTATAATGTCTTAATAGCAGACTGCTTTGGGGTTTCGATTTATATAGCAATCTCTAAAAATCTTGTATAATTATTTCTTTTAGTTAACGAGTTCTGGATTGAAAAAAAAATATTGGAGTATACAAGTAATAATTTCCTATCTTTCGTTTTTAAGTTTTCACATTAAAAAGTGCAAGGTTTTGGCAAATGCAAAATTCAATTCTATTAAACGCACAATGAAATCATTTTGATTTAAAAGGGTGAAATCCATCGACAATACGAAATCAATTAAATTAAGCACACATAGAAATCAATTTGATTAAACACACGTCGAAATCAATTTGATTAAACACAGATAAGTCAATATAGTTAAACACACCAAAATCAATTAATCACAGACTGGAAACAATTAATAAGATGAGAAATCAATAAAAGTAAACATACGCCAAAATCAATAAGATTAAGCAGACCTAAATCGATTGGATTAAACACTGGACGAAATAATAAGATTAAGTACAGCCCCCTAAACAAAAAGATTAAACAGTGTCCGAAATCACTCAGAATAAACTGAAGCTGAAATCAGTAAAATTAAACACAGGCTGAAATTACAACAATTAAACCATGGTCAAAATCAGGACAATTAAACACACGTCGTAATGAATACGATTAAACATAGGCTGAGATCAGTAAAATAACATGCAGGTCTAAATCCACTAGATTACACTCAAGGCAAAACTGTCATCGTAAAATACATGAAAAACTAATTTCTCTCTTGGTGCCTATCTTTCGTCGAAGCATGTTCAGTCTTCCCGGATATCCGATGTCTCGCTATTTTTGCGAAGTCATTCTTTTCAAAAGAAGAGTTATCAGCACACCCAACAAACTACGAAACCCTACAAACCATACAAAGCACGGGAACATACAAACCCAACAAACCACCAAACCTTACAACCACGAAAAATTAAATAAAATCGAGTTTTGGTAAAAATACTCGCAGTTTCTTCATTTTTCCTCGAAATCTTCTCGGTTGACGAAAGCACGTGAAACTTGAGAAAAAATACCTGTAGGCCGATTTTTTACTATCGCCATTATCCCACCCTGTCAAGCTGTTAGATAAGTCCACTGACTGTGTTTAGTTTCACCACAGTTAACAATGTTTGGTGTCTGTCCAGCTGCCCAGTCACCACAAACAAGCAGTGCAAATTGTCAATTCCATTTCTTCATGGTATACAGGTACTCTTGCTTCCACCAAAAAGAGAAAAATAATTTTCTGCTCGGATCAGCCATTTAAAGTATTAAATAAAATTAGACCTTCAATACCTGTCCACTGACAGTACTAGCACCGAAAACTTGAGTTTATTATGTACATTAAAAACATTAAAAAGTACCATTTTACTTACCATAAAAAATACTTCCCCTTCATTGTTATCATTTATTACAGTCTGTCTGACTTTCATAAATGTTTAGCTATGTTTTTGATGTGATGCTTATATTCATGTATAAAATACACAAATAGCTAAGCTTAACACATCCGTGCATATTCTCTCTCTCTCTCTCTCTCTCTCTCTCTCTCTCACACACACACACACTCACACACACACACACACACATATATATATATATATATATATATATATATATATATATATATATATATATACCGACATGCATTCAGGTAAAGGCTGGCACATCATGCATACGCTTTATTTTAAAACTAATGTTAAAGAAGGAGCATGAGACGTAATAGTTTCGCCGGTTCCTAGTCATTAAAATTATATATGTAATTATGTAATAAATTTATATGTATAGAGAATATCAATTTTGAATTCGTTCAAAATGATTTTCGATGTAGTATAAAATAATTCCAGTCATTAAATAAGAAAGATTGTTTGTTTGTTTATATGATGAAAAAGCAACATCAAATGTGTCTCTTGTATTTTGATAAGAGCGCTATTCAGGTTATATCTAATTTGATCAAATCCGATAATATCAAGGTTGTCTGTTATGTTCCAAGTTTTGAGACAGAATATGCACAGCGTGTTAAGCTCCGCAATAAATTTCGTCGGCCTCGTCGTCTATACAGAATCTCAGTAACGTTGTCATGATTTAAGAGCTGCAGGCACTATTTGTATGAATCTCATAATATCAAAGATTCGATCAAAATATATAAAACAAGATTTTCGTGTTTGCATTCCATAATATGTACAGAAATAGTTGATGGTGAATCTGGTGACCGTAAAGTATGAAAGTGACACAGGAAATTTTCATTTTAGAAGGGTCACTAAAGTTCGACTTCGTAAAGATTATCCAATAAATATTAATATTGACAAACTGAAAGCTTCTTACGAATATAATCTGAGTGTCAGAAAAACTGATAAAACTGTGCGCTCTTAAATGTACATATGTACATATATGAGTGAAAATTAACAAAACAAGTAAAGGTATTCAAATACACACACACACACACACACACACACACACACACACACACACACACACATATATATATATATATATATATGTGTTAGTCATATGCATTCATTTAAAACTAAGGAGGAACAACTAATTGGGAAGGGTATTTACTGAGGAAGATAATAATTCTACTCGGAATAAGATGAAGAATTGGAGGGAGAATTGCAACAGGCATTTTAGAATGCAGCATAAAATTCGAAGTGTCCTGGAAAGATCATCTTTAATTATATATATAAGTGGGAGTATGTATGTACTTGCCATGCAGTTCAAAAAATATATTGATTCTTCATTTTTAACCTAATATCATCGTCATTAGATAAATAACATTGAGTTCTCTGTTTCTCTCACGCCATCCGTCCCTATTGTTCAGCGCTATTAGCATGTCTTCTAGATTCCATACTTTGTTGGCACAGAGTCTTTTCTTTTCAAGTAATGCCAAGCATGTCTGGTCGGTTGAAAATTGATGGTTTATAAGATGAGAGTTTATTGGCTATACAACTGCTATTTTCAAGAGTGAAGCTTCCAGGATTTGTTCAAGCAACACGTAGAATTACACTTTTGCTCCTATCTACCTCTTTTCTCAAAGCGTTTTATAATAATTTATATGAGTGACTTCAGAATAACAAAGAACTACAGACGCGTAAAACTTTCTGCGATAGATTCTAAGTTTTAAAACGCCCTGCTTTTTAATCGTATCTACCCTGAAGTTGAGAAAATTCATCAGTCCGGATTTCGGAGAAATAAAACCTCAAATTTACGGATTCTTACCATCCGCCAAATTATTGAAAGAATTTGTGCAAGCGCATTCGAGGCACCACAAACGTTCGTATATTTCTGCAAAGCATTTGATTCCATAGACAGTGTAAAGAACGAGTAAATGCTATTAGCATAGCCATAGATACATAGCAATACAACTCGAAGAATATTTTTCAATAGAATTTATCAACAAACTCTGCAGCCCTGAAACTATCATTTCTTTTGATATTGGTCCGTTTGTTTGTTTCTCTTTCTGTCTCTCTCTCTCTCTGTCTTTCTTTCTCTCTCTCTCTCTCTCTTAGTCTCTCTCTGTCTTTATATATATATATGTATATATATTCCAGGATCTTATAAATATATATATGTGTGTGTGTGTGTGTGTGTGTGTGTGTATGTGTGTGTGTGTGTGTGTGTGTGTGTGTGTGTGTGTGTGTGTGTGTGCGCGCACGAATGTATAAAATGTATTGTTTTGATTTCATTCATGGTGAGGTAAACATACATCCATATTCCCAAACATATACGCACAAAAATGTAGAGCTTTGCATTTGTTTACTGATATGAAATAGAAGAATACAATGTTCAGCTTTCACCTTTTCTTGTCAGATTTTTCAAACTTTTTATCTATTGTTCATAACCTATTAACCATTGATGAATGTTAACTGCTTTGTCGCTCTGCCGAGGGCAGATTGTCTGATGTTTATGCCGTGCTACAATGTCTGCAGTTTTGAATGTTGTCTGCGAAAATGGTTTCAGAAAAGTGCTATTTTGTGAGAATTTATTATAGAAGTGTTAAAGAATTTGACCGCAATTAATGGCGAATTGATGAAGACTAATTGCATCTCCGATATAAGATTAGGAAAAAAATCAAAATAATTTTGATAGAAAATAGAGGAGGAATGGAGATGTAATAAATGATTTTCTGCGTATGTAAGAGAGACCATGAAGAAGAGGTAGACAGAAAGTATGTTACGCATTTGAAAATAACACTAGGTGACTCATAGGAAATAAAATTTCTGAACTTACGCTAGACTATTTGTAAAATATATTTTAAAGCGATATTTGTAAAAGAATAATTAAACTAGAAGCTCGAAAAAGTAATGATTATTGGCAAAACCTAAATCTCTACAACTATTTAAAAGATTAAGCGTGTTACATCTATGAAATATTGTTTACAGAAGAGAAATATGGGGAAAATATTGAAATGTCCCTAAATAAAAGAATTCCGCTTAGCGTTTGGGTTATTATCGTAGACAAGTGAAATATTGATCCGAGTTGAAATACTGGGAAATGTTTCTCACTTCTCGTTAAGAAAAAATAGATTGGGCTTACATCTAGAACTTTTATCTGGGTTCCACATTGAATTAGGTTTTAATTTATTATTTTTCTTTGGGAGTATATAGTGGTTATAATAGACCCAGTGGTTGATCATTATCATTGCTTCTGTCACAGACGTGACCAGATTTTAACACCATATAATTGCTTGCAAACTATTGATGTTACAAGGAATACTTGAAATTATAACAGTTCAAAATATATCGTTTAATGGAATCGTTACTTTAAACCATATAAATGTGTATAAATTATCAATATTCAATGGAAAAAAATCGATGCTATGAATAAGTGTGCTTGGAATATTAGTACTGTGCACGAACACTTGAAAGTATACAACAGTGTGCAAATTATTTCTATGTATTCATTTTTGATGATAATTCTTAAATTAGAGTAGTCTAATAAAAGGATGCAATTTCAAGTAAACGCATTGATATTAAGAATATAATTTTGATACAAATTAACCATTTGGAAATGAATCTGTTTTTGAAGTAATCAGGAGTGAATATGCCATTAAACAAAAATAGTTTTGTCATTATCTATGATTACTGTAGGTTTTCATTTTCTTCTCAACGAAAGGATATTTCATAATTTTATAAATACTACACTGAAATTCATCTTCCTTGATATATACATATATATGAATTAATATACGAAATCCTACAAAGTACATTTTAATTCTAAGTTTTCTCTTATTTTCCCCCTTTTCTATGTCACTCACTGCAATCCCTGAAAATATTTTTAGTCTAGTCATGGACAGGTTATGTCTGCAAGTGTAAATAATTCTTATAACAGACTTTGATTTGAAAATTTGAACTATTGCGTATACTGGTAATTTGTTTGTCGGGTGAAGGAAGAACTACTTCTTTTGGTAAAGTTGATGACAAAATAATGATGTTCAAGGGTGAAATATTTTATCCAATAAAACATACCAGAAGGTTTGAAAATATTTTTCTTTCTCCAAGATAGTTTTTCCAACCAAGGTTAGAGAGCTCAGTCTGTTGCATTTTATTCCCTACTTGGTAGAGAATAGATGAAAGTACATGAGGTATAATTTTCAGCATCATAAGGAGCTGACAACACGAGTTTACAACCGGGATAGGGTTTTATGCGATCACTTTACACTTATACCTTCGGCGGAAAAAAAAAAGAAAATATATATATATATATATATATATATATATAGAGAGAGAGAGAGAGAGAGAATATCATTATCCACTGCATCCAGACGACTTTGGAATCACTTGCAAAATCTATCCGATGATATTTCTGTTTATATATATGCTGTCATTTTTCTTGCCTTCAAATAAGCTTTGATGAATCATGGAATTTTGTAGATCTTTCACTCAATTCTTTCGCATACATGATAAAGTAACATTCAATTTGGGGGCTTAGTTAACCGGCTGTTAGTTGTGATGTTGTCGCAAACATTTTTTTTTTGTCAAGCGTGGGTTCTCCTGCTTGTGTGGCATATTGTAGAGTGCTGTTTTCTGACGTAGAGTCTTTCAACGGCCAGCCACTTTATCCTGTGATGCGTTACAACCTCTAGGCACTTGATGTTGGCCTCTGTTTAAATTTGAAGAGAATTTGGGAAGATTTATCGTAGCATAACGTGACCATCCGTACCACACACCCCCAGACAACATACAGTACATCTTTTGCGGACATGATTAGCTAACGGTTATTCTTTGAGTTTATCATCTGATCCTGGCTGAGTTTTTCTTATGAGAAAAAATGAGCATAACAGGTTGGTGGGTATGCTTGAACTTCTTGAAAAGCTTTGGAGAACGGTCTTTCCTCTAGTCCTTTAAGACTTGTGAAAAACTTCGCCCCATCTAAGTAAGTATGAGAAGGAATGAATGTTTTCATGCACCACCAGCATGTTAAGATTTTCAAACACCCTCCGTGTTCCTGTCCATGGACTTGAGTGAATAGCTGAGTTCATTTTCCATCATGGCCTGGTTCTCACCAAGAGAATCGAATGATATTTTCAAATCAGAACGATCAGATGGAAGCTTTCAGGCTTTCGTAACTTTACAATCGCAATTGGACTCGACTAACACATTTTTAATCCTTTGCATTAACACGAAGTTTACACCCAAACATTACAAAATCTTCGTATTGTCACTTACGGCATGAAAGCTTAGCAAAAAGCAAGTATTTCCCAAATTGATTAAGAAGTGAATTGCGTCATTATGCTGCTTCCTATTCCGATGGTGTAGAATAATTTTTTTTTTTTGTTTGACTGTAGATAAAAGCAGAAACATACAAAGCGCATGGTAGAAATTAATTAATCAAATCGGCTACAATTGACCCATCTGTATTTTTTCTCTCCCACTATATATATATATATATAAGCCAGTAAACAATCCAGTAAATCCAGAGTTGGGAAAAATTCCAAACAGGACAATTTAATTTTCAAATATATAATATTAAAGTTAAATAGTCCCGGTTCAGAGCTCAATGCAAATAAAATCTACAGAGCAAATATTACTTTGAAACAAAAGATAATATATATATATATATATATATATATATATATATATATATATATATATATATATATATATATATATATATATATATATATTGCACAGATCTAAAAACAAAGCAATTTAAAACAAATGGTTTTGAGCATCAACATGCATTCCCAGTGGAATTCTTTGAGAACTGAAGTATATGTATATAGCATATTGTGTAACTAGGTATTATTTCGAAGATAGCGTAAGCTATTATCATACAAATCTAAAAAACATTTCACTAAATCAATTGACACTTGAATAAATAGATAAAATGCTTACTATATAAGTTAGTGAAACATAAAAAGATACATCCAATTATCAAAAACAGCTTGTGAAGTGTTGTTGTATATTGACCTTCGACCTGGCCAAACATGCCATTCCAAAGTGATGCACCGGAAGAAAGTGACACATTCCAATGGCCAGTAATCGAAAGAATTCGCGTAGGTGGATTTGACTAACGAAGTGGGACAAGGTAAAAGCCCATGATACACTCATAGACTGATGCACCGGAAGAGAGTGACCTCTGAACCGCATGACATTTATTTCCGCTAGATGACGATCAAACATGCCATTCCAAAGATTGTATGGGCGATTGAGTGGGCGATTGAACTATTATATAACTCGGTGAAGACAGGAAGTCAGACAAGTTGGGAACCAGAGAAGTCGGAGAAAGTGTGGTAGAGAAGGGCTAAACCCTACAGAAGGGGCCATCGGGACCCCGATAGATTTGGAGATCAGACGAGTTGGAGATCAGACGAGTTGGAGACTAGATGTGCTAGGGAAAGAAACAACCGGCTGAAGGGACTCTCGTGACCCCCGATGAAGTTTGGGGACCAGACCAGTTGGTGAGAAGATGCAGTAGAGAAAGCCAGCAGAGTGGGTCCCCGGGCCTCCGGATGAGCATCAGGAGAACGAGAAAGACACAACGCTGATGGCCATAAGAGTGGGGGGTCAATATATTGCAGTTCTGTTTTGTCTCTAACTCCCTCTCACACGCAAACGTTACAAATAAAGTGAGAGGTATATTTGTTTAAAGAAGTCTTCGCTCGTCTTTATTCATTGCGTCAGTATGTATTCAGCATATATATGTATATATGTATAGTTGTATTATAGGAGTATACAATAGTATAAGATAAGAGTACAACAGATATATGCATGATTATTTGTTATTTTTGACGGATTTTACCCTATGTACACTGAACCAGTGAGCATTTTTACACAACTCCATTCTTCAAAGAACATTATTCAATCAAATATTTTTTGGATACGAACATCGTTGTTTCTATCGAGCCAATTTTATGTGGTAAATTTTCCATCTTTTTTTTTTTGTTTCATGCACGAAGAATGCAGGATACCCTTAAAATAGTCTGTAAACTTCCCTGTACTTAAAAGAATATGAATAAAAGAAGATAGAATGAATAACGTTTTGTTTCACATTATCTCCCTCTGTTTGCCTAACGATGAGAGTGCAATGTGTACTTTTAAACATTTTCTTCAAAGTTAACATTTTGTTATTAGGCCCATTTATTGAAGAGTTACTTTTGTCAAATGGTGCAAATCCAGTTGCTTTCTGAATAAGAGAAACGACTCAAAAAGACTCATAATAGCATAACATTTCATAAACGAAAAACAAAGAACAAATCTCGTAAAAGTAAAGTCTAAGAACTGATTGAACAATAAGATTCGAGCTCACTGCGACCAACGCATTTTTTATCAAGGAAAATATATCACTATGCAACCTCATATATATATATATATATATATATATATATGTGTGTGTATATATATTGCAAACTAATATAGTTGTTACTATGTCACTTAGTGGGTTAGTAGCAGAACAAATTCTGTTTAATTTGGAGAGTGCTCAATATCGGTGATAGAGCTAAGATATTATATAACAATGAATAGGTATAAATTAGCTTATATATATATATACTGACACGCATAAGTATTGGATACATGTTAGTAACTCTTGGTTATGTTAGCCATTTTGCCTGATATTTGGTCAGTAATATATCGTAAAGTTGTTTTAGTTGTAAGTGGAAGAAAAATTAAAAACTCATGGTTGAATCCATTTTTTTTTTATCAAAGTTCAAAATTACCCCATGCAAAAGTATTGGATAAATCAATTTAATATTTTTTTGTGTAGCCTCTGTTCTGTTTCACTGTTTCCAGTCGCTTTCTATAGTTGGCCACAAGTTTTCCACACTGATCCAGCGTTACTTTACCCCATTTTTCCTTGCATAATTCCTCTAATATCAAGATATTTTGTATATTCCACTCATGAAGTTTAACCTTCAAAGTATTCCACAAATTCTCAATTGGATTCAAGTCAGTCTCCTGATTAAAATCCAATTGAAAGTACTAATACCATTATTTTCAAACCATTCCTTTGTAAGTTTGGCGATATGCTTAGGATCATTGTCATGTGGAAGCACGAAATTCCAACAATGTCCTAAAGATGTTGCAGATTTCTGAAGGTTCTTCCCTAGAATCGCCCTATACATACTACCATTCATACTACCATTGATAACTTATAACTCACCAGTGCCCTTTAATGAAAAACATCCCCATATCATACTGAAACCACCCTAAACTTAACAGTGGGAATGATATTGTGCTTCTTGAAGGCAGTGCTATTTTTACGCCAAAAACTTGTCGCTGTGTTGCTTCCGAATAGTTCAATTTTCGTTTCATTCGATCAGATTTCCTCTTCCCCCAACTGCATATTTTTCTTTTCATAAGTTTCAACAAACTTTAATCGGTCTTTGACATGTTTGGTTTTCAGTAAAGGCATTTTTCTTGGTGATCTTGAATGAATAGTATCCTTACATTAATTCCAGCACCCATAAGATCAGTTTTAATTTCAGAACGAGTAATGAAGGCGTTTATTTGCGCATTTCTGCTAATCCACCTTGAAGTACGCTCATTTTTCCATTTCTTGGAAGGTTTGCTGTACCTTCGCCATACATCTTATACTTTCTGATGATATTTCCAATTGTACTTAATGCTAGATTCATTTCTTTAATTATGATCACTATCTTGTAAAAGATTATGTGCTCCTCTGATTGACCAGAGATAACATTCCAATACTATCGAAAATTTGAACATTTAAAATACAAATTTTTGATTGAAAATTTGAAAAAAGTGTCATGTATTCAATACTTTTCCATAGAGTAATTATGAACTTTTATAAGAAAAAGTATTCAACCATGAGTTTTTAATTTTCCTTCCACATACAACTAAAACAACTTTACGAGATATTACTTACCAAATATCAGGCAAAATAGCGAACATAAACTAGAGTTATAACAGAAAATATCATGTATCCAATACTTATGCGTGTCACTATATATATATATATATATATACTAGGATGGATAATTTTCTGCGACCATTGTTTTCATGTCGTCTTTTTAGGAAAATCAGCTGGCAGAAAGATTCGGGAGAAATAGAAAAAATCGAAAACGTATAATCGAAAGAATTTTTACATTAGAATTGCGTGTATTATATATATATATATATATATATATATATATATGTGTGTGTGTGTGTGTGTGTGTGTGTGTGTTTACGAAATATTTTGTGTAGCCGTATATGTGATTGTTCGTTCGTGCGCATGCGCGCGCGTGTGTGTGTGGGTGTGTGTGTTATATACGTAATATTTTGTGTAGCCTTATATGTGATTGTTAGTGCGTGTGTGTGGGGGTTGTATTATGATACATGCTCCGCATGGCAGATTTAAGGTTCCATCATGAATATATGTGGAGTGAAGTGTACCAAAAGGTGGCGAAAGTTGAAAGACAATTGGAGATTTGGGCCGAATATTTTTTTATGCGTGTAGTATTGTCTTTAGCAAAGGGACAAAGTTATTATCATCATTGCATTATGAAGAAAATATTTTTTTTATTTAACATGTAATTACAATAGACGGAATTGATGTTTGGTTTTAAAACGTAAGAATAATTGATGAGGTGGGAATAACATAGTGTTACGAAATGTTTAATACCGTTATATACTATCGTTTATTATGAAATACTAGCAACCATATGTTGTTATATTGTCTACGTTAAAATGCAATACGTAAGTTATAATAACTTGTATTGGTTTCCTATGTCACGTTAATATTATGTTATATATTATTACCAAAGCCAGAATAAATAAACGGAAAAAATAACGAATATAGGTTATGTGGTGATAGCGAAAAGACATATGTGAATGCGGCAAATAAAGAGTAAAAATAATATGTTAATGCAGCTCATAAAGAGTAAAAAACAAGACACGAATGGGTGGGGAATTGGGAAACAAATGAAATTTGATCATATGAACAAATGGTATATACAACCCAGAATCCTTCTTAGAAATGAGACCCAAAGACTTCTCCTTGGGATTTTGAAATACAAACAGATCACTTAATCTCGGCCGGACAACCAGTTCTAGAGATAATCAACAACAAAAAAGAGATAGAGACGCATCTAATTAATGGACTCTTCATTTCCTGCTGATCATAAGGTAAAATAGTAAGAAAGTTTAAAAAAATACCTTGATCTTGCTAGAGAGCGAAAAAGACTATGGAACATAAATTTACGGTGATATGCATTCTAGTTAATGAGCTTGATACGGTCACCAAAAGTGACTAGAGACGTTGGAATTAAAGGGACAAGGGGAAACCATCCAAAAGACAGCATTATTAAGATCTATCAGCATACTGAGAAGTGTACTTGAAACTTGAGGAGTCTTGCTATCACTCAAACTCCAGAAGACCATCAGCTTACACTGATGTAAAAAAACTCTGAAAGGGGTAAATTATAATAATAACAACTTTCTCCCTCGTACGAGACCAGAGAAGAATAAATGGACCAGAGAACAAAAAAACTAATGACCATGCATAATGCTATTGTCTTAGCATAGAGTTTATTCTAAGGCTAACATCAACAAATAAATGAATTAATACATCGTTTAATTCTAACAACGTGAAACAATTAATAACAATATATAGTCCTCCCTGTATATAAAGTTGAGTTTGAGGGACTTACCAGCGCTCTGAAGAAGATATCTGGTATCTTAGGTTTGTCTTTCTGAGAGCTTTTAACGTCCCCGCCGCACGGAACGTCTGATGGAATCTGTCTGACTGGATTTTGAAATTTTACGCTAAGGCTTCTGAGCTCGTCAAGTGATTGATATATCCAATCACTGAGAGCCTCTCCCTCACTCACTCCATACACAGGAATTACCATTTTACTAACTCAACAAGGCATTACATCCAAGAGATGACGTTGATAGACTATATGTGTCAAGGAAAGAGGGAGGAAGAGGACTTGCGAGCATTGAAGGCAGCGTTGATTCATCGATACATCGACTCAAAGACTACATAGAAAAACGGGGAGAAGGAATGATTACAACCACCAGAGGCAATACTGACGACACGAGGATCAGCAGAACGACAATAACTAGAAAACAAAAGTGGGAGGAAAAACAAACCTATGAACGTTGTAAGCGGTTAACAAGTGACATCTCACGCAAGAAAACGTGGACGTGGCTAATAAAGGGAAACCTTAAGAGAGAAACTGCATCTCTTCTAATAGGAGCATAAAACAATGCCATAAAGACCAACCATATCAAAGCAAGTATAGATGATACAGTAAAATAGTAGATGTAGGTTATTTGGTGATAGAGACGAAAGCATCAATCACATAATGAGTGAATGCAGCATGTAAGCAAAAAACATGGACATCGGCCAGAATACTGAAAAGAGTCGTGGAGATTTGAAGAGTCTTGTAGTCACTAAAACTCAAGGGAAAGTCTGTTAGCTGACGCTGATGTTAAAAACCCTCAAGAAGTGGAGGCTGACACCATCAAACAAGTGCAAATGAAAGACAAAATTCAAAATGAATATCTCAGGAGAACTAGAAAACTACTCGAGACAAAACTCTCCAGCAGAAACCTTATCAAAGGAATAAATATCTGGGTGGTACCACTCATTAAATATTGCGGACCCTTTCTCAAGTGGACCAGAGACGAACTCAAACAAATGGACCAAAGAAGAAGAAAATTAAAGACAATGCATACGACAAGAAATTGAAATTTGACCAAACGAACAAGTCGTATATGTTCAGTACAGAATCTATTCTGAAGAAGGAAAAAAGCAAACTTCTCATGGATTTTTAGAAACAAACAGATCACCAGATCTTTGCCTGACAACTAAACCCAGTAATATTGAACAACAAAAAAGCTAACCTAACAGTGACTTTTGCCGTCACGGTGGACCACAGAGTAAAATTAAAAGAAAGCGAAAGAGAAATATATCATCTGTATCTTGCCCGAAAAAAAAAAAACACAACAAAATAAAAACAACAAAGAAATAACAAGGAAAATAAAGGTGATGGTGATGTTATATTTAATCAGTGAGCTAGGAAGAATCCTCAAAGGATCTGTAAAGGGACTGGAAGACTTAGGAGGAACTTGCTGTCTCTCAGGCTTTAGTGGAAACCATCAGATCATACTGATGTGAAAAAGCTCTATAATAATGACAATACTAACAATGATTCTAACTACTTGAGCTGGTGTAAAAAACTTGCAAAGAAATTTAAATTTGACCATATGAACAAATGGTATATGCATGACCCAGCATCTGTCCTAGATAATAATACACATAAACTCCTATAGGACTTTGACATACACACGGATCACCTAATCTCGGCCAGAAGACTTTTGACCTTATAATAATCAACAACTAAAAAGTGAACTTCCAAAGTTGTGGACTTTGTTGTGCCGGTTGATCACAGAATAAAACCGAAAGAATGTGAAAAGAAGGATCAACTCCTCGACCTTGCAAGGGAATTGAAAAATTATGGAACATGAAGGTGAAAATTATAGCAATCGTGATTAGTGCTTTTGGTACAGTCACTAAAGAATTATTAAAAGGACTGGAGGACTTGGAGGTTGGAGGACGATTGGATACAATCCATACTACAACATTATTGATAACGGCCAGAGTACTGAGAAGAGTCCAGAAGACACGAGGAGATTGCTGTCACAAAAACTCCAGTGAAAGACCATCAGTTAAAACTGTTGAGAAAAACTCTCTAGGAGTAAATAATGATAATAATGATATAATCTTCTAAAACAAGGAACCTAATCAAGAAATTAATAACTTTGTTGCTTCCTATGTATAATTGTATATATAATGCACATATATATATATATATATATATATATATATAATAAAGCAATTTCATATATATATATATATATATATGTGTGTGTGTGTGTGTGTGTGTGCGCGTGCGTGTGCGTATCTATATATACACCGTGTATGTGTCTGTGTTAGCATGAGAATATTTCTGAACAATATTACAATAGTTTCTCATCACCAATTGCCCGGGTGTCAGCTGCATGACCGACAACAAAAGGTCAATGACAAAAACTCTTTTGCTATGTGCGAAAGATGTTCATACACGAGGGAATATTTATAAAGGTTCAGTCAGTTAGTTACAGGGGGATCGATATATCACAAGCAACATTTTGTGGCTATGCGAAGCCGCTCACTCCTCTGGGGGTGTGCTCCGATTTGTCCAAGCTTGTGATGATCGACTAGAAAATAACACGTCACTTCTTTTTGCTTTTTGAGACCTATCCACAGAGAATTTGCAACTTAGGGGATAAACTGTGTTGGATTTTTCTGTGAATGTGCGCCTGATTGGTTCATTGTTGATATGACAATATATATCTCTTTGCCATTTCTTCATCTTGCTTTAGTCTTTCCCACTACGTCATTTTTCGAGACGCATAAGCAATGTGTGTTTTTTTTTGGCTAACATAAAATTACTTAGCATATTGTTTCGTAAAGTAAAACAGACATTTGAAAAAGAAGTCTTATCCTCTCATGTCCTAAAATTATTCGCCAACATCGGAAAAAAATCACAGGTTTTAAGGAATCATCTGTTACAATGTATCTCTTAATTTTACAGCACAAATGTAAAGACAAAGATCTACATGAATATCATATAAAAATAGTTTTCTATTTAGAGATTTGTGCAATAAATATGACGTTTGTATATTTTATTGATACAGCATATTTAACGTGATTATCATCTGAGTAAATATAATCTAAAATTTTATATATATATATATATATATATATATCGTGCCGCTAGCACGGATATCCCAGAACTTCCCTCTTCTCTTCTCCCTATCGTTCATTGCTTCTGGCAGGTCTGCAGGGCTACATCTCGTATCCTCACACAGCTGCTGTATGTATCTTCGAGCTGGTCGTCCTGCTTTTGCTTGGCCGTATGTGGGGGTCCATAGGAGTACATGAGCTTGTCCCTGCTTCTCCAGCAGTGTCCTGCATGTCTGATTCATCTAACTTGGATAGTTTTCGTGATGGGAGGAAGGTGGTCGTAGAGTTAGTTCTTTGTGGGATGTTGCCGCCAGGACTTGTTCCATATTGCTCGCAACATTCTTGTGTAATTGCTGTCTAGCTTCTTCTCCAGCCGTTTTGTTAGCGTCCATGTGGTGCATCCATTCAGCAGTATCGACACGACCGCTGCCTGGAAGAAACTGCATTTAATTTTATCGCTCAGGTTTGATTTCCATATGATCGATAGTTTATCGATAGTTGTCCTTGCCTTCGTTAGCCACATATCGATGTCTTTTTCGGTTGATGAGACACTGCTTCCTAGGTAGGTGAATTTGTCTACCAGTTTAAGAGAGGTTATATATATATATATATATATATATATATATATAGTAGTGTCCAAAACTAAAGGACAAAATTTTAAAACCTAATATTTGTTAGAAATAACAATTGTGAAAAGCTGAAATTTTGACAACTGGTAGTCGTTATCATTCATAATAACATACTAAAATTTGAATCATTTGCAAAGGATAGAAAAAGAATTATAACAATTATTTATTCATTTTCAAAATAGGATCGTCCGAAAGTAAGGGACAAAATTGAGAAAAACAATGTAAACAGTATGCTATATTCAATTTTTTTGATTTCCTCTAAAGAATAAGTCTTACTTAATCATTTGTAAACGTTGCATCAGCCAGCACCATGGTGAAACGCCAAAAACTTGATTACTCTGTGAGATAAGCTATTGTGAAGCTACAAAAGGAAAAGTACACGATTAGAGAGATTTCAGAGAAAGTAAAACGTTCCAAGAGTGTTGTAGACAGGGTTGTTAAATCCTACAATGATACTAGCAAAATAGTTAGTGCTTTTAAAACCGGCAGACCCCGCAAAACTTCGGTAAGAGAAGATCGAATAATGCAGCGTATGTCATTAAAGGACCGTTTTAAGTCTTGCACAGAAATTAAAAGGGTTATGAATAGTACCTCATGTGTTAATGTGTCAAGACAGACTGTTTCTAGACGACTGCAAGAAATAGGGCTGTTTAATCGAACCCCAAGGAAGAAACCACTTGTTAGCTCGACAAATAAGAAGAAGAGGTGAGAGTTTGCAAACAGGTATGTAATTTGGACATATGAAAATTGGGCAAAAGTATTTTTAAGTGATGAAAGCAAGTTTAATTTATTTGGAAATTATGGAAAAAACAATGTAAAGAGACGTATTGGTGAAAGATTAAGAGCAAATTGTACTAAGAAAACTGTCAAGTTTGGGGGCGGAAGCGTCCTAGTATTTGGAATGTTTTCTAGCCAAGGTACAACGCCTCTTGTCCGGTTACAAACTCGTGTAAACGCGCAGGTCTATAAAAACATTGTTTAAGATCATGTTGTGCCAATCATACAGAATTCAGGTTTCGATAGGGCTACCTTTATGCAAGGTAATGCCACAAGGCAAAGGTGGTAATGAGTTACCTTAGCGAGCAAGATTTCGAAATTATGGATTGGCCACCGCAAAGTCCTGACTTAAAGCAAAGAGAAAATATTTGGAAGACCTTAGGAGTGAAAGTTATGGAAAGTTATGGATTTGTGGGTGAAGCTTCAAGAAGAATAGTCTAAAATTAGTATCGAGTATTGTCAAGAACTGATTCATTCTTGTAGTCGAAGATGTGCAGCTGTCATTGAGAGCCAGGGCTCATTTACTAAATATTGATTGTACATGTATTTTTATTGCTTTTTGGCTGTTTACATTGTTTTTCTCAATTTTGTCCCTTACATTTGGACGTTCCAAATTTGAAAATAAATAAATAATTCCTTTTCTTTCCTTTGCAAATGATTCAAATTTTAGTATGTTATTATGGATGATAACGACTACCAGTTGTCAAAACTTCAGCTTTTCACAGTTGTTATTTCTAATAAATATTAGGTTTTAAAATTTTGTCCCTTAGTTTTGGACACTACTATATATATATATATATATATATATATATATATATATATATATGTATATATATATATATCAAATCACATGATATGTATTCATCTATCTCTCTCCCCCTTTATATATATATATATATAGATTGATGAATTTATATCATGTGATTTGAAATATGCATGATGAAAAATAACTCAGTATCCAATGAGCATGATAATCACACCGGCGAGAAACTAACAGCCACTAAACACCTTGATTCTATATCTACTCTATCTTAAATTATAAATACCTGTGCAACGCATGTGTTTCCGAATATATAGTTTGGCGTTCATATGCGAAGAATTATTTAGAGTTTCTTCGAAAACTCTATCCAATCTTGATGTATGGATACTTTTGAACTAAGTCTCATAAGGCTCACTTCCTTCGATTATTGTTTCTCACTATACATACGAAGATACACTTGGGTTTTCTTTTACAGCACTGTTAAACAGAAGTGGAATCTTGAAAAATGAGACATTCTTGTTTACGTCATTCTTTCCTCGTGGGATTTAATGTTCAAAGGAAACGTATTTTATTGTTCCAAAATCCTTGCGTCTTCGTGAGCAAAAGATGGAAGAAATATGTGTCTTTCGGAACATTCTTACTAATGTAATGTTATATGTTGACATTTAGTGCGTGCTGTTGTTTCTGGTTGTCCATAAGAATAATCATATGACTGTTCTATAAAACTTCATAATGCTTTCAATAAAGAATGTCTAAATGAGTTCCGCTGTTTATAATTGGAAAAGTGCAACAATAATCCGTGAAGTCACGCGAGATTTGGCGAGACTTCTATTCGATCACACACGCAGAAGGAATAAGTCAGACTAGAAATGAAGGAGAAATACCACTTAAATAGGGATAACAAAGTCAGAGAATGGAATACATTATTAATTAATAGATTAAAGTTTAAAAAGATAGATAGAAATGTAGAAGTGGATGTTTAAGAAGGAAAAATATGAAATTCTTTTGAGTAGAAATAACTTGTATTTGTATCAGCCTATAGATTCTAAAATTCCAAATTGTTTCAAGAAAAAGCCATGCTAATTCGGAGGAATACATTGAAACATGGTACACACAAATATACGGGTTTATAAAGGTAATAATGTTTTAAAATAAGACTAAATAATCAGGTAGAGCAATAAAAGTTTTGACCAACCAGAAGCCATGATGGCTATTGCACCTACTAAATTCCCGACATACCGAGTCTGATATAAGACCACCCAGCAAGTGGCCTTGCATGATAAGGCTGCAGCTTTAGGGAATCTAGATTACCCCTTCATTGCCAATGGTCCTAAGTCCACTGTATCCCGGAGTTGTGACACTTGATAGGTTCCTAACTATGGGACAGAGAGAATAGTTTGACATTGAAACAACGGGCATTCAAATGATTGCTAATTCATTGAATTGTTAAAAAAAGAACTGTTAGACTATTTAACTGTGTAAACAAATGATTCCTGTACTGAATTTTTCGTTTTACTTCGCAATACTTAGCACCATTAAACTCTGTGTAAATGAATGTATAGTGGTGAATATCATAATTAGTGTTAAATAGGAATACTGGTTAACTCTTCACTATGTGAAAGCAAATGATTACATTTGATTAGAATAATTAGTGCTACATAGCAATAATTGAAAACATTTAAATGTGTAGAAACAATAGCAATAGTTCTATGCAAAAAGTGAGCTCGGACTAATTTAAAGATGAAATTACCAACAGATTATTCACTTACAAAATATATACGTATATCCATTTAAACATGTGCAAACAAACGAATACTAATGTGTTAAGGATAAAGAGAATCACTTGAAATCATTTAACTGTTTGCAAAAATGAGCTCAGGTTTGTTTAAAACCGTTATCAAAAATTTGTTGTCAAATAATTATTTGTTAACAAATTTTTGAAAACGTATAGGTTATATTATATAATATATAACCTATGCGTTTACTGAGAATTAGATATTAAAATACATTAAATGGTCCATATCCTCTAAAACCCAAACAAATCAAACCAAACAAAATTTTTGTCATGACACGACAAATTTATAAGAGGATTAAAAACATTAAATGATATATTAATTAATGACTTTAAACAGAAATTTACGTGCATGATGTATTAAAGATTTAGAAGATAAAGCCGCTTTCTCACTTATTTCTTGTTACAGAGAAGTGGTTTGTTACTAAAATATAAAAACTGCAAGGTGATCTTAAACTTTTCTTAATGATAATATATATACAATGTTTGTATATGTATGGCTCATAGAACACCCTCGTACGCCTTAATGGTTTTCAGCTCAATATCTTCTTTATCCGGAGGCAATGTTTAACGCAGTCCACTTAAAGAGCCAACATATGAAAATTGTGTTTCTTCTTGGAACAGATTTGCAAGGCCAAACATAGCCTAGCCGCTAATTATTGACCGGTATTAAGTATTGGTCAGTCATCACTGAACTCTTGCCAATTTATTGAAGATCTAGAGTATTATCTCATTTAAAAGAGATTGCGATGAGAACAGAATCTTAATAAAGTATCTTCACATAAATATTACACCAATTTATTCAGGTATCAATTTGGTTACATCGGTAGTTGAACACAGAAATGCCAAGAGCAAAAAACGTAAGTGAGAGCCAAATTTTGTTTGCCATATATATATATATATATATATATATATATATATATATATGAAGAAAAAACCAGACATTCAAATGTATTTATTTATACAGGAAAATATGTGCCAACGTTGGGCGTTTCGGCTTTTTGTTCAGAGACATGTCAGTATGTGATGTCACGTCAAATCACACACACACACACACACACACACACACACACACACACACACACACACACACACACACACACACACACACACACACAAAAACAAACGCTAATGATGGTTTTAAAACGATAAGACATTTAAAAATGGACCATTTTTTATGTATAAAATATATATGCTCTTAATATGGCGCTTTTTCATAGTTTGTATTTTCATACCGTTAGATTTGTATTTTTTCTTATGTATATATAATATATATAGCTTCGATTGTCAGATTCATAAATAGTCCCTTCTTTAACTTCATAAATAACTATACATATAAAAGCACTTTTGAAAAATGCTCATGCACACAAAAATGAATAAATTTTTCTAAATACATAATCATAAATTGTTATATATGTACCGCCATTTAGGCAGAGCTTAGAATATGCCTTCTGTATCCTCTGCAGAAGGGTAAGTAACCATTCAAAAGCTCTCCTTTTAGTTAGGTTTTGGTTGGGGTTTATGACATCAAGACTGGTTGTTTTTTTTATAGCCGCCTTTGGTTTGTTTTACAGCATATCAACAATTGAGGAATAATATAATGCCAATTCCTCTTTATGCATATAGTCAATATACGTATGATTTGTAAACTTATTTAGTTGATATCATTTATGAACAAGCTGGTGGTAATTTTTTGCACGCAGTTAGATGGTTTCAAGTATTGTTATATGACAGTAAAAATTGATCACCGTTCATTTTGGAAGCAAACATTTAAATAGATATACACGACATGTAAGATTAGTTTGTAGATAATTTCATAAGTTAGAACTAATTTATTTGCATAGGAGTAATGCTACTATCTCAACTCAATTGATGGTTTCAATTACACCAACATTTCTAAGTTATTTAAGGCCAAATGGTCTTCATACATATACATTTGATACATATGATTTGTAGACATATGTCAACAAAGTTAAATAATTCCATGCGTTGTTTTGTATAATTAACATTTCAATTCAAGAATCATTTGTTTATTGACAGCTGATCAAGCAGTCATGTTTCAATCGGTGGAATTCAACGTAAGTCATTTGTTTACACTCAGTTAAATTGTTAGACATACTCTTTGACACATAGTTAGGACCCTGTCAAATACTACCACTCCGTGCCACTGTGGACATAAAAGCAAAGGCAATGAAGAAGCATTCCGCATTCCTCTAAACTCCAACAATACTAGAACCTCATCATCAGAGGTTTGATGTCATATACAGGATAGTCGTTGGAGTCTTTACCCTCAACAAAAATGCAATCGGTGTATTCTAAAACTCAAGCAAACTAGGCTGGTTATTTGATTACAAATCCTGCTTACACATGTCTTTTAAATATATACATATTTTTCAACCCCTGCACTCGGGTAGGATATGACACATGGTTAATTTTTAAGCAGAGTTTAACAGGTTTGAATTCAGAGTTTTCCTTCTCCTAGACTAGTTTCTTCACCAAGCCTGAAGAAGCCTGTCTACCCTACTATTTAGTCATAGCTGGGGGGATAATTGGATTCATACCTTTACCAGGGGTATTAGTGCTATTTGAAATGCAATCAGTCTCGTCCAGAATTTGATCTCGTCTCGCTGTGTCCATTTCCTACGACGATATCCATTACGCCACGGGCAACTCCAATGATAATCATTTCTCCACGGGCACTTCCTATATTTATTAAACATATATATGATTTGTAATCTCAGTTTGTTGACACAATTTTTAAACGAGACTGAAATTATTTTGTTGCACATTTCACTAGTTTCCAGTTTTCTAATTCAACAATGTTCTATTAAACACTCTTCATTTATTTGCACATAGTTAAAAAGTTCCAAATATTGCTAAGTAATACCAATAATTTTATTCTAGATACAGTTATATTGTTTCACGTATTGAACGCAACGATTTATTCGCATACAATAAAATGGTTCCTTGTATAGATATGTAATACCAATAAGTTAATTCAGGTAGACAGTCGAACAGTAACAAGTTCTGCCTTTAAGTACTAATTAACCTATTCAACATTACTCATTCATGGATTACATATATTGCAATATCATCATCTTGTCGTGCCATCAACGCAGATATCCCTGAACCTCTCTCGCCACCCCCTATCGTTCATCGCTTCAAGTAGGTCCTCAGGGCTACGCCCCGTATCTACACAGAGCTGCTCTATGTAGATTCGAGCATGTCACTCTGCTTTTGCTCAGCCGTGAGGAGGGGTCCATAGGAGTATATCACTTATGAGCTCGTCCCTACTTCTGCAGCAGTGTTCTGCATGTGTGTTTCGTCTAGCTTAGATAGTTTTTGTGATGGATGGTGGGTGGCCATATAGCTGATGCTTTGTGGGGCGTTGCTTCCAGAACTTGTTCATTATTTGCTCGCAACAATCTTGTGTAGTTGCCTTCAAGCTTTTTCTCCATCATTTTAGTTAACGTACATGTACTGCATCTATATCGCAGTATCGACACGACCGCTGCTTGGAAGAAACTGCGTTTCATTATATCGGTTCACTCACAATTTAATGAAATATCTGTTATTTTTTTCACAGACAGTCAAATAGTCAAACTTCTTTTTCTAACAAGACAATTTTACATCAGCCGTTTGTTTGGACTCTGTTTAAATGACAAACAGTTCTATTTGACCCATAATTAGGAGACTCTTAGATGTCACTATTCCGGTCAAAGTGGATTTGAGAGCGATGGCAATGAAGAGATAAACAGCATTTTCCACTGTTCGACGGTTGAAATCTTACTATCAGAAGGTTTAGTAACATATCCGAGGCCCTCGATAACATACGTGTGCGTGTATTATTCAATATGCATAAAAAGATTCCTATTAACTTTAATAGCCGGGTGTTTTCCAAACTTGCTTGTGCAAACTGGTGAATATATAAATCATATTATGATTATCAGTGTGTTTTCCGTTAAACTTGTTCTCACCTGGGAGATAAGGAAAATACACATTTTTTTTCTTATTTAGTTGCGTTAAAGATATATATATATATATATATATATATATATATATATATATATATATATATATATATATTTCAATGAAACTACTCCGACTGGTTTATTGTCGGCGAAGCTGAAAGCTTTTCATTTCGGCCCTTTTACCTACGCCTATCGCCCGGACAACAGCAAGCGTATTGCTGGTTTTATGTCGGATAAGATTTTATTTCCTGATGTCATTCAACCACAAGCAAGCAAGGAAACGATGACACAACAATTTTCTAACTAGCCGAAAATGAAGACAACACGAAATGCATAATTTAGAATACACATTTTTTTTATTAACACAAAAAAATAAAGGCATGTATGTGAAGTAAAATAGTCTTAGTGACAAAAAATTAGTTTAAAAATTTGGGGACCATTCACCAAGAATTTTTTCAGCAATAATCTTTTGCGTGAGGTAGGAACGGGGTTAGCAAAAAGTTAGACAACATTAGAATGAAAGCTTATCTTACTTTTCACTCAATTCTCCTTTTATCTTTTTTATACATACATGTTTCTCTCTTCCTTTTTTTTATGTTGTCACGTTTCACCAACCGTTAATTTCTCTTTCTTTCTTTCTTTCTTTCTTTCTTAGTACATCTACGAATCATTTCTTGTTATCTGTTTTTTTCTCGTAGAGAGTTAAAAACAAAATAATCCCACAGTTCTTATCCTTTTTTTACTGGTGGCATTTTAATCTTCCCATATGAGCTGACCTGGGGAGGACCGTTTACTCTTTGCATCACAGACACGTCTGTCAGTTACGAGAAATCTCGCCCAACTGACCGGTTTCATTTTTCCTCTTTGCAAATTCGACCTCCCTTGTAGCCTCCTATCACGCGGGCTTCATGACCAATCATCATTCAGCCTTGAAATAGGTTGCTTGTTGCTAGGGGTTTCTTGTCTGTTCATACACCCTTAATAACGAAGCTTGACCGGTAATCGGTCACCAAGCACCCATGACCCAAATTCGAGTCTTTAGACTTCTCGTCAACTTCTGCTGTTTCACGAGGGAAACAAAAAGGAGAGGGAGAAAGAGAGATAGAGAGATAGAGAGAGTCTATATTTTTGGCTAAATATATGACTATGGACAGGGTCCAAATTCATAGCTATATATATATATATATATATATATATATATATATATATATAATTTCATCGATAATTTTAAGAATATTGCATTTCTTAACAAAAAAAATGTAGAAAGGTATTGACTGATCGTCCTCATCTATGAAAATTAATTTTACAACGATTTTCTGGATTACCTAGTCCTGGCAAGACCAATTTATAGTCAAAAAACAAACAAACAACAACAAAAGACAGAAACCAAAAACAGAACCTGCCGATTAGTTTACGTATAACAGCGGACCACAGAGTAAAAATAAAAAGGAAATGAAAAGGGAGATAAATACCATAAAACTGTTAACAGCACTGAAAAAATATAAAACATAAAAGAGTCAGAGATACCAATTGTTATTGGTACACTCGGAAGAATCAGCAAATGTTTATGTAAAAAGACTAGAAAACTTAGAAATCAGTGGACAAGTAGAGACCATCCAGACTCCTTCTATATTAAGATTGGCCAGAATACTGAGAACAGCTCTGGAGACTTGAGAAAATTTACTATCGCTCAAACTCATGTGAAATTCCATCAGCTACGCTGGTGTGAAACACTCTCAAGGAGGAACAATAAGATACTACAAGTACTAAAAGAAAAAGGAAAAGTATTTTCACCCAGTTTAACCAATCATCCAATAATGCCATAAAAACCAATTTAATTAGATACTTCTTGAGTTAACCATATTGCATTACATAAAATATTGAATCCAAATTCAGTTCAAAATGAAAAGTAATTGTGCTGAACATATGGTTCAAATAATTCTGAACATAGTAGTAAAATAATACAGAAAGACGAATTTGGTCTTGTTGGAGTATGTTTTATTGAAAGCTGATTATTCTAAGTAAATGTAAAAGTTGAGAATGTGCAGGATACGCTAAATGTAAGGTGTATTCACCGTCTTTGGATGTAAAGGTGAAACAATGTAAAAACCATTGTTAAACTTGTGAAGCTATCCTAATAGTTCAACATTGTCTAGATGTGATTGGACAACAAAGATAGATTATACTAGACTTCTATTTTCGATGGAAAATCGTAAAGGGTGCAATGGCATGCTGAGACTTTTTTAGAAATTGCGGATTGCATTGACATGCGAGGGGAAAATGAA
The DNA here is from genome assembly GCA_963585895.1 of Sepioteuthis lessoniana. NCBI lineage: Eukaryota > Metazoa > Mollusca > Cephalopoda > Myopsida > Loliginidae > Sepioteuthis > Sepioteuthis lessoniana. The sequence goes on along the minus strand of OY757906.1, from coordinate 95,287,951 downwards.
AATTGTAACGCTCTTGGAACAAGACCACCAACTGCATAAAATATTTGAAACAATAAACAAATGCAGCCACCAAAAAATATAACTCCTTTACCAATTGTCTTTTGATTCAAGGTGAAGATAAAAACTATGTGAAAGAAACATTGAAATAAATCATTAAGAATTGAAACGAAGGAATATTTGCACTTTCGCTCTCCCCAACTGTGAATGTTACCCACTGCCCCTAATCTCATTTGATACGTAAACGTTTTCAAATATTTCTTAAAATCATTTGTGCCCGTTGATTGACTTGGATCATAAATCTGACAGTTGTATTATGACTGTGATTTTTACGCGTTTTATCTTTTACTAATCCCTTTTAATCGTTGCCAAATATTTGATTATTACGTAAGTATATCATGAATGGATCTTGACTGATATTACACAAACAACGTATGTTTTCTTTTCAATAATACTAATTATATATACGAGGATCATTAAATAAGTTTCGAGACATTTTTTCGTATGGGCACTTTAATTGATAGGACACACATGAAACTCTAGTCCCCTTCGAAGTAATCTTCTCCGACTTCAATGCACTTGTTGTACTGTTCCAACACCTTCTGGAAGGCCCTGTTGAAGTCATCTTGTGTGACCGTGTCAATGACCCTCGCCACAGCCTCTTTCATCTCCTCAATTGTCTCATAACGACAGACTCTGAGCTTAGGGAATAACCAAAAGTCACAGGGACTAACATCTAGACTATAAGGATGGTGAGGAACTGTCTTGATGCCCATCTTGGTTAAATAGTCTGTGACGAGGATGGAGTTGTGGACTGGTGCATTGTCCTGGTGGAAATACCACTGACCCGATTTGAAGAGTGCTGGCCTCTTCCCAATGAATCTCTTCTTAAACTCCCAAAAAACCTCAATATAGTAACACTAACCCTAACCATTTGGCCAATCAACTCTGGTGTATTGACTTCCTTACTCCTCCCACACGTCTCATCATCTCTCAGAGACTCCCTGTCTTCCTTGAATCGCTTATGCCACTCATAAAATGATGCTTGATTCATGCAAGATTGTCCAAAAGCACTCTGAAGCATTCCATACGTTTCTGTGGCATTTTTTTCAAGTTTAAAACAGAATTTTACTGCATATCGTTCTTCTAAAGTGTCCTCACGTCCAGATTGCATTTTTGAAATTCACCAGCTGTGACAATAAGGCTTTAGTTGTGTCTATTCCAATTCCTGCTGTAGCAGTTCATCTGAATTTGAAATCATAAAAATTGGTCAGTCATCTCATAATATGTATAGCAATAACATAGTGATTTTCAAGAGTCTACGACAATTTTAAATGCCTGTACAAAGAAACTTTGGAAACTTATTAAATGCACCACACACACACACAGATACAGACACGCACAGACACACGGACACAAACACACACAGACACACACACACACACACACACACACACACATATATATATATATATATATATATATATATATATATATATATACTGTTTTTGAGAGGATAACCACCATGTTGGGATTTGTGATAATAAACAGGATTTTTTGTCGCAGGTAGTGAACTACTCAATGGTTGCACAAAATAGACCCGAATGAAACGTTTTCAAAAAGCTCAATGAAAACTAAACAAGAATGTTTTGAATAAAGTCTGGAAATAGCAACCTACAAAATAGTTCCTGTATAGCCCCTTATTTGTGTGTTTTGGATGGTTTGGTTCCTTTATTTAATAGCATATCAACCTTTATTGGTTAATTAATGCAAAGGCCATCCTCCAAGAAGAACAGTATTGGTACTCTTTAGCCCCTAGCTGGGAGGATAAGGGGGTCATACCTTTTCCAAGGGTATTTGTCCGGAAGTGAACGTAATCGCAAAACAAGAGTTTGAAGTCCCTTACTACAATTCTGCAGCCCAGCGCTTTAACCATCGTATCTGGAGGACCCCACTTATTTGGTTGGTTTATGTACCTGAAAAAGTAAGACATCCTAGGCACCACTGAAGCAGTTGAGATCTTATAAGCGATATTCTCATTTAGAATATTACTCATGGACACACCGGCGACAGCCGATCTGCGAAGAACTAAATTTAGTATCATTGGTGGACGCGCAGTGTTGTTTAAAAGACTTATCATAAAAGATGGGCGATACAGACTCATAGAAAAAAGCTAAAGGGAATACGTACGATCAGTATACCTTTTTGGTGATGTATACACATATACACATGCATATACAGATAGATGTAGATATTTATACATATGTATCTATTCAGCATTTGACACGAATTAGCAATATGTAATATGCATCTTTGATAACCGGACGCCTGAAGGTGCAACACAAGAACGCGTTGCATCACAGTAGTTTAAATATCAAGCTTGGAATCATAGTGCATTGGCTTAAAACATAGACCCATCATCATTATTTTCTAGTTCTATTATCTTTAGCATTTAATCTGTTTAAGTTGACAAAAGAATCACTTAGAGGAGAGTGTTTCTACAATGATGAACAGATGAAACTGATAACGCAGACAGGGGAAAAAAACCTTCTGAGAATCCTCTGACGAAGCAGTTATGCAAGCCCTCATTCTAAAGAAGAAAATACCAATGCTGAGCAGGATAGAGATAACTGTTGGAGGTAATAATTTGAGTTTGTGATTTTTATGTTAATTTTGCATACAATGACTATTACAAATATTAGAATTAAATAACAGTGTTTCTGCAGTATGTTACGATTTATCGGGCATATATATATATATATTTATATATAAAGACAGAGAGAGAGTCAGACAGAGACAGAGACAGATTGATTGATTGATTGTACGCAAAATTAACCTAAAAATGCAAGATTCAATATGAATATGTATCTAACCGGCGTAATGGTTAGAGTGTTTGCCAATGGTCTGCGAGACAAAGGTTCGATTCCAGATAGAGCCATACCAAACACTCAAAGAATTATATATATAATTAAGATATAACAGATGGAATTTTTCAAACAATGTGGAAGTAGACAATGTTCAATTGATTAAGCAGTTTAAAACAGAAACCTTGTAATACTGCATTCTCTTCGCTGTAACTCTAGTTTCAGCGAAAATAATATATTATTGTAAGTTTGTTTTCAGTTTAAACACGCGTGTTCGCGCATACCCATTGCTCTCTCTCTCTCTCTCTCACACACACACACACACACACACACACACAAATAGAGGTAGTAGAGCTACCAATAACTCTCCATTGTATTAGGGCCATTGATTCAATAATGGTTTGTATAATGTTATGGGGCCAAAAGAGTGTGTATGTAACTTTCTCTCATCAATAGTCATCTTGACTATTAATAGATATTATATTTCGTAAAGTACAAAGCAACACCTTGCTTCCTTAGATACGAAAAGTTTATTACAGAGCGCAACGATTTCGTAGCAGTCAACCGTCGAAACACGAAAGAAACAGAGTGAAATATATTAGTTTTTGCATAGAAACAAAGATTCAGGGGTGGTGGACGACCAAAAACACCGGACCGGACTTCAATTCTTTCGCCCTTCTTGTCTCCTTGCCCCAGAGAGCTCTCAATCGAACGTCTCTGCCTCTGAATTCTGAACAGGACAGCCAAAACTCAATTACAAATATTTGCTCATATAATAATCTTAATTGCCTCATCTTCTAATGATATAAGGACATGTGTCTTTAACCTTAAAGTGTGACATCGTATCCCAAGCCAGCCGATATGCGTTCAGTTTTTTTTCCCCAACATCCGGCCTACCCAGGGATTTCAAAGCAAACCTCCAATATGTCACCCCAGATGAATTCCAATAAAACCTGTCAACTGCCGACACCCCTGAGAAGGGCACCATATGATCTTCGCATGCGACCTACACTCCATTTCAAGTTTATAGCTGCATACAATTTATCATAACAAATAAAATATTTGCCTAATAAAATGAATTATCATTCTTAATTATATTATAGTTTAGAGGCCGTAGCTTCATTAGCATTAACTCTTCGTAATCAACCAATCTCTTATAATACCAACAGACCTTGTTGTCTTAACGTCAAAGTGTGCAAATATCAAATCCCAAAAGACGCAGGGTTTGTCGGATCTTCAACCACCTTGATATATTTCACGTTTTCCTTTTGGTTTCAGACCAATTTTTCAGTATTCAAAGGACAAATTAGATTTGAAATTCTCGACAACCCACTCACACGGTATATATTACCGTAGTCAAGATGTTTTATACACAGTTCTCTTGCGGACACTCATAGTTATCCAGCTTAGCTTGACATCCAATGTCAATATTTCTCTCACCAAAAACAGTCACATGAATACAGTAAACTTTAAAAAAATAAACTGAAGAGATCACAGGATCCAAATGCAAGGTGTATATAGTTATCTAAAATAGAAAAGCAGGGTGCCTTTATTAATCTACAGCCACATTCCAATTATCAAACATCCATTAAAAACATGATGAAGAATCTACTCACACATTCTTTTCCAGAAAAAAAGCCCTCTATTTCATATTCTTAAGATGTTATCTATTTCCTATTCATGAAATTAGCCCGCTTTAATTTTATCGAAAAGTTATTAAAAAGTGATATACATTTAAATTCGGTTGGTATACCTATTCCAGTTATATAAGGCCGACCAGTGCTTTTCAAATGAATTGTTACTTTAATGTTATTTCCAGGAATCAACTCTTTTACCAGACTAAACTAATCTTCAAATATATACAAAATATTGTTCTATAGTCATTAATTTGTTGGTACAATTAAACTCAACATTACTTAATTTTTTTTCGCAGAAATAATGTAGGTTATACACATTGTTAAACAAATTGCCGTGGAGATATTTGCCAAACATATAAATTGTTGGAAATAGCTGATGAAGGTTAATGTAAACAGAAAAAATTATTGACGTTGTTCATATGTTTGTTTCTTTTGCCAATCATTTCTTTTGGCTTATTCTTCTGCATCATATACATTGTCACAAACGGAGACCTTCTTTGAACTACCCTCCTAGAATTCTGATTACTCAAGTCAAGGGTGTTTTTCTTTTCATATATCTATTTATTTGTTTATTTTTGTTCAAGCGCTTAAAGTATATCGGTAAAAAATAAATAAATTATTCAAAAAACAATAAATCGGACGTTGGCTAAAGCTTTTCTATTCATTCTTATTTAGCCGTTTTGATATATATATATATATATATATATATATATATATATATATATATATATATATATATATATATATATATGAACAACCAACACAACATTGTTCACTCCTTTCCAGATAATCACTTTCAACTGAAATAGTTCTTTTCCTGGAAGTGCGTCCATTATTTATTTGTATTTCTTTAAAAGCTTTCATGATTCGTTTCACGGACTTGTCTGTTTACTCTTGTTTTTCCTTCTATACTCGAAATGCTAATAGAAACAGCAGGAAGAAATTTCCAAACTGACACTGAAAACACTCATTCTACTCTCACGCTCTTTCATAAATATATGTTTGCATAAACATGGTTCTGCCTATCAATATTTTTAGAGGAATATGCCAATCTATATCTATCATTTCATCGAAATATGTCTCTGTATATCAGTCTTTTGGGAGGAACATGGCATTGCATATATATCTTATTCGAGAAACGTATTATTGAATATATACCCTTTTAGAGTAACATGTCAGTACATACGGGAATATCTAGAAAATCTTGCCACTGTATATCTATATCCCTAGAGAAACATATAAGGGTATATTTTTTTTCTTAGAAATATATACCTTTATATACTACCCCTTGCAAAAATTATAGAATTAGCACACTAAGTAGATATCCATATTTGTTCTTCATTTAGCAGTAAATAACTTAAACACATGTTTATTTGATAGCTGAAAAGTATATCTTAATAATATATACTTCAAACAAAATATACCAAATTATTTAAATTAATGGTATCTTTTCCCAAGCCAGGAGGTTTGGTTTAGTTTGGTTCGATGACATATCAGCTATTGTTGGTTATCTAATCACACATCATCTTTATATATATATATATATATATATATATATATATATATATATATATATATATATAAAGATGATGTGTGGTTAGATAACCAACAATAGGTGATATATATATATATATATATATATGTGTGTGTGTGTGTGTGTGTGTGTGTGTGTGTATTAATTATATATGATTTGTATGCACATTTTATTGATGATACATCTAAAGAAGCCTTTTGTGCACAGTTAAATGGTTCCATGTATTGCTATGTATCACTACCGATTCAATAAAATATCAGCCATTTCTTTATATAGTTAAAGAATCAAACAGATCTACTTCATCAATTCAGTTCAGCATAAGCCATTTGTTTGCATAATGTTTAAATGTCAAACAGTTCTATTTGATTCATAGACCGAAAATAACCCAATCAAGTGCTATAAATTCTGGCAAGATTATATCCATGAGTAATATCAACGAAGGGTTACTCTGCATTCCCCAATGCACCAGCATGACTGCATCTCACCATCAAATCGCTTTATGTGATATACAGGATACGCATTGGGGGGTTTACCTCTCTACAGAGATGCAGTCGGTGTACCTCCCCAGCCAACTGAGTCAAGTCATGCTTTGGAAAATATTATGGTGTATCACATTATTTGATAATATACTCTGCAATCATTTTGTAATTTGCATTCTTGCAATTTATATTTTCAAACAAATTTCAGCTGCATCTTAGGTATGGTAATTTCATATACGTTTGTTTTACTCTGGATTGTCTAAACGGATATGTTTAATTATTTGCTTCATTTAATTGATAATTATTTAGCTACACTTCGGTTTCTTATCCATTAGTTTGCCCATAGGCATGTTGAGGTCTGAAAGCACTGGTTTAATTCTAAACTGATTTACATAACATGGATATTCTTTTATATGTTTTTAAGAATGCAAATTAGTGGTTATGTTTGATGAAATTGGGTTATTCTATAATATTTTCTTTTGTATGGCTTTTACTGAAATAATGTCATTAATATGAATATTTTAATCCTATTCTTTAGATAATATGTTATATCAGAGGAATGCTCATGTATAAAATAAATATATTGTAACTTATGAGGGATTCGCTTATTTGCAGTGAGATTAAAATCTTGACTGAACATTGTCTATGTATGCATACGAATTCCTTTATTTTTTAAAGGGATATCGTATATATATATATATATATATATATATATATATATATATATATATATATATACGTGTGTATGTGTGTGTGTGTGTGAAATTCCTTTCAAAAATAGAATATTGATGATAGCACCGATACCCCTAACATCCCTCACTATCTCTTTCTCCCTTTCTCTATTCCTATCTATTTCTATATATCTGACACTCCTTATCCTCTGTCAGTCTTGATATGACCTCTAGTCGACATTCGGGATGTGCAGAGAGCTTATAAGTATACTTTTTTGAACGGCCAGTATTAGTGTTCCATTTGTAGAAATTCAGAAAAGAACGGTATTCATTAGTTTGTCACGGCTTCTTCAGCACTGATAATCATTTCTTGTTCCTCTAACTTGGATAGTTTGTTATATTAGGGATGTTAACACCTATGTTTATGGGGTGCTGATTCCAGGATTTTTGAAAACAGATCGCAGGATCCTTGTATTGTTTTCATCAAGCTATTTTCACGAGTGTTACTAAAAAGTAAAGGAGGTGAAACCATATGATAGTACCAACACATCTATACCTTGCAAGTTTTCCCAGTTTATCTTAACAGACATATCAGATGTCCATAAAGCCGTTAATCTATTAATAGCAGTCCATGATATTCCTTTGTATATGTTGAAATCGTCTTCAGTTGATGAGAATTTTCTCTAGAAATATGTGAACTAATCTCTTAATTTCTTAGGCATTTTTTCTTTTATTACTGAGGAAATGGCACCATATTGTTTAAAACACATGAACTATGTTATGTAGTTTATCTGAGTTCTTGTTGTGGTCAATGCCTCTTGCTGCTTGTTAATAATGTATGCAGCTTGGAGTCAGCTTCTCATAACTAGAAAACAATATCTCATCAACAGAAATTATTACCGATATATGCATAGAAAATCATGGTCAACTATAACTCGCAGCAAATCGTATGGCACTGTGATATTTCTGATAACATAAAACAATTACTACTGTTGTACCATATGAACTTTCATGAAACGTTTGGAGAAAAAAGCTGGATGGGAACACAACAGACAATGCGTGGTGTTATGAAAAATATCATGAAGCAACACTCACTAATACAGCAGCTATACAGCCACTTTCTTCCGATCTCACAGACCATCCAACTAAAACAAGTAAAATATGCTCGGAACTAATGGAGAAGCCCAGTCGGCTGGGGCCGTAGAATACACTGACTGCTTCTCTGCAGAAAGGTAACCCTCATTCCCAATGAGTGTCCTGATATGACGCAAAACAATATGATGGTGCAGTTCCAGTAATGCTGGAGCTTTGTTGATTGCGGAGTACCCCTTCATTGCCATCGCTCCCAAGTTCAATCTGACTAGGAGTGATAATACCAGATAGTGTCCTCCGCATGATTAAAATAGAACTAAACTGCGAACTTATGCTCAACTGAATTGTTTGAAATAGAACTGTTTGACTAAACTGAATACCTTGAAATAGGAATATTTTTTGACAATTAAACTGTGTACTTATTATGCTAAACCGAATTATGTGAAATATAACTGATTATTTGTATGAAAATGAATTTGGCGTTAGATAACCGCCAAAGGCTGATATGCCATAAAACCCAATTAACCAATCAACCAAGCATTGTTGGAGAAACAAGGACGAACTCAAAAGTTGACAATATCTTGTGGACTCCAACATATAGACACATTGTTTCTCGACATGCATAAACTTGCAAGCATTATCTCTTTGCGAAGGCTTGAGTCTACGTAAAGGACGTGGCCTATTGGGATGGATGACGAGAAATAGTCGATGAAATCCATGCTACCAATTCAATTTTGTGATGGTGGTGATATGTTTGGGTATGTGTCTGAGTGTTTATGTGTGAGTGTATAGAGATAAGATATATCTTTTAATTACAAGTACACTCATACATGTGGATTTACAGTGGGGTGAGCATAATACATGTTCTCAGAAAAAAAATTCTAATGGTGTTGAAACTCACAATCCTTCCACTCTAATCAGGGTAAAGAAGCAAATATCTAACCAGTAAACCAATGAACTATGTCAAATTTATTATTGTGATAGACACACGGAAAAAATAATGAGGCATTCAGTACCTGAAAAAACTTCCAACATTTTAATAATTTACCATATTCTTTTTTATATAATTATTTCTTCTGCTATTCAGTTCCATTCTCTTTTTAGTCTTCTTTTTTTTTTGTATTTACTGAAGTTATAAGCCATTTTTGCATTATCGAGACAAAATGAATAAAAGAAAGAGAATAAAATATTATTGTTCTTTCTGATCTGGAAGGCAAAACATCTCTAAGATTATTTTTTGAAAATACTGTAAAAAAATTGCTGAAAAAATAGCTGGTTTGCGATATGTAAGATAAGTAAAGGAAATAGTTTTAGAACGGAAATGAAAAAGACAAACAGACAAGAAAATAGGAAACAAATGTCAGTTCAATGGTGAAAAATGAGAAATGATGCAACAATTAGGTGAAGGGCTTTTGCGTCTAAATGAAAAAATACAGTAATCTTTTTAAATTGTTCAATGGTGATATTTTTTGTTTGCATTTTCCTTGTGGTCATTTTAGCTTTTTCAACTTCAACATACACTTATTTATTTCATGGTTTCCTTTTGTTTTTATCGGACTGTTGGTCTGCTATTTTCACTACGTAATTGTACTCATCTGCCAACTCATCTAGTCTCTATCCTTCTTTCAATATGTTCAAATAGTTTTTTCCCCTTTAGCGCCCTTTTAATTCATTCCGTAACTTGTATAAATCTTTTGCTCTCTAAGAAATTTAACTTTCTGCCACATTTTATCTCTTTCTCTAGTTCTATGCATAAGTATAGTGAGTCTACTCCCACTTATCTGCCAATATCTTTATTCACTGAGTGTCTTGCCTTTCTCCCACGGATATTAAAACTCACCCGATATGCATACTCGTCACCTCAATATTCGTTATCCTTGTCTCCTCATTTTCATCGTCAGTCTTCCTTCTCTTAGTTCATTCATGTCTTACACCAGTTTTTCATTTCCCTCTCAAACATTCATTATCTCAGCTCACTCTTTTCGTTTGTTTGTACTTTTCTTTTCTATTTCTCCTAAAACGTTTCGATTTTCATGGTCGTCTATCTTTCCTTTGTACTTCCATACTTGCTTTTAAGTCTTTTTGTTTTTCCTATCATCATTCAGCTTTTTATTTTATCGTTTGCGCCGAACACTTTTTAAATCTGTCACATTCATACAATTTGTATGTGTTTCTAAGAATTAAATGATACAAGAAAACATTATCTTGATTAAAAAAAGCACAAACATTTGATAGCATATAAGACTATGCTATTTGGCAAAATCAGTTAATATTCATATATGACATTCGTGTGAAATTTTTCAAGAAAAAAACACACAGATTCATTGATAGAATGAGAAAAATGTTTAAGTAATTTTGAATGAAAAAATATTAAATACCAATGATATTCATACGTGTGCCCTTGTCTGTCTGCTGATGATAAATGGCTCTGCTGTTTATATTCGATATTTTATAACAGGAAAGGACTCATCTCAGTATTATGGCCGTCCTCAGCAATGTTGTCGTTTGGATAGTCTCTACCCGTCCGTCAACTTCCAAGTCCTCCAGGCCCTTTAATAATCCTCTAGTTACAGTGCCTAACGCACCAGTCACAATTGGCACAATCTTTACTTTCGTGTTCCACAGTTTTTTTTTAATTCTCTAGCAAGGTCGAGGTACTTATCCTTCTTTTCACTTTCCTTCAGATTTATTATGTGGTCCGCTGGGACAGCAAAATCAACAATTTTGGAGATTCTCTTTCTTTTGTTGATTATTATGAGGTCTGGTCTTCTGGCCGGGGTTAGTTGATCCGTTTGTATGTTAAAGTCCCATAGGAATTTATGTGAGTCATTTTCTAAGACATTTCCTGCACATTTCCGAGTGGATCACCTTGCTGACCCAGTCGTGTCTCGTCTTGTACTCCTCCTGTGCTAATTTGCTGCATTCGCTTATTATGTGATTGATCGTTTCGTCTCTGTCACCGCATAGCCTACATTTACTGTGTTGTTGTGTCTTATCTATTCTCGCTTTGATATGATTGGTTCTTATGGCATTGTCCTGTGCTGCTATTAGGTGGGATTTTGTTTCTCTCTTAAGGTTTCCTTTTCTTAGCCAGATGCAGGTTTTCTGGTGTGATATGTTGTTTATTAGACGCTTAAAGTGGCCATAGAATTGTTTCCTTCCCATTTTTGTTTCCTAGTTGTTGTCATTGTTTCGTTTATCGTGTTGTCAGTATCGACTCTGATGGTTGTAATTAGTCCTCGTTCGTGTTTTTCTATGTAGTCTTCGAGCCGTTGTATGGATGCGTCAACAGTGTATTCGATTCTGACAAGTCCTCTCTCTCCCTCTTTTCTAGATACATATAGTCTGTCATCGTCGTCTCTAGGGTGTAATGTCGTATGCATGGTCATTAGTTTTCTTGTCCTTTGGTCCATTTGTTTAAGTTCCTCTCGGGTCCACTTGAGAAAGGGTCCTGAATATCTGACTAGTGGCACAGCCCAAGTATTTATTCCTTTGATGAGGTTTCTGCTCGAGTAGTTTTCGCGTTCTCCTGAGATATTCTTTTCGAATCATGTCTTTCATTTGCACTTGTTTGATGATATCAGCCTCCAAAATGCCCAAGTATTTGTAGGTTTCATTTTCTTCGTGCGTCCTAATTCTCTCGAGATTTGGTAGTTCCATTCCGTCAGTCATATGTCGTTTGCCACTTTTCATGACGAGCATGGCACATTTTTCTATGCCAAATTCCATTCCTATGTCCTGCCTGTATATTCTAACTGCGTGTATGAGAGTTTCCAGTTCTTTTTCATTTTTTGCAAATAATTTAATGTCATCCATGTACATTAGGTGGTTGATCTTCTTTTGCGATCTGCTGAGTTTGTATCCGGCAGTGCATTTTCTGAATATGTAGTTCAGTGGCATCATAGCTATTATAAATAGTAATGGCGATAGTGCATCTCCTTGGAAGATGCCTCTTTCGATCTTTGTTTCAGCTATGCTTCTTCCTCCTGCTATCAGCTCTACTCTCCAGGTATTCATGGTCTGTTCGATGAAGTTTATGACTTCATGTGATATTTTGTACATTTTGAGACAGTGTAGTATCCAACTTTGTGGGAGCATATCATATGCCTTCTTGTAATCAATTCAGGCCATAGCTAGATTTTTCTGTCTTGTCTTGCTCTCATTTAGGATGTGTTGATCTATGTAGAGTAATTCTGCTGTGTCTCTGGATCCTTTGTGGCATCCTTCCTGTTCATCAGGAAACAATCCGCGGCCTGTTAGCGAATAGTAGATCTTTTCCCTTATTTGTGCTGGTAGTATTTTCCACAACATTGGCAGGCAGGTTATGGGTCTCTAATTGTTTGGGGCAGTTCCTTTACTAGGATCCTTTTGGATTAATGAATCTTTCCTTTGGTCATCCATTCAGGTACGTGCGTGTCTTGTATGCATCTGTTCATTTCTAGTGTTAGTCTGCCGTGAATGGAGGTGAATTTCTTGAACCAGAAGCCATGTATTCCTTCATGGCCGGGCGCTTTCCAGTTTCATATTCTTTTTAGTGTTGTTTCGAGTAAGTCGACGTGTATTTCCATTTTGGGGCCTTCTTCAAGTCCGTCTAGCTCTCTTGTAATGTTGTATATCCATTCAGCATTTTCGTTATGTTTGTTTGGTTCCCATATTTTAGCCCAAAATAGCTCGGTTTCTTTCGCATCCGGTTGTTGGTATGTTTTCGTGTCACTCCCTCCCAATTTTTGATAGAATTTCTTTTCGTTGTTTTGGAATGTCCAGTTTTGTCTGTATTGTCGATAACTCTTTAATTTTCCTTCTTTGGCCAGTATTTTCTGGTTTATTTCCTCAAGTTGTAATGTTATTTTTCCCCATGTTGACTGTTCCTTCTTCACCCTGCTTATTTCAGCGCCTCTCTTCATCATTTGGGCTTGCTTTCGTAGTTTTTTTTATTTGCGATTCCAGTCTAATTTCCCATCCCGGTTTTTGCTGTTTCTTCGTGCTTTTTGAGGGGATCCCAATATTCTCACAAACTAATTTCGCTTCTGCATATATTAATTCATTTAATTCAGTTATATTATTCGTCGGTATGTAAGGTAGTATGCGATTTATTTTATTCGTTTCTATTTTAAGTGTTTTCCATTCTATGTTTCTTAATGAAGTTAGAATAGTCTTTTCCCTATTCATAATTCTCTTTACATTTTCTAGATTTACCTTTTGTTCTTGCAATAGTGTTTCTTCCTGGTTGTTTGATAGTGTATCCTTTGGGAGTGTGGTGTTTTGATTTGCCGAGGTTTGCGGTTCTTTTTCGTTGGATTGTTGTTATTATTATTATTATATAGTCATTTAGAGTTTTTCACATCAGCGTCAGCTGATCGTTTTTCCCTGGAGTTGGAGTAACAGCAAGTCTCCTCAAGTCCCCAGGACTCTTCTCAGTATTCTGGACGTCTTCAATAAGGATATCGTTTGGATGGTCTCAACTTATCCGCTAACTTCCAAATCCTCCAGGCCCTTTAGTAATCATTTAATTATTGAGCCAAAAGCACTAATCACATTTGGTACAATCGCCTCCAAGATTTCCATGTATTTGTAGGTTTCGTTCTAATGTTGATTTGGTAGTTTCATTTAGTCAGTCGTATGTTGCTTGCCACTTTTCATTACAAGCATGGTACATTTTCCTATGGGAAATTCAATTCTCCTTGGATAATACATCTTTGGGCTTAGTCTCAGCCAAGCTTTTTCCTCCTGTTGTCAATTCAACACTCCAGGTTTTCTCGATGAAGTTTATGACTTCATGTGATATTTTTTACATTTTGAGAAAGTTTATTATCCAGCTTTGAGGATATTATTATTATTATTATTATTATTATTATTCAAGTTCTTCATACCGATATGCACTGGGGTATTTTTCAATAAAAATTGAGTGACAACAAGACCCCTCAGGTATCTAGAGTGAGTGTCCATTGCTGACCTTTACTGTGCTGTGTTCTGGATAGTCTCGATTCATCCTGGGATATCAACTTCCTTCAGGCATCTGTTTAAGAACTTGGGGCCGTTCCTAGCCCAATTTACCCCATTTTCACCCGCATGCTTTTTAACTCCCTGGTAAAGTCGAAGTATTTATTTGTCTCAATTATTATTATTATTATTATTATTATTATTATTATTAATATCAGTAGTAGTAGCAGTAGTAGTAGAAGTATTTGTAGTAAATATCTGTGGTATGATTCCATCTGTAGTCATATTTGGTAGTTGAAACTGTTAGAAGCAAGAAAGGTGATATTTAAAATCTTGATTTTCAGCTGGTAAGATGGAAAATTGATAAATATGCACGCACGAAATTTGAAAGTTTGGGACTGCATTCTACGCATTCATCTATATGCAAAATATTCTGTTCTGGCACGGGAAGCATGTATTGATTTCTGGCATTTTTGATTTGCCAGCGGGTTTTCAGTTCGCAAGTTGCGTTTATAGTCGATATTTTAAGGATAATTATATATATATATATATATATATATATATATATATATATATATATATATATATATATATATATATATATATATCAGCAGAAAGTATTTAAAAGTATTTAAATGTTCATTTTATTGAAAGTTGAAATATTTGCCAACGTTAAATGTCTTAGTTTTTACATTAAACCCTCATCGGAGCGTTGAAATATGTGATGTTGCATCTTTTTAATTTATATAGATATTCTTTTTAATGGAATGAAAAACAGAAAAAAATATTAAATATTCTAATTCGGTTTGTAGTATTATGTTTTAAAACTGTAATATAATTAAACATTCGAAGTCTCATTTTTAAAAGTCAAGTGCTTCTTCCCACACAAACACACACACACACACCGACAAAAACACATACATTTTTTCAAGTGGTTATAGTGTTCGCCAATGGCCCAGGAAACGGGGTTCCTTTCCAGGTGGAGTCATACCATAAACTCAACAAATAGTACTTGATACTGCCTTGATTAAGTCTCACCATTATAAGATACGATCAAGGGTAAATCGCAGAAATTCATGGAAAAGATTAATGTCACCCCCTTCACCTCTATGTAGTAGTTATTAAAAAGGGAGCCTTAGGGTGACTCTCGACTACGGTTACCAACTTTATTATTGTTTTTAGCTCTCTGGCAAAATCGAAGTATTTGTTTGACTTTGTTATTATTATTATTATTATTATTATTATTATTATTATTATTATTATTATTATTATTATTATTATTATTTTCTCCTTTAGAGTTTTTCACATCAGTATTAGCTGACGGTTTTTCACTAGAGTCTGAGTGACGGCAAGTCTCCTCAAGTCTCCAGGACTCGTCTCAGGATCCTGGCCGTTCTTAGCATTGCTGTCATTTGGATAGTCTCTACCCGTCCGCCGACTTCCAAGTCCTCCAGGCCTTTTAATAATCCTTTAGTTATTGTGCCAAAAGCACCAATCAGAATTAGCACAATTGTCACTTGCATGTTACACAGCTTTTTAAATTCTCTAGCAAGATCGAGCTACTTATCCTTCTTTGCCGTTGCAGTTGACCTCAGGGTAAAAGTGAAGGCGAGTAAAAAGAGAGGTATGAACGCAGTAAATACACGAAGCATATTATAAATTAAAACAAGCAAGTATCGTTTGTATGAAAACTGCGGCTGTAAATGAATACAAGACATTTGAGAGTTGTCAGTTTTAAATAGAAATCCCAGACTACCCTGAAAATAAGATTAAAATCGACTAAATGAAAAAATATCAACAGAGATATGAGTTGACTAAATCTGACATGAAAAATAGCACCTGTATAAGAATAAATCAGTGAGAGAAGACTAAGTCACCGAAGATCTTCTAAAAGGCATTTAACGAAATCTTACACTTTCAAATGAAATGATATACGTGACTGCTACAATAATAAGCCAAGTAACCATTAGAGATGAACAAAATAGCTTTAAACAACCAGAATGGAAATTAAATATCCGTAAAAAAAGGAATACAGTAGAGAAATATCCATGATTGATGAATAAATAAGTAAGGGAATCGCAGGGAAAGATAGGAAAGCAGGAAAGACTAAAAGAAAATATGAGATAATGGTAATTGATAAAACACCGATAATAATTGAAAAGCTGAAGCAAAAAAAAACAAAAAAACAACAGAAAACAAAAACAACTAAAGGGCCAGCGTATCCAGAGATATGAAAAACGAAATAAATTCCTAAAGACTCCACAAGAAATTTGAAGATAACCAAACCATATCCTAAGGAGAAATAGGAAAAGGGACAGTAAATGTATAGGAAACAACCACGATTGAAGATTTCTTTTGAGGAATGTGCAGAGCCATATGAAATCATGTAACGAAAAAAGCTAAGTAGAATTAAAATATACAGGAATTTTATAAAGATAATGAACTTCAAATGTATGAATATATTAAAAGAGAAGAGATTATGAATACACTTAAACGTATTTATAAATTGAAGTGAGGTAGATTAGATAGAAAGAAAAATCTTTGGCTCCATTTGTCCGAGGGCATCTATTAATGATGCAAATGATTTAAAAAATCATTAAATAACCTGAAAAATTCCTGCTGGGCTCATAGAAGGTGTAGCATACCTACCACTTACAGCAACTGACACAACAAATTTAAAGTATATTTCGATTAATCACATACCTTCCCAGAATTTATAAAATGACAACATCAATTCTAGAGGAGAAAACAGTCAAAATATTAGAATGTAAGGACATATACTCCATAGAACAAAATGGATTTAAAGATGGATCATATGACTTCAATGATCACGTCCTTATAAAAAAATCAAGGAGAATTGTTAATCGAAACAGAAAACTCTAACTCTAGATTGGATTGACTACAAAAAAAAAAAAGCTTTTCATAGGTAACTCCATGAATCAATTCTAAAAGTCATAAACAATTTTAAGTCAGTGATGATAATATTCCTGAAAGGAAATATGGGAAGATTTCATACTAATCTCAGATAAATAAATGAAAAAGGAATGCTCAAATCTAATAATCTAAACATTGACAACGGAACATTTTAAGAGAAGTCACTTTACTTTTTGCATAGCTCATTTAGCAGTCTCCATCGAACTTAAAAAACATAACCTAAGGATATAAAACTACGACTAGAAATATCAACCATCTTTTATACATGGATCATTTAAAGTTATATGCACAAAATGATTCGCTTGTTTATTAATCAGTGTAAATATAAGTTGGGACGACGTAATGATGCAATTTGCTCTGGAAAATATGCGAAAGTCACATTCAAGAAAAACTTGCATGTAAAGACTAAAAATATCACTCCAGATATAAACACAAACATTACATTTAAAACACAAAAATATCCGTAAAGGTGTAGGAATTGACGGCGCGAATGGCATTAATCATTCAATTAACAGAGAAAAAATACGACAATACTTCTATAAGAGTATAAGAATCAAAATAAGAACGGAACACAATGGAAAAAATGAAGTTATAACAATTAACACCCGTAAATCCCGGTAATATCATAGCAAAGAAAAAAGCATTTATTTTGTAAATAAATAAATCTGCTAATTAACACAACCTCACCCCATAGAATATAGGCATAGGAGATAAATCAAAGGAGGTGACAAAAACATAAGTAAATAATCAACTACAAAAGTACTAAATCAATTAAAATAGACTGGGAACAAAAAAAAAATAGTACAATGACAATATGTTCTAAGAAGTAGAAATAGTGATAGAGATATTGTAAAAAGTCAATTGATATCTTAAAATTGCCAAATGAAAGGGTTAATAACATCAATGCAAAACTAGAACTTATCCAAAAGAAACTAGCAGGCAAATATTATAAAAACTGAACAAAACCATTATGTAAATTCTATGAATAAAACACTGAACTAATGGACCACTAAGTGTCCAGTTGACCAACCTTAATATAATCGAATATAAAGTAAAACATTATAAAGTATGATATCAAATGCATTAGAAAATATATGAATACTATAGAATATTCGATTGCGAAAAATACTATAAGCATTAACCAGAACCAAAAACAAACGCAACTGGAGCGACTATTTTCCAAGACTTTGTCATCTAAACTCATAGAAAAAGAAAGAGCAGAGAAGATTTAGAGGTGAAGGATTCTAAGAGAAAACATGCCTTCTAATTGATATGCCAATGCCAAGAATAATAACACATGAGCAGAAAAATACAAAAAAGAAAAAATTATAAACAAAAACCTGCAAATACAAATGAAGAAAATGTGGCACTTTAAAAGAGCCACTGTGCCAGTAATTGTGGTAGCTCTAAGTATGATCAACAAAGTAACAGATGAACTCATGAAAAAGATATCCGGCTATTACAGCCTATATGACTTGAAAAATGCACTTTTCGGAACTGCTCATCTGCGTAGGAGAGTAATATGAATGTAACTACAAAATATCACCAAGAAAATTAAAAAAAACGAAAAAAAAAAAAAAAAAACGTAAATACATACAAAGCCTAAAATTTCTACCTTTTCTCAGTGTAACATATTGACCTTCGACCCAGCCGTCAGTCAAGAAACAGGTGAATCCGGTCGAAGATATCAGGGTATCACCTTGACGGGTTGAATTCGGTGCAATTGCAGCGCCTACAAGAAGCAGGTGGGTGTCAAACAATTACATAACCGGGTGACAGAGTTAGTTGGAGTCAGAGTTGGAGTCAGTAAGTTGGAGTTCGAGTTGCAGTTCGGGGCAGTGAGAACCAGGTCCCAGCAGAAGGATTGGTCCCTAAGGACCCCCGATTGAGCTGTCCCAAAGAAGTGCTGCTATAGTCAGAGGAACTTAGGGTCAATATGTTGCAGTCTGTTTCGTCTCTAACTCACCACTCACACACAATCCTTTCGCAACCCTTTCGAATAAAGTGTGAGAGGTATATTTTTCTAAAGAAATGTGTTCGTTCGTTATTATTGTTGATTCTGTTTCCGCATACGTATAGTCGTATCACAGCTATGCAACGTCAGCTCTAGATCTTCGGTAAATACCCGTTAAAGACTGTAAGAAACTAAACATAAAATATGAAATAATAATAATAATAATAATAATAATAATAATAATAACAACAACAACAACAATAATAATAATAATAATAATAATAATAAGAAGAAGAAGAAGAAGAAGAAGAAGAAGAAGAAGAAGAAGAAGAAGAAGAAGAAGAACGAATCATATCAAAGCGAGAATAGATAAGACGCAACAAAACAGTAAATGTAGGCTACGCGGTGACAGTGACGAAACGATCAATCACATAATAAGCGAATGCAGCAAATTAGTACAGAAGGAGTACAAGGCGAGACACGACTGGGTCGACAAGGTGATCCACTGGGAAATGTGCAGGAATTTTCAAATCGACCAAACAAACAAATAAATGGTATATGCACAACCCGGCGCCTGTCCTAGAAAATGACTCGCATAAACACCTATGGGACTTTAACATACAAACGGATCACCTAACCCCGGCCAGAAGACCAGACCTCATAATAATCAACAAAAGAAAGAGAATCTGCAGAATAAATCTGAAGGAAAGGGAAAAGAAGGATAAGTACCTCGACCTTGCTAGTGAATTGAAGAAATAGGGAAACATGAAAGTAACGATTGTGCCAATTGTAATTAGTGCGTTAGGCACAGTAACTAAAGGATTATTAAAGGGCCTGGAGGACTTGGAGGTTAGCGGACTGGTGGAGACTATCCAAACGACAGCATTGCTGAGGACGGCCAGAATACTGAGACGTGTCCTGGAGACTTGAAGAGATTTGCTGTCACTCAAACTCCAGTGAAAAACCATCAGCTAATACTGATGTGAAAAAATCTAGAGGAGTAAATAATAATAATAATAATAATAATAATAATAATAATAATAATAATAATAATAAACAAACTATGGAACACGAAAGTGACGATGATAGCAATTGTTGATTAGTGCATTCAATACAGTCACTGAATGATTATTAATAAATTGGAAGACATAAAATTAAGAAAACAACTGGGTGAACATGTAAACTACAGTATTGTTAAGATTGGTTGGAATCTAGAAAAACGACATAGAGACTTGAGGAGATTTGCTGTCACTCAAACTCAAGTAGAATACCATCAATTGACGCTGGGGGAAAAATTCCCCCATAATGAATGAATGTAGAAAACATAAATGACAATAATATTTCAAGAGACAAAACCATGACGGTTCACATGAAATGACTTTAATCCGTCTAAGAAAGAGGAACTTGAAAAGCGAAACTTAATTTCTTTTAGAAGTACAGTATAATGCAATAAGAACAACTCAGGTCAAAATGAAAATTGATAATACGTAGAAACATACGAAGTGTAATAAATGAAACACGTTGACAGAAAGGTATACAAGAGCAGATGTGCCTGGGTTGGAAGGGCAATACACAAGAAACTGTGCCAAGAAATAAGATATGACTATAAAGTAAAACGGTACGTGCATATAGCAGAAATTATCAAAGAAAATGCCTTTCGAATCTTCCGTCTCTTTCAGATTATAAAAAGGATCCACCAAAAATGGTCAGGAAGAAGAAGTTTTATTTTAAATAACGAAGAAAATTAATTATCTAACGGATTTGCCTTTATAGCTGACAAAAAAAGTGAAAAAAAAATGATGTACTCATTAAAATATAAAGAAACCGTGAAAGATAAATGCGACAGTGACATTTATCGTAGCTGGAGACCTCGGAACAGTCCTTAAGAATATATTAAAATAGCTGGTTGAAATGGAGATCAAAGGAAGAATTGAGACAATCCTGGCTATGTCACTATTAAAACCAGTTGGAATAATTACAATAATCTAGGAGATCTAAAGAGATTCGCTATCACTCTCGTTTCAGTGAATAACAACCAGTTAGGTGTTGTGTTAAAAACTCAAAAGGAGTAATATAATATCTATCGGTGCTTCAAAAGTCTTGCTATATTTGCCATGCATATCACAAAGGGGTGAAGCCATGAAAGATAACAGGCTGTAGTTGGTAGTATCGTGAGAGTTGGTTCACAGACCTATGCATTGATTCATTCCGTGTGTGATTTGAAAGCTGGACAGAAGAACATGCAACATCGTCGAATTCGAGAACTTATGCTTCACAAGTTTGAGCAGGAGCACATATTCTCACAAGCAACCAAGACGTCCGTTATGCAAAAAGTGAAAGTGGAATAGATATAGTAACCAGAGGTTTCAAGAAATTTCCCGTGGTTTGAAAAAACTTCGACGATCGGCCGAGGTCAATAAGGTCTAAAACCATGGATTCCATGTCTGAGCTTAAAACAATTGAGCATATCCGATAAGTAGCATACGCATAGTATCGCGTGTGCTCGATACCTAACAGTCTCTTTTGGCTTGTCATCATCACCAACTCGAAAAATGCATCCGAAGATGCCAAATTGTGTCTCGTGTATTGAAAATATTGCAAAACTTTTAACTCACCCCAATATTTCATTGAATGTTTGATGGCCAATAAAATCATTCAGTTGGATGTTTTTTCCTCAACACAGTAATTCAGTTAATTTGAATTCTTCCAATAATATAATTTTTTTGAAAAGGAAATAGCCTAATGAATAATTGATTTGAGCCTAAATGGCCATTTGAATTCTTGTATTGAATATGAAACGATCCTGATGTACTATTTAGTAGAAAACATTGTTCATAGCAGCTTAATGTTTATATATATATATATATATATATATATATATATGGGTTGTGCGGTCGTATGAGTGTGTGTTTTTACCTGTGTGTCTAATGAATCTTTTAGCATATGTGTCCTATCATTCAATCAAAACTGAATGAAAAAAACTGGCATACTGGCGAAGGAATTAACGCCTACCACTTGCGTAATAAAAAAGTTCTTCTAATGAATAACCGGTAACCGGTAATGCAAAATGTAAACGAACGAAAGCTAATAGATAATACGTTATAATTTCTAAGATGACATTTGTCGCTGTTGGGTGTGTGCTAGGATATAAATTCTTACTTAGAATATGGCGGATTTCGATCCTAGCTGAAAGCGCCCTGCATGATTTACCACACAACGAAACAATCTGTCTATGAATGGATATATATATATATATATATATATATATATATATATGTATACTCAGCAATTCACATTATAAATAAACACTGTATATAGCAACGTATATCAGAGACACATTCGGCAAACTAAGATTCATTTCGTTTGTAGTTTTCTTTAGACATTGTAGAGGCTAATGTATATTCGATATTTTTTCCTTTCTGTATCAAGTGATGAGAGAATATCTAACGATCAAATATTCTAGATTTACATTTTTTTTTAATATACCCATATTTTTTTTCGTTTTCAGTTTCTTATCTGCTTGATTATATACACATATTATACATACACAGAGACACTCACACACGTACAAGGGCACACATGCACATGTGTGTGTGTATGCGTATGTATGTAGGCATGTGTGTGGGTGTATCTGCGTAAAGAGAGAGAAATGTACAAATTATGTGGATGCTTTATTTTACGGTCTGTATAACTGATTGCCGAAATATTTGGAGAGGATATAGAGTGTTTTTACAGTTCGTGAATGTATTGGCTTAGTCTAGTGTACTTGACATAGCAACGTAATATAACAATAAATTCAAATATATTGTAGTGCACATTCTCATCAAAAACTTATTGATCTAGTTTTATAAGGAAATTATCCTTTTCGTGTCTTTCTCATTCTTATTTAATCTGTTTGTTTCTATCTATCTATCTATCTTGCACACAGACTCTCTCAATCTATTTTACTCTCTCTCTCTCTCTCTCTCTATATATATATATATATATATATATATTGCCATCCACAGACAGACTATTTTGTTCTATCAGAACTCTTCAGTGTGGCTAGACACGCAGGACGCTAGAATCCGAGATCGAAACCCGTCCAACTTTACGTTAGATTAAGTCTCAGACCTCTCGGCCACCAAGTGGACAACGTTGGCTAAGGGAATTTTTAAGGTATTTGTTTAGTAGCAGCAGCAGCAGCCGTTTGTTTACATTTTGTTTACCCAATCGGCTACCAGAGTGCTCAATTCTTTCGAAGAGCTTTTGCATTATGCAAGCGGTGACCGACAATTCCTTCGCCAGAGTGGTGTCTCTGTGTGTGTGTGTGTGGTCCAGAATAAATTGCATAAAATACTTGAACAGTCTAATCCAAAGTTTCTTTAATCATTTTATACTTGAAATCTTTTAAAATGCATTATATATTCGTAGACATTTGAGTTTCAACACACAGATACGTAGATAATTGATAAGATCAGAAATTTTCAACATTGGGAATATCTTCCTTATAATCATAACTCATTATTAATCATATATAAGTGAATGATAATTTTACAAATAAAAACCCAATATATCTTTCTAATCAGCATATAGCACTAGTTTGATGTACAGTTACACATTTTGCCATTACATCCAAAAGCTCTATCATCCTTTGAAAATATTCAGAAAACCTGATGAAAAAAGGAAAATTAAGTAGAAGGCCCATGCCAATCAGTTGCCTTAGTCGTCATTTTAATCGATTCTGTATTTGACATTATTGATTTAATCAGCTTTCTCTGTGGAATGGCATACGGATATTTCTTGATTTTTAAATGCCCAAGCGCTCGTTGTAGAAAAAAAAAACAATTGGAGAGATATTTAACCCATACTTGGGGTGTAAGGGTGATCATAACTTTTCATAAATGTATTAGGCAGAAAGTGAAAGTTGTAACACGACTGGAGTTCAGACGCGCTTACTATCACATCGTAGTCCTGCACGTTAATTAGTATATGACGGGGTTTACATACATCATATTGCTAATGTTATATATATATATATATATATATATATATATATATATATATATATATATATATAATCAATCACAGTGGATTAAAAAAGCTATCAGTGGTTACTTCAATGATCCCATGGGTTCATTCGATGGTCATAATAATCTGAATTTATTAGATTCTTATTTTTATGCCACCTCAATAGCGTTATTGGCCCTTTCAACCATGCTCTTTACCAGGACAATGGATGGATCATTGTGGATGAATATACGCCAAGAAAAAGTGATACAGTTTGACAACAATTGTATTAGTTGTTTTATAAGTTTGGGTTTAAGTTGGACGTCAAACCAATTTAAAAAGTATGGATTATTTAGACGATACAGTATAACTTGTACAACGCACCGTGTCACCTTTTAGGAAACACAACTAATACCATGCTACATATATTTAGGTTCAAATCATCAGAAACAGGTTTTTACACATATACTTTTACGTATCAGGGCTAGATTAACCACTAATTCTCCTAATACCGATATTTTATCTCAGGACAAACAGAAATTAGAGACACCAAAGAAAAAACAAACAAAAAAACAAACAAACAAAAAACATTGACTCTTAGTCTAAATTTGTTTATAATTCTTGGGATGAGCCAGCAGATGTACGTAATAGGAACAATAGATAAAGGATAATTGGATGGTTTACGCCACCATTCAATTTGGCCATAGTTAGTAAGATAGGGAGGAATTCTTCAGATTATTAAAGAAATACGTTCCTCTGTTAAATAGTTTATACAAAATATTTAATAATAGCATTGTTAAATTAAGTTTCAGCAAGATGCCTGATGTGGCAAGTTTAATTAATAAAAGTAACATTAAAAGCTAAGGAATCGTCAACGTAAAGAGCCACATAAATGCAATTGTACTTATAAGAATAGTTGCCACTACAAGGGAAAGTGTAAGTTTTTAATGTATGGTGTATTGGGTGCAGGTGCATAGTTGTGGTTCTAACGATAGTAACTTTAGTAGGAATATTAAAAAGATATACGAATATTCCATGTTAGGATCCTTTAATAGATTATTACAATAATAATAGTTTTGCACTCGAAGTATATAGACATAAAACTAGTTTATCTTACTATGTGCGGGGGATTGAGAACAATCGAGGAGTGATATAATGTCAAAATGGATGATAGTAAATAAAATGCCGTGATTATAAAGAGGAGGATAAATATTGCAATTTATAAATGGAAGAGAAATTTTTCAAAGCTTTCAATAATAATCCAAATGAGATACTTAATCAAAAGTAGGAAATACTTTGTTTGTTAACGTAAGAAAAGTTGGCTAATTGATAGATAAGCTAAAAATACATGACTTATATATATATATATATATATATATATATATATAACATACCCATACATGAATATGAAATATACATAATGTTCATCAAATGTTCATAAACATATACAGATAACGTAGGAATCCCCGAAACACGAAAAGCACTTGACGACTTCTTACTTCAGGTACGAAACTTTTTATTACCTTTGAGTTAAAAGGCTTTTCGACATAAGGAAGAAAGATGCACAATCTTTTTATGACGACTTTTTCATCTGCCCCTCACCACGTGCAGCACCAGCCGCCAACTACTGGTCTGATCTCGGCGAGCCCCGAAAGTCAACCGTCTTCTTCCGAGGCAGAAGTTCAACTCCCTCGTTCAGACCCAGGAACTCAACTAACTGACTTTTTTCAAATCTCCAAAACCCTCCGCGCACGCTTCCGGTGCATGACGTCATTCACATCCCGCGGTCAAAATTCTTGTCTGGGTTTTTATTTTGACATCTGTGAAAGACACATCCTACCCGCGCGCGCGTGAATACCTGCGCTCATGTTGCACCTTACTAACCCATGCGCTAAGCGATAAGTTTTCAGCCCAAGTAAACCGAAAGGCAAGATATATAAAACGAAATCCCTCGGCCATTATATATATATATATATATATATATATATATATATATATATATATATATATATATATTGCCTATTTAAGAAATTATTGTTTATGTAAGTATTTTTACACATTCCTTTTCTTTTTATGCTAAATTTCCTATTTCTAACGCTATTTGACTCAACATGTAGTTTTGACCATCCCTTCCTTATTCAGAACCGTCCTGATAATCCGTTTAGGTGAAACCATGGAAGCTTTTTCTTCTGACTCTGCAGGCATTTATATTTTTCTCTACGTCGTATATTGAACAATTAAACCATTAGCTTAAAGAATTCTGCAGGTGTTTTTTTTTTCATTTTTTTCATATGTTAATGGTTGATTATTTTTAAATAATATGTATATTTTCAACCTTTACTTTTTTCATCGAAATTTTACCGGATACCAGTTTGTATAATATGGTTTTATTTGCTCAATGTGGTATCGTTTTTTCCCACGATCAGAATCATAGTATATATATATATATATATATATATATATATATACATTTTACTGCGAAAATTTCTTTAAAATCGATGAGAATGTTTTCTTTCGAGAGGTGGATGTTTAAAGCCATTAGAACCAATCAAAATTTTCAAACTTTTACATCATAAAAGATATTTCAGGGACACTTAATGACCTGTGGAGCAGTGAAATAAGGTTTTTTTTCCCCAAAGAAAATATTGTAGCTGTGTTAATATTTCCACAGATTTAGAGAACAAGAGGAAAATGGAAATAAAGTGGGTATTTTTAACAGTGTATTAACTTATTATGAATGTCCAAAAAATTGATGGTGTGGTTTAAAAAAGAGGCCATTATTGAAGTGATTTCTTAAACAACGTAAGTAAAAAAAAAAAAGAGTTGACAATTAACTTTAAACTACTTCATTAAAGGAAGAAGTTCCTAAAGCATTTACCACCGGAATAACTTACAGCAATCCTCTATAGTTCAATCACTTCAAAAATGAGTTTGGCGATATATATATATATATATATATATATATATATATATATATATCATGTCTCTGACCCTCTCTCTCCACGTTTCCCTATCATTCATCGCCTCTGGCAGGTCTTCAGGGTTACATCCCGTATCATCACATAGCTGCTATATGTATGTTTGAGCTGGTCGTCCTGCTTTTGATTGGCCATATGCGGGGGTCCACAGGAGTACATCACTTATTAGCTCGCCGTTGCTTCTCCAACAGTGTCCGGCATGTCTGGTTCGTCTAGCTTGGATAGTTTTCGTGATAGGTGGTAGGTGACCGTAGAGTCGTTGCCTTGTGGGGTATTGCTGCCAGGACTTGTTCAATATTGCTCTCAACATTCTTGTATAATTGCCGTCTAGCTTCTTCTCCAGCCGTTTAGTCAGCGTCCAAGTAGTGCATCCATATAAAGGTATCGACACGACCGCAGCCTGGAAGAAAATGCGTTTCATTTTATCGGTTAGGTCTGATTTCCATATGATCGAAAGCCTATCGATAGCTGTCCATGCCTTCGTTAGCCGTGTGTCGTGGTCTTGTTCGGTTGATGAGACGCTGCTTCCGAGGTAGGTGAATTTGTCAACCAGTTTCAGAGAGGTTCCGTCTAGTGTGGAGATGTCACATTTCTTATTAAAGCACATAAATTCAGTTTTGTGTGCATTAACATGGAATCCAATGCCTGCAGCGGCTCGTTCCAAGCTATGCAGTAGTGTTTCGGCTTGGTTGGGTGTATTGGCCTGTAGCACTTTGTCATCGGCGTAGTAGGCGTCGGTAATTGTTTTTGCGGGGTACCTTCTGCTTCTTTTCTTTGTCAGCACGAAGCCGTTTTCCCTAATGTTATCGATCGATGCTCTAAGTGCGTAGTCTAGACAGATGATGAAGAGGTATGGGGCTAGCATGTCCCCTTATAGTACTCCAGCTACAATGTCGAAGTATTGTGTGTCTCCATCCGGTGAACGTACAGAATTCTTATTGGTGCTACGGTTTCTTCTGGCCGTATGCTAGTAGGATTTGTTCCATCTTCCATCTGTGTATGGAATCGAAGGCCTTGGTAAAATCGACAAATAGTAATGTCGCCTTTAGCTTGTTTGCCCTTCTGCAAACACAAGTTTAATGAGTGTAAAAAAATTGTCGTCATTTATTTTTTCCAAGTCAATTAGAAATTTATCCATGGTTAAGTTAAATCTTACCCGGTGTTAATCATTGTCTTACTCAGTTTCATGTCACCTCGGCTGATATTTTGGTTTTCAGTGAATTATATATATATATATATATATAAAAACACACACACACACACACACACACACACACACACACACACACACACACACACATATATATATGTATATATAGTGTGAGTATATATATATATATATATATATATGTGTGTGTGTGTATGTGTGTGTGTGTGTGTGTTTGTGTTTGCTATTATATCTGATGACTATTATGCGAAATAATACTCAGAGTATTTTACATCATAATATGATATTGGTATATTGTATATCACTGATCTTTCCTATTAAAATCAAACCACTTAAAACTCTTCGCGTATTCCAAACTGTGCAAATTGGTGGTGCTAAATAGATCTCATCATATAACAATTGACAACCTCTTATAAAAGAATTTTATAAAAAAGTGCAAAAAAATTCCATAATGAATAAACTAATTAATTTATAGTGAGAAAAAAAAAACGAAGAATATTGACGTAAACGTAAACAGAAAATGGAATATATTAATTACAAAAATTGCTAATCATAGAGAAATAAGTAAATTTTTATAAAGCGAAATATCAAAGTCTTGCAAATATTTTCTGGTTGTACGAGATCGTTGCCATAAATACAACGCGTTGAAAAATGTGAATAAATGCATTTCAAATTTTTATAATTTTCCTTGATTAAAGATTTAATTCACTCACCTAGGAAGCAGCGTCGAGTCAACCGAAAAGGACATCGACACGAGGTTAACGAAAGCATGGACAGCTATCAATAGGCTATCGATTATATGGAAATCAGACCTAACCGATAAAATGAAACGCAGTTTCTTCCAGGCAGCGATCACATCGATACTGCTATATGGCTGCACTACATGGACTCTAACAAAACGGCTGGAGAAGAATCTAGACGCAATTACACAAGAATACTGCGTGCAATCTTGAACATGTCCTGGCGGCAACACCCCACAAGACACCAACTGTACGGCCACCTGCCCCCTATCACGAAAACTATTCAAGTTAGACGAACCAGACATGCAGGACACTGCTGGAGAATCAGGGACGAACTCACAAGAGATGTACTCTTATGGACCCCCACATATGGCCGTGCAAAAGCAGGACGACCAGCACGAACATACATTCAGCAGCTATGTGAGGATACGGGATGTTGTCCTGAAGACCTGCCAAGGGTGATAAACGATAGGGAGGAGTGGCGAGAGAGGGTCAGGGATATCCGTGCTACCAGCACGACATGATGATGATGATGAAAGATTTAATTCCATACAAAATATATGTTTCAACAACTATGCATTGTAAATGTTTAAATCATAAGACTTCCATTTTGTTTTTTTGTTTTTTTCTTTTTAAGTTTTTGGGATTTATTTCTATTGGTTTCCTTGATGAAATTAACTGTAGATTTTGAAAACTGTCATTTCAGTTTCATTTTTCTATAAAGTTGTAGCATTAAAATACATTCTAATACATTGATATGGATACAAGTATTCCTATTAATGATTTCAATTTCATTATTTTACACCCAAGTTGATATTGCATGTGTCTAATATGAATATTCAAACGAGGATGGCGTATGTACGTTTTTTTTTTTCAGAATAACATGTCCAATAAATAGCTTTTGTCTTTGAAAGTAGTTAGAATTAACATGATTTATATCATATATCATAACTTTAGTAAGCCAGACAGCGTAATACTTGCACAATTATGTAACTTCAAATATAAACAGATCTTATCAAGTAGAAAAACATATTTTTCATATATATATATATATATATATATATATATATATATATTGGGGATGAGTCTGTCGGTTGTGATATTCTTATATCTATAGTATAACTCTGACGATGTAAAACAAAACAAATAATAAAATGTGTAATTTAAAAAACATTAAACAGACTGACATCTGGGGAAATATATATATATATATATATATATATAGGTATTATTCGGTCTCCTTTGGAATTCTGAAGAAGTCCTGTCATATTTTTCTTCGTGTTTTTGGTTTACTCCAGAAACTGAATAACAGGATAGAAATAAATTTATAATCCTAAATTAACCGGTCCTTGTTTTTTTTACTTATATATATATATATATATATATATATATATATATATATATATATATATATATATATATATATGTGCAAAAACATCCGTACTACATGAAAATAATAACCCAGAATTGCAATGTCAAGCTGAAAGTGAAAACATCGACTGAGTTACCTAAGTTGATACGGAAAGGTGCTTAATAGACTTAGACTGAAATTGGAATACCTAAAGAGCCCAAACAAATGTTCCTATATATATATATGCTTATATATGCGTGTATATATATATATATATATATATATATATATATATATATATATATGTATATATATATATATATATATATGAGCTAAGGGAGATAAATAAGATAGCTATACATATATATATATATGTATAATGGACACGTTTACCTACACCAATTATATATACATACACAAAGATTAAAGCAAAAAGAATGGGTACGACCAATAGCAAAATATTACAATTATATTTTCATAATACAAATGATCTCATTGTTCGGATCTTCACGAAGTGATGGCATAGTGTTCTACTTTTATGTTATATGGTCTTATTTAGCTCACTTGGCTGCTGACTTCGTCATGAATAGCCTAATGTATATATATATATATATATATATATATATATATATATATATATATATATATGTGTGTGTGTGTGTGTGTGTGTGTGTGTAATTGCGTAACATTATTCAATTTAGCAAATTATGGATGCTTGTTATGTGTATTTAGATGTATACTAATTTTAATACCAGAGTCGTTCAGAGTCATTAAAGGAAAACCTTTTTAATGATTCCTATAATTAATATTCTTACTTCGAAATTCTCAAATAAAACGTTATATGGTAAGCCCTTTTACGAGGTTTAACCTGTCATAGTTAAAATCTATAAAAAAATTTGCCTTTTTGAGAAATTGCTGTCCTTACAATTATGCTTTATCATTGAATTGTTTGGAAAGAAAATTCAGAAAATAATAAATCTCTGAAAATTGAACCTACTTGCTCCCAGTCAACCTCCAGAGCTATTGTCGAGAAAAATCATCCCCTCCCAAGCAAATGAGCCCCAAAACTATTTAAAATTCGACCCTGGAGAGAAGAATCATTGTTTAAGGGAGTCCTTTCATCTTTCGATAACGTTGTAAATAGTCTTTATACGCTTACAAACATTTGTTTGTTGTTTCTAAATTGATTTACCGAAATTGCAGGTCAAGGTTGATGTTTTAAACAGTGCCAGCACGAAATGTCGGATTTACAGTATACAGAAAAATGCCGGCCAGTCAATAAAAAAAACAAACACAATCTTACTGTACATTAAAAAAGATATCACTTCGAAACACCAGACTTAGTCTCTGCAGTGTAAAAGTACTCAAATAAAAATACAAGGATTATATTGTATGGAAATAAAGTCTTCACGACAAAAATTTGCTTCACTGTGTTAAGTAAATTTGTAATCAAACAGAAATATGGAGGTCACTTTTCATCATAAAATAGTGATTTTCATACGCGTTTAAATATCTAATGTTTTTAACAATCAGCATCTTGTCCTTTAACCTTAATAAATTTTGATTTTTACTATATAAGCTTTGTTAATATGTCATACCAAGGACACTCTTAAGTGGTGGGGTCTAGTCTTTAAACAGATACAGCTCCTGATAATCCGGTAAGTGAAAACTAGGTATATTAATTCAGGCTCTTTAAGTAATCTCATTTTACTCTAGTTCGTGTATTGAGCATTTCTTCGTATTCTACACCGTTGGACTGTGACATCATAGTTAATGAGTTTGACCACTATTCGAACTCTCTATTCGATTAAACCATGTGTAAACTTGCATAGACCAAAACATTTTCTTAAACATAAGATGCAATTTAAAACTTCTTATATGTATATATATATATATATATATATATATATATATATATATATATATATTATAAAATGGCAAAGAGAACGAGAACAAATGGTTGGAAATGAAAGTAGCAAGACGTTGAAAATATAAAGATTTAATTTAAGGATCACTCAAAGGTTAGCCACGGTGGAGAATATGGAGGAACTAGAATCATCGTATATGTGCCATGAGAAAAAAAATGAATGTGGCAGATATAAGTATATCAAAAACTGTAAACGAATACAAAAAGGGTGAAAACTTGAAAAACTAATTTAACAAGATAAAAAAAAGAGGAAGATAGAGATATTAAAGAACTATATTTGGAAAAAAGAAAGGAAATGTGATAATATCTGTGTGAGCGATCTTAAAAGAGTGATATAATGGTTGATGATTAATATTAGAGTGATAAGAAAAGCCGAGAAAACGGGTCTTTATTAATGTAAGAGCAAAGGTCAAGACGTGACGCTGGTCGATGCGTAAATTAGTCAGCCTACGACAAGAGTCTGAACAATACTAATTTTCATCCAGCGTTATTTCGAGACACTTATTTGACGTTACTTCATAAAATATAACTCATTTAATATTAGACGTTCTTGAAGAGCGATGTAATTACAAATCGAGTATTAGTGAATTCATTACGAGTAATTACCTCATCATCACCTTTTCTGTGATTTGCTTTTGCCCTGGTGAAAATTTTATGATATTAATAATATGAGTTGTATCATGGTATTGCTCATGAAATCTGTTGTAGCGATTTGCGCAGTAATAGAAAAAAAAAACTATTTTATTATTTAGTTTTCCGGTTCATTCTATGACATATACATTCATTACATCTTGAAGATGAGTTGTTGATGTGTTTGGCTTGGAATAACCTCTTCAGCGCATCCAATCAAGACCAATCTGAATACAGTCGTCTACTAATAACAACTCCATAACAGAATCGATTTAGCAATAGTTGAGTTATCCCAATCGTGATCCTTATATATATAGAACATTCATTTCTCTAGACAAATATTCGTTTACGTTCTACAGTACAGAGTCAACTGTTTATTATCGGGTTCCGGTAGCTTAGTCACCAATGACTATAATGTCATTGAAGAATAATAGTGGGATGATGTGCAAAAACACACAAAATAATGTGTCCTAATCGTTATAGCTTTGTTGCATTTGTGATGCCGTTTATAACGGTTACAACTCGTGGAGTAAGTTTTTTCTCCTATGAAACGTTTCTTCTGGGATCTTTGGTTTGTTACTCATTCTGTGTTCATGAGAATGCTTGTCTCCCTGTACACCAGATACCGAAACATAAACAAATGAATCATGTAATCCATTGTCTTATATTGGGGTTGGCATAACATCAGACCTTCGCTTCCACCTCGCTTTGATGACATCGCTCAGCCAGCCTTGGTCACCACTTAGATAATCATTACCGGCAACCTAAACAAAACCTCCTGTAACGTGCTTGATCAAGCATATTTTGTTCCACCTAACCTTCTGGAAGAGATGCAGAAATTTAATGAATTCATCTTTCTTCTGTCTGCTGATTTACTTTGAAAAAATATGTATTTGAAACCAAGTGTAATTTTTTTACGATGTCATACTTTTTAAAATCTGAGACACTGAAAAAACATGTCTTTACTCTGATGGTATTACAAAAATAAAAAGCAATATTTTCATCGACAAATTGAGCCATTCTTTATGAAGCTTAAATGTACGTTGGTCATCACGTTTTAAAGAAGTTTTTCCCCACAGTGAGGTTTCCCACAAAAAGAAAATGGTGGTTTCAAGTTGAAATTAATGATAATAAAGTTGTTGGCGACCGTTGTCGAAGAATACCCGAAAGCTCCCTTTTTAATAGTTACTACACCGAGGTGTTGGGAAGGGCGCTACTCCTTTCCCTGGAGTGTTCCACTTCACCCTTGAAATGTATCTTATAATGCTGAGTGTTAAGCAAGCAGGTAACAAGTACCATTTTTAAGTCTTTGGTATGACTCAACCTGGGCCATTGGCTTACACTCGGTCACTAGGCTAATGGACAGAGTACTTAATACATGATATACAATCATTTTTTATCGATATTTGGATAATTTTAAAAATACTAAACTTAACTTGGTTTGGTAAGTTCTCGGGCTGTTTCAGTTTTTGTTTGTTTGCAATTGCCCTTAAAACTGTTTAACACAATCTTATTCAAATCGGCATAACTGTTATCCTTATCAGTTAGAATTTATTGTATAATCACACTCTATCTCGTTATTTCACAAACACCTCCCTTCAGGTTAGTTTTATATTATCTGTCAAAATAGTAATATCTTTTGCCAGAAGTAATTTTTTTCTTCAGAATGAATTTATTCCTGGGAAATAGTTTTGTCTTAACTTTTAGAATCAAATAATTCAGGATCACTGTATTATTATTTTACCAGAAGTTTTTCAAGACAACACTACCAGGTAGTTTTTTCATTAGATTTTGAACAACAAATCTAATCAAACATCCATGAATTGTCGAAGTTTTTTTTTTTTTTTTTTTTTTTGTACTTTAAGTAGCACTAGTCAGGATGATCTTATTTGTTGCACTGATCTCAGGTTCATTGGAACATTTCCTGGTTCTGGGGATCTGTTTCAAAGTCACTAACACATAATTGCATCATTGTCACCTTCATAACCTTTCAGCTTTTTGACAATGTCTTGGTATTTATCAGTTTCTTGCTTTTTTCCTCCGTATTCTGCTGGAACGGCTAAATGCACGAGGGACAATATCATTTCTAATGCAATTTCATTAGTTTGTCGATTGAAGCCTCAATATATATATATATATATATATATATATATATATATATATATATATATATATATATATATATATATATATATATATATATTTGTTTTTTTTTTCCCCCCACTTTTTTCAAGATTTTTATGGCCTTCCTGTTTATATTTAAATTACTTCGGTTCTTACTGTTGTTACTAAATGTTTTAATCAATCTCGGTTCAGTGTCATATAATCTTCGAGTTCTTGAATTGTTGCATCAGTTCAAACTCTAATGTTGGTCTGTCCTCATTGTCCTGAAATAGATAATGAAATAAACTAATTTTATTGAAAACAAATTGTTTAAACAATTCATCAAAAATAAGCTTCGTTAAATAAGATAATTTAAAAAAAAAAACGGTGGATTTTTGAAGGAAGACCATATTTTTTTGAAAACTATTTTCCATGGATGTAAACTTTAAAGTTGTTGCAATTACTTTATAAAAACAAATATTTCAATCTTGTAAACCTATTTTGAGGCTATTAAAATGAGGGCAAATCAAAGAGAGTCTCTTATTAAATTTAAAGCCTGGGAAGCACAATTCACGTGATCTTTATTGAAGAATGTGACGGAGGTTTATAAAAATGTTCAAAAACCGGATAAACGCAGGTTTTCAATTCTATCCTTGGTAAAAATGAGGGTTCAGGGGTCAGTAAAAATAAATGTCATTCCGTTTTTAGGGATATTAAAAAAACGTCATAATTGATTTCCTGAAAACGCAGCTACTGTTCACAGTGCTTCTTATTGCCAATGTCTAAAGAAAAATTCACCTAATATAATGAATGACCCCCGTGAATGCGTATATTCGAAACAAATTATTAGAATACTATCCATAAACAAAGCCAAACCATAGATTATCAACCCTCAGAATCAATAGGATTATGTTTCTCATTGTTTTGGTGTTTTTTTTTAAATTTATTTATCAATCTAGTTAGAATTTTCATGTTTCTATTCTAAGTTGCTATACAATTACGTAACATATTTTAATACAGTAGACGCCTTAGGGGATGAGAACGACTTTTAATAAGCATTGTGATTTTATAAACATATTTAAAAATGAAAGTAAGAGTAACGGATATGTTTAAGAAGGTGGGGTTAACCGTATAATATGTTTTTTATTATTCTCAGTTTACCGACATCTGATAACTTTATTTTATCGACGCATTTAAAGCGATATCTTTTTTGTCATGTATGTTTTTCAGTTCAAAATTCATATATATATAAGTATATATATAAGTATATATATATATATATATATATATATATATATATATATATATGTGTGTGTGTGTGTGTGTGTGTGTGTGTGTATATATATATATATATATATATATATATATATACGTGAGTGTGTATGTGTTTGTGTATATATGTGTGTGCGTATGTTCCCACATCATCTTATATATTATTCATTATTCATATAGCTGCTAGATACTTTGATTTTCTTAGTGGTTATCAAAAGAAGATATGTGACATCAAGATTTCTTCATGCAATTTCTAGAGGTTTTTAATGCTTTCTGGAATGTTTATTTCTTCAAATCATGAGATTGAAAAATTGCACGATTTCAAATGCACAGCCTTTTTTGACATAACCCGGACCATTGGAATTCCACGTTGTTTTGTCTCCATTTTCAGTTTATTTATCTATTAAATTAATTATCTATTTATGCTACCTGCTCCTGACTTGTGTGTAATTGATAAACTGTCAACGCTGGTGGTAGTCGCGTTTGTCAGGGTTTGAAATGAGGAAATATGAGAAGAGCTAAAAACTCTACCTGGAGATAAACTTAAGGTAGAGTTCAAAGTGAATGAAATCGTGTATGTAGATATATTTTTCCTCATTTACCATACCTATCAAAGCCTGTAATGTAATGGAAACAGCTGAAAATAAAAAACATTGCAATGGAAAGATGATCCTTGCGTTTTATTCAAAGAAAAATGGTATCAGTATTTAGGAAACACGACATTATTTTGATATCCTTCGTTTACACACAGAAAAATCAATTTTTTTTTATTGTAGATCAAATACAAATATATAAATTATCATATCTTGAATTGTTAGCTTATATGAAGAACTACTTCCAGAAAATCATACATTTTAATAATAGACATGGATATGCAAAAATTATTGCCCTCATTTAATAACCAAAACATAGAGAATAACCTGGAAGGCACAAGGGAAATATGCTCTTCAGATTATTTTATGTGTTGGCTATTAAAACAGGGTCATATTATTATTATGATTACTCATTGAGAGTTTTTCACAACAGCATTAGCTGATGGTCTTTCATTGGACTTTGAGTGACAGGAAGTCTTCTCATGTGTCCAGGATTTTTCTTAGTATTTTAGCCGATCTAAATAATACAGAAGTTTGGAATGTTTCCACTCGTCTTTTTATTTCCAAG
Source organism: Sepioteuthis lessoniana (assembly GCA_963585895.1). Classification (NCBI taxonomy): domain Eukaryota; kingdom Metazoa; phylum Mollusca; class Cephalopoda; order Myopsida; family Loliginidae; genus Sepioteuthis; species Sepioteuthis lessoniana. The sequence continues at coordinate 95,250,530 of OY757906.1, read as the reverse complement.
TCCGCTAATTCTTTTATTGATCCTTTGGTGACTACCAGGAGTATCGATTATAATTGGAATTAACGGCACTTTCAGATACCCGAGTTTTTTCAGTTCCCAAGTAAGGTCGAGGTATATATCCTTCTTTTCACGTTTTAATTTTACTCTTTCATCAGCCTGGACAGCAAAGTCTACTATTTTGCTAGTTCTATTTTGTTTTAGTTGTTGTAATTGTTGTTGTTGATTATTATTATTATAGTCAGGTCGTCTGGAAGAGATTAAGTGATGCGTTTTGATTTCGAAATTCCCGAGGAGTTTATGGGTGTAATTCTCCAGGACTGATGTTGGGTCGTGCATATACCATTTGTTCCTCTAGTAAAATTTAAATTTATTGCAATATTCCCAGTGGATCACTTTACCCACCCATTCAGATCTAGTCCTATACTCTTTCTGTGCTAATTTGCTGCATTGCTTATTATGTTATAGATCATTTCGTCTCTATCACTACTTAACCAATATTTGCTGTTTAGTTGGATCTTATCTATTCTTGCTTTGTGCCTCAATCCCTGTAATAATTATTTGGTGACTGTACCAAAAGCAACGATCATGATTGGCATAATTGTCATCTTCATGCTCCATATTTTATCAATTCCCTTGCAAGTTCCAGTTACTTATTCTTCTTTTCACATTCATGCAGTTTTATTCTGTGGTCAGCAAAGTCCACAATTTGTTTTCTAGTTATTGTCATTCTGTTGGTCTTCATGTCAAAATCGTTTCTGGTGGCTGTAATCATTCATCCTTCATTCTTTTCAATGGTGTTGAAAGTTTTTTCCTCCAGCGTGAGCCGATGGTCTGCCACTGGATTTTAAGTAACAGCATGTCTCATCAAATCTCTGTAACTCTTCTACCTATTCTTGCTAATCTTAATGATCCTGTCATTAGGATGGTCTTCACTCTTCTCATATTTCCAAGTTCTTCAATTTCATTATTAATTCTTTAGTGAGTGTACCAAGCGCACAGTTACAGTTGGTATCACCATCATTCTCATGTTATATAGTTTTTCAGTTCTCAAGCTAGGTCTAGTTACTTATCTTTATTTTCACTTTCCTTATCTTTATTTTCACTTTCCTCATCTTTATTTTCCCTTTCCCGTGATCTACCGGAACAGCAAAATCCACTATTCAGTGGGTTCTCTTCTTTTTGTGGACTATCACCACGTCTTGTCATCTGCCTGACATAAGGTGATCGCTCGTATCTCAAAACCCCTGGAAATTGTGTGTGCCTCCTCCAAAACGGATTCTGGGGTGTGCATATACCATTTGTTTGCGTGGTCAAATTCAAACGCTTGCACAATTACCAATGGATCACCTTGCCCACCTAGTCGTATCTAGCCTTATAACCTTTTAACCGGCTCATTGGTCTAGTGTGTAGAGTGTTCGCCCATGGTCTGGAAAACCGGGGTTCAATCTCAGGTTTCGTCATGCCAAAGACTTTTAAAATGGTACTTGATACCTCTTTGCTTAACACACAGCATTATAAGGTATTACCAAAGGTGAAGTGGAGCAATACATGGAAAGAAGCAGCGTACTCCCCTACACATGGGTGGCTATTGAAAATGGAGCCTTTGGGTCACCCTCGACTAATGGTCGCCAATTCTACTTATTTATTCTTGCTTTGATATGGTTGCTTGTATGACTTTTTGGGGGTCAGCTATCAGAAGAGATTTTGTTTTTCTCGTAAGGTTTCTCTTTCTTACCCATGTCTAAGTGTTATTGTATGAGATTTCTTTTGTTTGTCACTTGAAGTATCCATAGAGTTGTTTTCGTTCCCATATTCATTTTCTTTTAATTTCTGTTCTGTTAATGATTGTATTGTCTGCATTGTTTTGATGGTTGTAACTAGTTTTTCTCTACACTTCTGTATCTGGTCTTTGAGTTGTTTATAGATGACTCAATACAACCTTGAATGCTGGCAAGTACCCTTCTTGCTTTTTTCTCATCACACAGGCTTTCAATGTCGCCTCTGGAAAGTAAAAATTCATGCATCAATATGAATTTTCTTGTTCTCTGGTTTATTTGTTTAAGTTCTTCCATCGTCCACTTAAAATGATCCCATGTATCTTACAAGGGAAACAGCCTAGTTGTTTAACCTTTTGATGAGATTCCTGTTATATAATCCTGCTTACTCTTTTTTTCTGAAATAGTATTTTTTTTTTTCATTTTCCCTTGTTTGATGCTTCCCGCTTCTAATATTCCCAAGTATTAGCAATTTTATTTTTCTCCGAGCGTTCTGATTTTTTATTTTGGTAATTCCATTCCCTCCGTCAAATGTCGTTTCCCGCTTTTCGTTATTAGCAGGGCCCATTTTTCAATGCAAGGTTCCATTCCTATGTCTTGATTGTGCATTATCTCTACCCGTATTAGTGTTTCCAATTCTTATTCATTTTTGATTAACAGTTTGATGCCATCCGTGTACATTAGGTGATTGATATTTTTTTGCGATTTAGTAAGTTTGTATCCGCTCGAGCATTTTCCCATGTATGGGAATAAGTATTATCATCACCACCACAAACAGCAACGGTGATAGTGCATCGCCCTGGAATATTCCTTTCTGGATTTTTACCTCAGTAATGCTTTTACTACCGGCCGTCAATTCCACTCTCCTTTCTTTCGATAAACGTAATGATTTCGTCGGATATCGTGTACATTTTGAAACTCACAGCTTTGGCGGACCATATCATTAGCCTTTTCGTAGTCAATTCACGCCATGTCTTTCACTGGAGTCTGACAAGTCTATTCAGTTCTCCAGGACATTTATTACTTTTTTGGCATCTTGAATGTTTTTACATTTGTATAAAGTGATGAGTTTCTCTAATTTTCAGGTGACAGCAATTCTCTTCAGATATTCAGAACTGTTCCAAAAAATCTTGACGAGCTTAACAGTGATCGGAAGAGTCTCTAATTATCCTCGCATTTCATATTCACTCATCCTCTTTTTACCGTTATTAAACATTATTCATATTGCTCCGAATATTCTCTTTGGCAAGGTCCAGCTATTTCACGTGTATTTCGTTTTTAATTAATGTAACTCTGTGATGTGCAGTCCACTAATTGACAAGTTCATTTCATTTTATTTATCATATCTACTAGCCTTGATTGAATGATATGCTTGGATTTTAAAATCGCAGAGAATTTTGCTTGATCTTATGTTCTTGGAGAAATTCTGATTTATGAATCTACCATTTGCCTGTAAGGTCAAATTTTAGTCACTCGCACAATTTCTAGAATATCACTTTCGCCAAAATGATTTTGTACTTTTTTTATATAGTTCGCAGTATTCGCTTGCTATCTGGTTTAGTTTTATTTCTCTCCCCACATAGTCTACACCTAACCCTAACCCTAACCCTAACCCAGGCGCCACTGGTGGTGTAATGGTTAGCAAGCTGGACTAGCAAACCTACACGAGTGAGTTCGAGTCTCACTGGGTGCCCCTTTCAAAGCTTAGTAAATTACCACATAGTCTACACTTGCGTCTTCTCTTTTCTATTTTTCACAAAGTTCTTATGACTTATATTAGGATGCCATTCACAATGATTTCGTTTGTTTCTTTACTTTTCCTCTTTGACCCCTTGCTCAATTCATATTGCGCGCAATATTCTGATGTTCTGAAGTGTTCATGTATTTGGGTATTTTTTTCCCACTTTTTTATTATTTAGTAATTTCTCTTTTTACTTTTTTCATTTCTTTATATGATCATATATCGTTATTTTGCACTCATTGGCAGCGATCATTATTTCTTAATCCTGAGGAATCCATTCTTCCTTCTTTTCTTGTCACATATACTTTTAATACAGCATCTTTCTATGCAAAGGCCTTTATTATCGTCATCAATTTCCTATTTCTGGAGGCGAAATTTCTAAGCTTTTCAATGGTCCAAATTAAGAAGGGTTCAAAGTATATAACAAATAAGACAGCATGGGTAATTATTTATCTTATTAAGGTCTTGCATGAAAGCTTAGTTTCTTGCAGTGTCTTTGTCTTTCTGAGGATTTTTTTTCGTTATTTTCTTCTTTCACTTACATTTTCTTGAAAGTATCCGCTTCTTCTTCTTCTTCTTCTTCTTCTTCTTCTTCTTCTTCTTCTTCTTCTTCTTCTTCTTCTTCTTATTATTATTATTATTATTATTATTATTATTTATTTATTTATTTATTCATTTATTCTCATTTGACAGTTCTTCACATCAGCATTAACTCATGGTTTTTCATTGAATACTGACTGAAAGCAAATCTCATCAAGTATCCAGGATTCAACGATGCTGTAGTTTGGATGTTCTGCGCTCGTCCTCTTATTATCAAATCCTCCAGACCCAGTACCAATCTTTTAATGACTATATCAAGCGCGCCGATTACAACTCGTATCACGTTCACTTTCATGTTTCATAGTATTTTCAGTTCTTTAGCAAAGGACTTGATACTTATCTCTCATTTTACTTTTCATAAGTTTTACTCTGTAGTCAGCCGAAACGGCAGAGTCCACTATTCGGCAGGTTCTCTTTTTTTGTTTGTTGCTGTCAAAAGATATTGCCGTCTTTTAGCAACCAACATATATAGAATAACTTGAAGCGCTTTATTGTATTATTATCTTCCGATTATTTTATCTGTTGGTTACTAAAAGTGTCATATTATTATTATTATTATTAGATGATCCATTTATATCTCAAAATTCCATAGAATATTGTGTCTCATTTACTAAGACGGATTCTGGGTTGTGCATATATCATTTATTCGCGTGGTCAAATTTAAACTTCTTGCATAATTCACATTGGATCACTTTCCCCACCCAGTTGTGTCTAATCTTACACTTTCTTTTCTCTAATTCGCTGAATGTACTTATTTATTAGTATTATACAGTTTTCAGCATGTTTTTGGTTTCTTATAATCGTCACCGTATCTTTTCTCAAGATCTACGAAGATATTTATAATATGCATTTCATATATCTATCTTTTTGTTGCCACATTGTTTTTTTTGTTTTTGTTTTTTTTTCGAGTTACGTCCATATCACTTTCCTAAAGAGATGAGTAGTTCTGCAAAGAGCAATTGTTTTTGTATTTCTGATAGATGTGGATGGCTAGATATTCCTAATGTCTTTATCTGGCCCTTTCTTGATCATAAACCGGGATCCAATTGTTACTAACACGGTGGTAACTTTAGGATGCCACTTTTTTCACAATTTTTATTTTCAGTTCATTGTAATTACTTATTCTATATTCGTTAACTGGTTATCAGTTTGAGCTACAATATCAATTAGAAAGCATATTTTTCTTTTATGTCTTTGCATTTAGTCCAGGTTTTAAAGCAATCGGTTAGCTCTTACTATGTCTATATTAGCATTTTAAATTCTTTGTACGCATCGTTGTCAAATAATTATGGTGGTAATTGATTATATTAATTGTTCTTTGGGAACTAAAAGATTAATTAATTTCCTATTTAGTTCAGTAGGATTGTAGATTATTTAGAAATCTTTGAGTGGAAATGTAAGTCAAACTGGAAAAATTATATGCGTGCACATGTGTCGACCAAGATATAAGCTCCCATCAAAATAGCATCGTGGGCTTCAGAAACCCATATATAAATAAACTTGATTATTGTCGTGCCATAAGTTTGATCGAAATTAAATAAAAGCATAATGAAATTTTAAGGCACGAGTGATGATTCATGTTCGGATGATGCAATAATTAAGAAGATGACGTGTCTATAACATTCGCTAAATGAGATAATTCATAGATTACAAAAGAAAAGATAATTTTGAATTCAAGAGACGGGCGTCAGTCAGTTTCAGAGCCCTTCGGGGCAGTAGCAGAGGAAAGTCGGGTGACTGTCGTTCTCTGTTATTTACAACAATAGGCCTCTCTCTCTCTCTCTCTCTCTCTCTCTCTCTTGTTCTTCGATGACTGCTAGGAAACTGTATTCTGTCAAACTAAATTCTTTCGTATCTGATCAGCAGATAGAGTTGTTTAGTAACAGTAGCATCCAATCTGTTGAAGTGTCCAATTATTTCTTTAATCCTGTCGTGGTTAATTTGTAGACAAATTCTAGTTGGATTCAGTATCTTCTGAAATTTTCCCTCTTGACGTAGGGAGACGATCTCCATCTGATCTTGAGTGATGCTTTCTGTGACAGATAATAAGTTTCCTAAATTTACTATCAATTTTATTAAAATTTTAACCAACATCCAGATTATTAAATGAAAACCACATCTCATTACTAGAGCTGACACTATGTGAACTGCTATATCTTTATCTTTTTACATTCAGTTCTCTTCTTAATGTGGCCGATTCTTTTGTAGAATTATTTTCTTAATGTTTTCTTTATTTATTATATTATTGATATCGTAATATTCATTAATTCCAAAATGTTTCTGTGTTTTATTGCGTTCTAACTGTAAATTCCGTATTTATATCACGACTGATTTTTAAAACTTTACTTGTAACCCTTACTTGAATGTCACTTTTGCACGTTTTTTCCAGACCAAATTGTATCACTGTAGTCTCTAAATTGTTTTACTGTACTTAGTAAACAACCTAAATCGTCATTTTCACCATTTAACTTTAAATCCTCCACATATAATAGTTGGTTGATTTTCTCAGTCGAAGTTTTATATACATAGTTTCTGTTTTTAAGTTTTATGGAGAGAGTTATTTGAGCTATACAGAAAGGTAAGTGACTATCCTTGTTAATGTTTAGATTATCAGATTTGGGCTTACCTTTTCATGGATTAAATTGAGGGTAGTATGCCATTTTCCTATATTTCATTCTAAGAATTATATTATAACAGAGGATATTTTTAAAATGTTAAGGACTTTTAGAATACATTCGTAGAGTAAACTATCAATTTTCTTTTCATCCATCCAGCCACACGCAGATTTTTTCTGATTGATAGTCCCCCCTTGCCTCACGTTTCAGTACAATGATTTTTGGTCTGAAAGGACGGCACATATACATTCTATGAATTTGAACATTTTCTCCTTAAGAAACGATGTTACTAATGTAAATTATATGGAAATACATATGATTCGTCAGTATTCTCTCTTTATTTTTAGTTCCTTGAGTATTTTTTCATTGTTAGTAAGTCTATTACTCTTTCTTTGAACAAATAAGACAAGTTTGCAGGTATTTTAACGATTTCTGGATTGTTTTGTGGTTAGTTATTTCTTAAAGTATATGTGGTAGTGCCAAAACATTATTTTCTCGATACTTGGTGGCTTCTATTAATGTGTTTAAGTGAATTTATAAACCTTTCTATGGTAATGTCTATGTTCATTTGTAGTTCGTTTTCTTTATGAGTGTCTTTCATTTGTTAATTGCACATTATTCTTTTATTATATGGTTTCGCATATCCCATATATTGCTCCAAAATTATTTCAATTCTTCAGTCATGGGGTTTCCTTTACATTTTATTTTTCTTTACGTATTCCTCCATAGAATATTTTTGGGTTATCTTGAAATGTTTTGTTGTGACTAAGGAATTTTTTCGTCTTTTAAATCTCTGGATACACTAGGCCTTTTGTTTGATTTTTTACTACAGCTTTTTATTATTATTATTATCAGGGTTTTATCAATTGATGTTATCTTATATTTCCTTTTCATTGTTCTTACTTTGCAATGTTCTCCTGTGACACCCATACTCATTTCATCAATTATGGATATTACTTCTCTGTATTCCTCTATTTTTTTGTGAATATCTAATTTCTATTATGGTTGTTTAAAGCTATTTAGTTTATCTGTTATGTTTACTTGGCTTATAAATGAAGCAGTCAAATGTATTATTCTATTTAAAAGCGAAAATATATTTAAATGATTTGTACCACAGTTTGCTAAATTTATTTGTATGATATTATTTTTCTCATGTATTATTATTATTTTTTTTTTCAGAAGTGGTATTTTTCGTGTTAGTATTACATATGTGAGGCAGTTCTGAGATCATATTTTGTTTCATTTCATCAATTTTGATTTTATTTTCTGTGTAGTTTTTATTTTCAACTTGAGGTTGACTATTCTTTAACTTGTTGCTTTTATTTCCTGTTGCTGGAATGTTCATACAAATGTACCTTGATTGTTTCAATGTATTATCTTTTCCATCATTTTGTGCATTGATTTTAAAATCCTACTGTCTTATTCCGTTTGATATCACCAACTACTTGATCTTTGATAATATATTTTTCTACATCGATTAACCAGTCTTTTTTAATGATATACCTTCTCACAGGGACTAATTTAATTTTGATCTAAATATGTACCTGAATGTTTCTTACCATATTTTTTTTTAGATTTTCTTAAAAGGTTTTCATCCTGAAATTTTCTTAATTCCATTAAAGAAGACATGTGATATGTTTTTGTAATCCCTTTTTATTCATTTTTCCTAGTGTTTTTTTCTATTAGTTTTATTGAATAACTTGCTTGGTCAATTTTTATATTAACTTGTTCTGATGACTACAAATCTCAGTATAAAATGTTGATCCTGTTGCTGCTTTTAGATCCCAACCTAGATCATCCATGTGAGTTGTTGGTCTTCTTTTTTTTTTATAAAGAAATGTTTTCATATGTGATATTGGCACTATTATGTTTACTCTTAAGAGGTGTTTTTGTTTACTAATATCATCAATAGAAAAATTATCTAACATCGTATTTGTTTATAATCTTTAAAGAGATAGTTAATTTAAATTCATAAATTATATTAAATTTTGATAAGTTTTAAATTCAAAACAGTCCGATATGCCCTCTCGAAACTCCAATAAAAAGCATAACGGTCCCAACAGATTCCAAAATAATCATATTTTAAGCTGACGATGAGGAGAGCAAGAACATTCAAAATAAGTTTGGTGTAATACTCTATACTTGAAGAAATATGTTAGTGTACTTTTGATGATTTTTTGAAATCATTTGTTTGTTTGTTGTCGCTGTTTTTGGTTTTTTTTTGTTTTTTTTTTGTTTAATATTATGCCAACGCATTTTGAATTCAGAATTTTATAATGTAAAATAACAAAATATTACATTTATTCTATGTGTGAGATATAAAATAATCATAACAGATAAATCTTCGTATCAGTTGCAAATCATCATTAGGGCAAAATAATGTTTCTTATGAAAACGAAATGATACAGGGTAATATGGTAAAAATTGATAAAATCATGATGTGGAATATTTTTTTAAAGAGAGTTGCAGCTTTTTACGGTTTTAGAAATACATTTTAACAGTTTATAATTTTAAATGTCCACAGAAAGAGACTAATGTTATACGTGGATTTTAAAATCTTTTAACATTGTTTTTGATCGAGGACATGATATTTAGTAAAAAATCTTCTCCTTGCAATATGGTGTCATAATATAGTGTAGAAGACGCTTCAATTATTCGGTGTTTATCTCTGTGATGAAGGAAGGCAAATATATTAAAGTTTTGGTAGGCAAATATGTGGTTGGTTAGGATATTATGAGAAACTTTGTTGCCTGATTTAAATTATTAATAATTACTTATTTTTGTCTTTACTTTTCCTTTAATAATATATACTTCATTTTTCTTTTATTATATATATATATATATATATATATATATATATATGTATATATATGTATATATATATAACGAAAACCAAAGACAAAAATAAAGACAGAAATTGTCGATGAAAGGAATTATCGATGTAAAAAGGTAAAAAAAAAAAATGTTGGCAGCAATTATTTTGTCGATTAATTAAATTCATATTTATTTACAAAAACGCGCGCGCAAACACACACTCTTATACACACAATTCAGACATTAAAAATAAAATCAAATCTATATAATTAAAAGAAAAGAAACTCTGTCATCCACCAGTTGTTGAATATCAAAAACTGAAAATTTACAAATTTTACTTGTCACAAGTGAATTTAAAATTTCACGCAGGATGTTATTTTAGGAGAAAATTCCAAATATGTTGAATTTTATATCCTAATATTAATTCGAAAATTAACACAATCAAAATAATCACGCACACATGCACAAAAAATATGTTTTATTCTTATATTCTAAAATAAAAAGTGATTTTTAATCAGTTTTAGATGGCGTTCTTTTATTTGAGTTTAAGTGATAGCAAGTCTTCTCAAGTCTCCTGCACACTTCTTAATAGTCTGGCCAATATTATGTTGCTGTAGTTTGGATGGTCTCTCCTCATTCTTCAATTTCAAATTCTCTCAGTCCCTTACTAAGATTTGGCGACCATTCCGAGCGAACCAATAACATTTGGTATCACAGTCTATTTTATGTTCCATTTCTTTTTTGAGATGTAAGTACGTGGATCTTGACAGAAATATTTCTTTGTCAAGGTCAAAGTACTTACATGGTTCGCTAGGTCGGTTAAATCCAGCATTCGGCAGGTTCTCTTTTCTTTTATTTTTTTGTTAACTATTACTATGTCTGTTCTCTTGGACGGAATGAAGAGATTTGTTTATATCTCAAAATCCTTGCGAATATCGAGCCCCTTGTTCTTCATGACGGATTCTGGATTTTGCATGTAGAATTTGGAAGCAGGTTCAAATTTCAATTTCTAGTACATTTTCCAATGGATCACATTCACCTCCACGTCAAGTCTAGTTTGGGTCTCTTTTTGCTGCGCGCGCAAACAAACACACATATACACACACATATACGTGGTGCATTTAATAAGTTTACAGATTTTTGCACAGGCTTTTAAAATTGTCGTAGACGCTTGAAAATGCAGTATGTTATTGCTATCTATCTTATCTTATGAGATGACTGACCAATTTTTATGATTTCAGGTTCAAATGTACAGTTACAGTAGGAATTCTAATACACCCTACTAGTGCCTGAGGACACTTTACAAGAACGATATTCAATAAAATGTTGTTTTAAACTTGGAAAACATGCCACAGAAACGTCTGGAATGCTTCAGACTGCTTTTGGAGCATCTTCCATGAATCGAGCATCAGGTTTTGAGTGGCATAAGAGATTCTAGGAAGGCCAGGAGTCTGTGAGGGATGATGAGAGGTGTGGGAGAAGTTGGTAGGCCAATATAGCAGAGTTGATTGGCCAAAGGGTTAGGGTTATAGTTTGGGTTACTAGGTTGAGGTTTTAAGGGAGTTCAGAAAGAGATTCCGTCGGAAGAGGCCAGCACTCTTCAAATCGGGTCAGTGGCATTCCCACTACGACAGTACACCAGTTCACAACTCCATTCCTGTCACAAACTATTAGAGTAAGATGGGCATCAAGACAGTTGCTCACCCTCCCTATAGTCCAGACCTTGCTCCCTGTGAATTGTGGTTATTCCCTAAGCTCAGAGGTTGTCGTTATTAGACAATTGAGGAGATGAAAGAGGTGTGACGAAACCATTGACTCGCTTACTCAAGAGGACTCCCATGGGGCATTCCAGAAGTTGTTGGAAAGGAACAAGTGCATTGCAGCCAGAGATTCCTCCGAAATGGAGTCGAGTTTCATGTGTTATACTATCAATAAAAGTGACCATACGAAAAAAGTCTGAAGACTCATTTAATGATCATCGTACATATTGTATTTAAAGTTTAGGACTATATTAATTTTGGCATGGAAACACACTCACACACACACACACGCACGCACGCACGCACGCACGCACACACGCACACGCACGCACGCACACGCACACACGCACACACACACACACGCACACACACACACACACACACACATATATATATATAAATATATATTACACAGCAAAAACACATCCAAATTAGTGATACAATTATGATACGCTCATTTAGATCTTACCCAAACATGATGGACTCTCGCTATAAAGGGAACTCAACGCGCTCTGTTATGTTCTAAAATGTATTGTCAAAAATTTTGGTCCTGATATTCTTAGTGTTGGCTTTAGATGTTTTATACTCCTGTGATTAGTTAAGGCTTCATTAAGCAAATTAGCGGGTATTTATGTTCTTTCAGATGAATTATTCTCAATTTATATACATGCATACTGATCATCAATATCTTGGAAATGTTTTTTTCTAGTCTAACTTTTTCAATCGACAATGGAAATCTGTGTTATCTGAGCATCAGCAGCCAGAACTATTATCTTTTAAAATAGCCAGTTGATTCATGGTTTTGTCTGGTTATATGAAATACCAACAATTGTGATTTATTTAATGTAAAAACTATTTTTATTCATATAAACAGTTCTATTTCGAACCATTCAGTTTACCATAATAATAGTTTTTTTGTTTACTCAAAATTATATGTAAAAACAGATCTATTTCAAATAATACAATATAGAATAAGTACGCAGTTTAAATTTCAAAACAGTTCTATATCAAACAATTCAGTTTAACATAAATGCAGAGATTAAATATCCAAACAGTTGTAAATCAAAGTTAAATGTTTTCTATTCGATCTATAGATAGTGCCCCATCAGCTCCTACCACTATGGGATAAAGTGTACCAGAGAGAGATGGCATTTAAGGGGTAGTCCACATTCCCAAAATTTCCTGCAGTACTGGAGCTCCACCATCAGTTTGTTTAGTGTCATATCTAGGACATTTATTAGGAAAGTCTCGTTATCCTGCAGAGATGCAATTGGTGTATTCTGCAGCCTCCTTCCCACCAGCCAACTGGACCAACAATAATTTTTAAATGTAAAAACAATAATATTTCAAACAAGTCAATTTAGCATAAGTACAGAGTTTTGTTTACAAACAGTAAAATGAAAGAATGGTACTATTTCAAGGAATTCAGTTTAGCATAAGTACACAGTTTACTTATATTTGACCTATAGATAGTGCCCTATCAAGTGCTAACATATCGAGTCAGAGAGTACTAAGGAGCAATGGTAATAAAAGAGTACTCTACATTACCCAAAGTTCCTGCTTTACAAGAGCCCCACCATCAGGTTGATTTGTGTCATATCTAGGACGCTTATTGGAGAAGTCTTACTCCTTAGCAGAGATGCAGTCGGTTAATGCTACAGCCCCGGCGAACAGGGCCAGTCATTTGATTGAATTTAATATTAGTCATTTTAGTCGCATCCAATTCTTCCTCTAACTTTATCATTTCTATGCGCATTATTAATCATACAACCTGGATCTGTAAGGCGAATTTTATTACTTGGTTCGTATGTCTCCTTGGGAATCACTTCCTTTTATTATCTTCTCACCAGCCCAGTCGCCCGGGGCGTTTGAAGACACCGACTACATTTCTGCAGAAGGGTAACCTCCTCCAATGAGTGTCCTGAATATGACATTAAAATATCTAATGGTAAGGCTCTAATAATACTGGAGCTTTAGGGGATACGGAGTACCCCTTTATAGCCATTGCTCCCAAGTCTTCTCTATCTTAGTGTCCTCACACTTGATAGGATCCTATCTATGGGTCAATGAAACTGTTTGACTTTTAAACTTAATGCAAATAAATGGCTCGTGCCAAATAGAAATTTGATAATTTAGCAGTGTGTAAACTAATGGTTAGGTTATAATTCAATTATTAGTGATATGTAGCAATAGTTGTAACATCTAACTTTTATAATAAATCGTATAGTTAGAAATAGAACTGTTGGATCATTTAACTGAGTGCATAGACAAAATGTGTTTACAAATCGTATATCTAATATATATGTAAATAAAATATTAGGCACAATGGTTGATATACCATAAAACAAAACCAAAGCAAACCAAACTTATCTTCTAACATCAACCTTATAGCAATTTAAATAATATCTTTCCTCAGAGTATCATCATCAACATGTCGCATGACCAGCATGGATATCCCTGATCCTCTCCCGACACCCGTCTTTATCGTCCATCGCTCCCGGTAGGTCTTCAAGGCTACATCCTGCATAGTCACAGAGCTGTTGTATATAGGTTCTAGCTGGTCGTCTTGCCTTTCCTCGTCCATGTGAAGGGGTTTACAGGAGTATGTCACTCATGAGTTCGTCCCCACTTCTCCACCAGAGTTTCGCATGTCTGCTTCCTTTAACATGGATAGTTCCAATGTTGGGTGGTAGTTGGCCGTACAGCTACTGCTTTGTGGGGTGTTGCTTACAGGCCTCGTTCAATATTGTTCGCAGTATTCAATAGCAAGTTACAAAAAAATTCTACCAAAGATATTTACCGAATAGATCCCCAAAATTTCCTGTTCATTTCTTTTTCTTACTATTATTGATGAGAAAATCCAATTGGGTCTTAAATAATTTGTACTCAGTGTGTTTTTGATATGATTATTCAAGTTGTTCCAAAAGATATGGGGTGTCCTCGTGGTGTAATGGTTAAACCGATGGACTGCGGAATCGTAGTACGCGAGTTCGTTCTCCAGTCGTCACTTTCGGGCAAATACCCTTGCGAAAGGTATGAACCTCCTTATCCTCCCAGCTATGGGTTAAATAGTGCTGTTCTTCTAGGAGAATGGCTTTGGCATTAAATGACCTAAAAAGAGTTGATATGCCATTAAACAAAGAAACCAAACCAAACAAAACAAAACCAAAAGATATGAATATTGTGGTTGTACATTCATGATTATGCCATATCAATGTTATCTCCTCTAAGGATATTCTAACATAAATCTACTTTACGTATATTTGTGTAATATCTTTTATGAATCCATTTTGAAACTAGTAACATAATTAAGGTGGACGTTTTCTTCAAATAATATGGTAACCGAACATTTACAGTTTATATTTGATTTTATCTAATCCTTATCATTCATAAATGAGTAATGTTTGCTTTCCGCGACTTTGGAGGTTTTGAATGTATTTCCATTTATAATTCATGAATATTCAAATCTCTTTGACACCTCAAATATAATATTTCAGTAGCTTCAGCATCAGCAGCAGTGTCATCTACAGGATTTGTATTGAACTATAATACCTTACAATATTTGCTGAGCTGAGAGAATTCTTGAAATTGCTTTTTGCGTATTGAATTTCTACATCATCACCCACATGTTTTATTGTTGAAAAATAATAGTATGTAATTTCAATATATTTTCGCTGTCAAACCTGATTACTATGTTCATTCAGATTAAAGCCTGTTTATATATTGGTTTCCCTTTGTTGAAGCTCTATCTTAGGTATCTTGTCAATTATCCTAAACCGAACTTGATCTTGTTGCACAGAAACTAAATATATAATAATCTTCATGTTGTTTCGATTTTCAAAATGCGCACTGACATAGCACATGATTAAACATATAATTACCAGGTTCAATGGCGGTGGAATTTTCACTGCGGTATAGCAGCTGTTTATTGTAAAGAATCATATGTTTATTTATTGCTTTAAAAATGCACCGATGTCTCAACAAGTTTATCCTTTAAAAACATCTAAAGTAATCCCTATTCATTCTGATATTCTCTTTGAGGATGTTTTTCACTTGCCATCAGCCATACAAGTAAGTTTAAACTATCACCTTAGCAGGACTAAATTATCATGCCACATACTGCTATTTCTTTATTAGAGCTCCGGCTCGGGTTCGCGACTTTTAGCAATAAAACCTTAAACAATCGTATTAGCACTAATTTTAATATTATTTTGTGATTATTAAAACAGAAGCAAGAACATTTTTGTATCAAATGTGAGAACTTTGCGAATGGTTAACGAGTATAGATAGATATATAGATAGATTGATAGATAGATACTATTCGACATCTCAGCACGAGCAGGATGTGACACAAGTCAATTTTTAAGCAGATTTTTATTGGTGGAATTCAGATTTTTTCTTATCCTTATGAGGATGCAACACAACGTTTAAATAGCGCAATCTACCCTACTGTCTACTAATAACATGAAATAATTGTGAGATATGCACCTTCTCCAAGGGTATTATCACTATGCGAAAAGGAAACAACCTCGTCCAGCGTATGGACTCGAGTTGCCATATCTATTTCCGACGAAGTTAACAATTAATCCACATGCAGCTCCATTTGAAAATCAGAAAAGCATAAATCAATATATTTCGCTACACTTTGTTGCTAAATTTTATCTATCAGATGGTTGTAGCGTAGTGATCTTATTTTAATAACTTTGGGTAAATATTTGTTATAATAAATGCGACAAGATTTTGTGTTTTGATGCTAACTATACGCATTGGATAGACATAGTAACAAATAATAAACGTGACATTTAGACGGTGAATTTATTGACTCGATTGGTTAAATGGTCAGGAAACCTTTTATACAGTTCGACATTTAACTTGCTGTATTTCAATCTAGTTCATGTTGTTTATCTCAATGTCATGTAAGAGTCAACAGCTGAATGATAAAATACTTATCCACCTTTCCATATTAAACTGAAATGTTTCCTGACTTGTTTCTACAGCTTTACATTGTAGCAGTCTAATATTTTATATTAACAGTGTTCATACTCTTCCATATATATCAGCATATTGCGTTGTCATCATTGTTTGAAATAGGTAAATTAAATATATGCCATATATTTAAGTTTAATTCACGTAAATCTAAGAACATTTTTCATTCCGTAAGTAAAAGTATTATCCATACAATATTCTAAATCTTCATTCCTAGATATCGTAACATCTTTAAATGTAATTTTGTCGTCTTCTTTCTGGTTTCCCGACTCTCCTTATTTTTACATCCACGGATAAGAAATATTTCTCTTCCATCACTTTCTAATTTTAATTAGTAATATTTTATATGCTTTAGTTCATCGAGCCAAATGGTCTAGATTCATATTGTTTGTTGAAGCATCTTTAAGTAGGATTGTTTGAAATAAAATTGATTTTTAATCCAATTTTATTGATTTGATCTAGATAAAACTACTGAAAATATTTGTATGCATGTTTGAATCTGGGTTGCAAATTCATTTCTCAAGACAATGATTGTTACGCTAAACACGTTTCATTAATAAAACTAATATGTGTAAACCTAAACATGTTCTCAGAGGTGAAGACTCGAATGTTAAAAAAATAGTTTTACATTTAGATTCATGCATACATTTTTAAGAATATGAAATAATTTTTAAGGAAATATATAAACGTGGCAATTTACATCAAATATACATTCCTGGCCTGGATCAAATGTTACAAATTTATCACGATGACAAGTCATTTCAATTTGATTTGATCAATCAGGCATCATTTGTGTCATACAACAATCTCAAGGAATGACAGCTGAGACAGCAGCCACATACAATACTCATCGGCACAGTTAGGAGATTCAACGACGCAATAATGAAACACATGAGCCATGTGACCGATATCATTTACATGATAGTTTCTCCGCAGACAGTGTTAAGTCGTAGATATAAAATAAGGATTCATGCACATTTTCAGTTGTCACCCACCTCATTAGTCAGTCTAGGCTATACAAACGAGTACGTTGTATGAACCAATGAAAATTGGACAATATTGTTCCCTAATGATGAATCTTAGTTATTCTGTTAGCTTTGATGGTAATCAATGTCAGACAGCATCAACAGGAAATATTGTTTCCCCAAATGTTTGACAAAATCAGTTAAATTCGGAATCAGTCACGTATTTGAAAGGAAATGTTCTTTTCTGCTATGCTAACCTGCTCATTCATTTAAAAAGCAAAGAAAAACGATATAGTGTTTAACTGACTGATTAGCCCGTTTCCAGCCTATTCTATGAAAGCATAAGCTGTTTTGGTCTTACTTTTATGAAAGATAATGCCGCTAGTCATTCTAAAAAAATGTAAAATAAGTCGTAGAAAATTTGTTGTTATGTCTTGGTCAGCTGAAAGACCCGATCTCAATTTAAGAATGTTTTGATTGATTTTTTTACCTGTATGGTCAGGGGTTAAATTAATGTGCAGATGTTTATGATCATAAGTGTGCACATTTATCAGCACAAGAAGGTATCTGCAGTGAAATCTTTATCGCCATGAGAAACTGACATGATGACCAGAGTTCAAACTCTAGATGAGGCTCATTGATTTTCGCATAGCACTAATATCCCTGTGAAAGATACGAATCCAATTATTCTCCTTCTAGCTATGTATGAATTGGAAAGCATATGTTGATATTTCAGCAGGAAACATCAAATTAAACCCTGTATATCCGCAAAAAATTGACCTGGTCACATCCTTCTTGTTCGATGGTTTTGGTAAATATATACATTTTACATTTATATTTTTATATAATTTCTTGATATCTTTTTGTCCACGGTTATATCATATCAAATATTCCTATCAAATAAAGTAATTTATAATCAGTTATATTCGACAAATACATGCGATACTTACTGGTAATACCACTCAAAGTATGTATTGGCCAGGAATTAATGGTAAGGAAAAGGTAGTCCATTCTCTCCAGATATCCAGAAATGAAGCCTAACAACCAGAGAGAGTTTAGTGCCATACGCAATACCCAGGGGATACTTTCAACGAATTATTAGCCTCTCCTTCAGGGCAGGAATTTTTAAATAATCATTTGTGATACTGATTGGGCAAAAACATTGACAACAGCGAATAATTTGTGGCAGAAACAGCAGAAGGAGAGACCAAAGCACGCCTGAAACAATTGAGGAATTAATAAAGTTACCGTTTTGGATATATGCTGAAACCCAGGTGTGTAATCAGCTTAGTCTGAAACAATACTTAGTCAATCATTTATTAATATATATTTCAGTAATATTGGACTCTGTATTTTTATTTTATAGCTTTTTTTATTATTGGTTCGTTTTTATACGATATATCGTGAGGAGGAACAAATTTAAAAGGTATTTACTGCAATTTATACAACAGTAAAATCTTTAAAATTGAACTGTTTTTATGTTCATTTTCTCATATTGTACATTATTTTACATATGTTGTTTACTGAAAAGTTGTAGGCTTCCATACTCTTTCATAGATTTGTTGCGTGCGGAAAGGCATGCAACCGTCTAGTTTCCCATCAGCTATTGATCAATCATTGGGTAGACTTGGTTCTTTAGCTTTGTTATGTTATCCAGTCTAGAAGAGGGAAAATTTTGAATTCAAACAAATATTGCTCTGCTTAAAATTGGACTTGTGTTGAAACCTGCTCGATGTGAAGGTGTCCATTGATTGATTTCTGGAAGCAGTTGCAGTTCAATAATTATTTGTTGCATATTGTACGTTAATCGATGTGACAAGTCATCCTATAAAAAATGAAATTGCGCCAATTCACTTTTGAACGAAAAGTAAATTGCATAATCATGAAATTCAACGTTGTCTTTGAAGATTCGATGCTTGATATTATCCGTGTTTTTCATTTTCTTTTTAAAGTCCTGCCTTTGTTAAAAATTAAAAGCTTTACACGTGTAAAGTAAAGTTGGCGATCATAGTCGAGGGTGACCCGAAGGCTCTCTTTTCAATAGCTGCTACACCAAGGTGTAGGGGAGGGCGCTACTCCTTTCCCTGGATTTCTCCACTTTACCCTTGATCCGTAACTTATAATGCTGACTTTTAAACAAAGAGGTATCGAGTAACATTTTAAAAGTTTTGGTATATCTCAACGTGGGATTGAACCTAGGTCTCCAGGGCCACTCGCGAACACTCTCACCATTATACCAATGTCCGGTCTAACAACAGTTATTAATCTTCACATGAGTTCGACGTTCTGGTAAGACGTTGAATTGACCACAAAAGTTGTACCTAATCCAACATTGTGCAAAAACTTTTAAACAGCTACAAAAATGTTGAACATTAACCAAATCTAGGAATAAAATAATTCTACAGAGGTTGACCAGCAGTTAAAACTTTAAAAAAAATATATAGCACCTAATGAGCATTCCGCAGCAAAAAAAAAAGAAGAAAAAATGTTTGAAATGAAAACTGCGTTATGGTGAAATTGTAAAAAAATAGGTTTTACTGAGTAAAGATTTTAATTATCAATGGGTACCTCGTAGATCTTACTCTAGGGCTAAATTAGATGACACTAAATGACTTAGATACAATTCACTTTTACAATATTTAAGAGCATGATAGTTTATTCTATTTTATTGAAAACATGAACGTATGTTTTTCAACCTGCCGTCAATTTCCCTGTACCTCTTGTCATTGGGGTTTCTTTTTAATAAAAGTGATTTTGTAATCGACTCACTGCTATTTTAAATATTTATTATGATTAAGGAGTTTTGATGGCATCTAAAACCACCTTTGGTTATTTGATGTCAAGCATTTGTGGGTACTGCACACAATGGAACTTCATATTTGGAGCTTCACGAGCAAATGCAACTTAGTGTTATACCCAGACACTCTTTTTGAGCGTGCTATCACTTCCAGCCGGGGATACACATAATATATTCTAAGTCCTGTTTAGAGGGAACTCTAATTATGAAGTAAAATTTCAATAGTTCTGAATTCTTCAGTATCTACTTTTTTTCTTCTCATCCATTTCTTTAAGTCATCGTTTTGCTCGATATTTGTGTTGTGGCTCAACAGTTACTTTTTTTTTTTTTTTTCATTTTTGGGGGTGGTTTCATCAAATGACTTTTGCTATACTTTAGTCTATATTTATCAATTAATCATTATTTAAACTACGAATTATTTTCGTTCAAATTTACTGATGTGGTATCTTCAAAGTGCACTTTACGTTTTCTTTTGCAGAAGTAAATATCATTATTGTGTATTCTTCAGTTTTATATGCTCTCCAATATTTCCAATCATTTACAACAGTCTGATGAGATCAAAAAAACAAAGAAATCTAACCTGATTCAGTGTTAGGACCTTTCGATGTTTCCTTCTACGCATTCAGTCACTGGAATGTTTGGAGTAGGAAGAAATAGACAACGTACACAACGTGGTTTGGTTCTTCGATTTTCAAGAAACATGGCCCTTTACATGCGTTTGATTCATTCCTCCCTCTCTGTTTACAATGGCCAATTTTTCTGCTCACATGTCAGCAAACATGAGAAAAACTAAAAAATAAGAGACTGAATCCTCATTATATATATATATATTTTTTTTTTTTCTCTAAGAAATTTAAATGTTCAGCTCCTGAATGATTTTCTTGTCCTGAAGGAATTACTCCCAACTCTGGTTTAACCAGACCGAATAATAGCTATATATATATATATACAAGAATCATAAAATAAGTTTCCAGACTTTTTTCGTATGGGCACTTTTATTGATAGTACACACATGAAACTCAAGTCCCCTTCGAAGTACTCTCTTCCAGCTGCAATGCATTTGTTGTACTGTTCCAACGACTTCTGGAAGGCCCCATAAAATTCCTCTTGTGTGAGCGTGTCAATGAACTTCGTCACAGCCTCTTTCCTCTCCTCCATTGTCTCATAACGATAGCCTCTGAGCTTAAGGAATAACCAAAAGTCACAGGGAGAAATGTATGGACTAGAGGGAGGGTGAGCAACTGTCTTGATGCCCATCTTGGTCAAATTGTCTGTGACAAGGATGGAGTTGTCGACTGGTGTACTGTCCTGGTGGAAATGCTACTGAACCTATTTGAAGAGTACTGGTCTCTTTCGACGGAGTCTCTTCCTGAACTCCAATAAAACCTCAACATACTAACCCTAACCCTAATCCTTTGGCCGATAAACTCTGGTATATTGACTTCCTTATTCTTCCCACACCTCTAATCATCCCTCACAGACTCCCTGCCTTTCTTGAATCTCTTATACCACTCAAAAACTGATGCTCGATTCATGCAAGATGGTCGAAAAGCTCTCTGAAGTATTACATACGATTCTGTGGCATTTTTTCCAAATTTAAAACAGAATTTTATTGCATATCGTTCTTCTAAAGTGTCAGATTGCATTTTTGAAATTCACCTGCTGTGACAATCAGGTTTTAGTAGGGTGTATTCCAATTGCTGCTGTAGCCGTTCATTTGAACCTAAAATCATAAAAATTGTTCTGTCATCTTATAAGATGTATAGCCTCAACATATTGCATTTTCCAGAGTCTACAACAATTTTAAATCTTGTACCAAAAAGTCTGGGAACTTATTTTATGAACCTCGTGTTTATATATATATATATATATATATATATATATATATATATATATATATATATATATATTAGGCTTCACAAAACAACCCAAACACTCTTTCAATTCTTGTTTGTCTGTAGCATGGTACAACTGGAAGAGATGTTTAACTCAGTCAATTTAACTTTGTTTCGGCTCCTGCTTTTTTTTTTTCTTTTGGTAACAAATCAAATCGCTTCCCGTTAACATTTATTTACATGGAATATTGGAGGAGGTTTGATCCATTTCTATTATTACTCTTATCAAACACTAAAAGTCATGATATGCCGTACTTGTAAGCACCTAAATCCCCAGTTAATTTGTTTTTTTGTTTTGTTTTTGTTTTTTTTTTAAACAAGGGATCTCGCTTTCGTCTATTTTAGATTGACGGTACAATCCTTTGGTTGATTAATTTTACAGCCTTTCTCAGATATGCCAAACCTATGGCAAGTATTGTCTTTTTTTCAGCCGTGTAGAGTTAACAAGGCAAGCGGTGGTAAACAGATGGTTAAATTCATACAAGCAGCAACGTTTATAATATCAATTCTTCCTTTTTTTCTTTCTTCTTACACGTGAGCAACTTGTACCAATCTTTTTTGTGGAGATGTTGTCAACTGTTTTCTTTGTTACATTCCCCAACATATGGTGGTTTTCTTTACTCTGTAAATAAGGTGCAAGGGAATTTTAAATATTGGCACAAGCTGCATGTGCAAAACCCCTGCAAGAACGAAGAAAATAATAACACATGTTATGTGTGTTGTTCACAATAGATTTAATGACAGCTTTTCTACTTTACTCGACCAAAAAAAAACACATGCTTTCTATGTAATCGGTAACGTAAGGAAGGGTGTTAATATCGGTTTGGCTTGGTTGGTTGGTTGATTGATTGCGTTTAATGGCATATCAACCTCTATAGGTTATTTAATGCCAAAGCCTTTTTATACGTATGTACGGGGTTTGGCTTGATTCTCTCTCTCTATCTCTCTCTCTCTCTCTATATATATATATATATATATATATATATACGACGATCATTAAATGAATAGTAGGATGAATTTTCAGGAAGTACATATTTTTTAGATTTATTTTCTGATAAAGTAAACTAGTAATTGATTATAATCAGTTTATAGCAAACACTATTTTAATCTATCATGAACAATGGTTTATAGTCAATTCCAAACATCAGGAAACCCAACAACTAATCTAAACTTAACAGCGGTCTGACGTTAGATTTATGGCGACTGAAAAGTACAAACCATGGTGAAATTATAGAAAAATAAGTTATCTTTACAAAGAAGCTCTTGTTAGTCAAATAACACGATTACACACACACACGCACACACACACACACACACACACACACACACACACACACACACACACATATATATATATATATATATAATTGAAAGCATTCGGATATTGTAAATTTATTTCAGCTGGCTCTCTAAAATGGAGACAAGCTTCATTTGATGGATATCACACAATGGAGAGAAAAATATTTTAATTTTCATAAGTAGTATGGAAAAATATTAAAAAGAAAAGCAAAATGGCAAATGAAGCATGTTGACTTGTGTTAAAAGTTTGTTTCAAAATCTGGTGCATGTCTTTGTCTCGTGTTATGTATCCCTATGTGTCTTTAGTGTAAGTTAATTTGTAGTATCCGGCCATGAGCCGATTTAGTAGAGTTTTTCACCAATGGCGCGGGAAACCGGCGTCCAATCCCAGGTAGAGTCATACATAAGACTTAAAAATGTTACTTGTTTCCGCCTTGCTTAACACTCTGCATTACAAGAGAAAGATTAGGAGTAAAATAGGGTAATCCAGGGGCTGGAGTAGTGCCGTCCTCTTCACCTCGGTGTTGTAGCTATTGAAATGGGAGCTTTCGAGTCACTCTCGACTTCGGTTGCCAATTTTACTCATTTTACATATTCCACTGTGCATTTGTTTAATATATATATATATATATATATATATATATATATATATATATATATATATATAAACTAAGTAGAAGAAAACTCAAACGTAGCTATGTTACCATTATAAATTTATTTCGGCGAAGAATATCATTATGATCTTTGTCTCATCAGATGATTTCAAACACTTAATTTAAGGTTGAAAAGTGGTGGTTGAATATATAAGAATAGCCATATATTGAGTACTCCGATATATTCGTATGAAATTCCTCATTTATTCAATAATTCTGACCCATTGCCTTTGGACGCTGACGGGATATATATATATATATATATATATATATATATATATATATATATATATATAATCTCTGCTTTGCTTTTAAAATTTCGATTTCTATTTTACAAATATTTATTTGCACCCAAAATGACGCATAGTGAAATATTTAGTGAACTTGAATAGTCGACACTTTTGAAAAGATTCGTTTCTCTTATGGTGTTCTTCTCATGTTTTGGCTTTGGGCTAAACTAACGTACGTTTATGGAATGACCAGAAAATTATTTTAAACATCATAGTATTCTTTTTCATCACTTTTTAATGATAAAACTATGTTTCGTTTACGTTTTTGATTGTGTCCCTTTGTCATGCACAATATTTATCCCGTGAATATTTCTATTTTACACACACACACACACACACACACACACACACACACACACACACACACACACACACACACACACAGATGTTGTTTGAGAATTACTTTCACAGAAGTTTTTCTAACTAAAATGAAAATAAGTAAGTAAATAATTACATGCATTTTTTCTGAAAACACAGAAATGGTAAGGATACATCTCAACTGACAGGAACTTGCTTCAAAAATTAACGGAAGATAATTATCTATACATTCAGACAGAGACGCGATGAAGAATTTCATTAATTACACTTAAATTTGCTGCACTGTAAAATTGCCACCTATTATATTGATTATATTGCGATATATCAGGCATTTGATGGAAAATTAATTGCCTAAGATATACTAGAAACTTAGGAATGCGTTTTGCTGTTTTAATAACTATTTAGTCTTTCTTCGTTTGTAATTGGGATATTGTCTTTGATATGTTTTAAATAAAGGATTTAACCGGAATAGGAATGCAAGAAACAAGATTAAAATAACGCAATTAGTCTTCTATCGGTCTATATATCTTGATATATATGTGTGTATGCTTATATATACACACATGTATCCATAGGCATATATATGTAGGAATACACGCACACACATATATCTAAATTTATTACTATATATATATATATATATATATATTCATAACAATGTTTATAAAGAAATATGTTTGTATCCATACATGCAAACTAAATCATATACATGTATGTATGTGTGTTTACTCACATATGAAAGATGACTGGGTAAAAACTTGCTTATTGAAAACATGCTTTTGTTTTATCAGTTACTAGGTCTAATTGTATTTCTTATAAATAATAGACAAACATTAGTATATCATTCTAAAATTAAGTAAATTGTTTTATAACGAAACTCTCAGATACGTTGCTTATATTTACATGGATGCATAATCATGCATGTTATTTATTTATATATATTTTTTTTATATTAATAGAACTTTCAACGAACGGGAATTGATAAACTGAAAAGTTTTGAGACTATAACAAACTAGAGAAAAGAGATCTCGAGATGGTGCATGGCTAACGTCAGTGGTAAAAAGGAACTGTATATTTGGCTTATATACGCCGTAGGAATAATTTAACATCGTTCGGTGAGGATTACAGCAAGAGAATTCAAGGATTTTATTTCCGAGTAGATTAAAGCAATTTTTCTAGGCTCAGAAGCTGAAAATTTAAACCTGGCCATTAACAAGTGATATAAATGTAACTGCAACACTATGAGATTAAGCCATGTTTTTTAGTGGCTACTTCCTAGACATCTACCCCATCCGGAGGATCCAGAGATTTAGTGAAATACATTTTCGTTTGTGAATGTTCAATTAAATAATTCATGTGCATTAAATAATTTCTATTTTCTCTAATGATGTAATTGAAAAATGGATTTGCCGTTGTCAGTGGTAACTTAAGAAAAGATTTTCTCTCAGATTAAACATCTAGATAATGTTGACAAATCAACTACCGCACGAGAACATAAGTTCAGAATGCATTTAAAAGCAATATTCTTAACTACTTACTATTTATTTATGTTATAGATGCTTTTGTTCAAATAAAATTACGCAAAACAAGTGCTTGGATTTTAATTGAGATTAGCCTTCTTATGCTGTTAATGATCCTTGAACTTTTTCTATTTAAAAATCATCACTGGGGAGTGCCACCAACCTCTAACTATGGGATCTACATTTTTTTCGATCCGTCTTTTTTTTTTTACCACCGATGATAGATATGAATTTTTAACGAGTCAGCATTGGAGGAAATTGCATCATGTGACACACGAATTAAACGTATGAAGGACTCTATCCAGCAGTCAGCGTATTGTTCAGATTATATTGCACAACATATCTAACTTCATTTAAAAACTACGTATGTTTACAAATTTAAGATGTTCATCATTTTAAAACAAATTTAAAATTATGATTAACCCTTAATATTCCTTTTTTTTTGGATTCTATTGTTCTATTAAATCTTAAATAATGCTATTATATTTGCACCATTTTTTTCCTATGTGCATTTTAGTGTTTAATGACCTTCCAGTATTTATAATTGTCACTTTCGAATTCATTCAGTAAATCAGTAATATCTTGATTGAAAGAGTCTGTTTTTTTTCATATTATCAGTTTATATTGTTAGTTTTATCCGTCATTATTCAGGTATTCGTTCACTTAGATTCAAGCTGTCTTGAATCATCTATTCGTAATCGAACATAATTGATGCATCCATCCAGCTTTTTGGTTAGGAAAGCAGTCATCAGTCCACATCTGTAATCTGCCGAAACATCTGCTTAATGATTTGCATGATATGTATCTTGGATTCTCCAACATTTTTATCTCATTTCTTCGGAAAGCATATTCCAGTTAAATGTTCACACCGTGAAATCACAATCAAAATATGCAAGCAAGATTTCACACAGAACTAGCATACTTGCTTTTTTCCCCCTATTTACTAAGACTCGGGGTGTTTTCCGTATGTCTTATATCTTTGTGTTTCCATATCGAAAAATCCTCAGACATCGTTGATTTCTGCTCTATCTGCCTGTCCAAGCATATTGGAAACAGCTGTCATTTAGTCAATAGCTGCTTCTTGTTTGCAGCAACACGGATCTGATAACGTTTAACAATCGATATCTGCGTTTTATGTTCATGGTTGACATTCAATATCGGCTTGTTGGCGAAGTCACGAGGCAATGATTGACCGGGATTATGGAAAAAAAATCCACTGCCAAGAAAAGGTGTTGCTGTGTTTGGCAAGAGCTCCGCCAATAAAAGAATCGATTCAATTAGGCTTATATATATATATATATATATATATATATATATATATATATATATATATATGTGTGTGTGTGTGTGTGTGTGTGTTTGGGTGGGTGCGCGCGCGCGCCCGTGTGTGTGAGTGTATGAGCTTACACGTGCTACGTGTGTGCGTGCAGAGTAAAAGTGTAGTAGCAGCTGGATCAATCTTCTAAAATCGTATGTCCCGTTTAGAATAGTTTACTACATCGTATCAAAGGTTTTCGGACAAAAATTGAGTAACGACCACACTAGACGAGCCAGACATGCAGGACACTGCTGGACTAGCAGGGACGAACTCATAAGTGATGTACTCTTATGGACCCCCACACATGGCCGTGCAAAAGCAGGACGACCAGCACGAACATACATCAGCAGCGATGTGAGGATACGGCATGTTGTCCTGAAGACCTACCTAGGGCGATGAACGATAGGGAGGAGTGGCGAGAGAGGGTCAGGGATATCTGTGCTACCAGCGCGATATATATATATATATATATATATATATATATATATATATATATATATATATATACGTATGTGCATATGAATGTATAAATGATTTGATTGTTTAATGGCATAGAAACATTTGATATTTATTTAATGCCAAAGACATGCTTGTAAAACAACAGTTGTGGAACTATTTAAGTCATTACAGGAGGAATAAATGTTTCCATAATTTTCATGAGGCTATTAATACCAAAGTCAAAGTAATAGCAGGATCATAGTATGAATTCGTTAATTATATTGATACAATGTAGCATCTTAGTACGCACGGACATAAGTATACGTATATAATCACACGTTTATATACATATTTATGTACGTAATATCATATATTTACATATATATATGAAAATGTAATAATATGTAATTACATATATATATGTGTGTGTGTGTGTGTACGAATTGGTTTAATGAATTGACTTGATGTTAAACTCTCTCTTTCTCTCCTCTCTATATATACGTAGTCAGCATCAAAACTGTTGATTAAAATAAATAAAAAATATCATGCACACAAACATCCTGTCTATTATTGTCCGTTTCCTAAGTTGTTTTCAATCGTCGACCGCATAACATAATTCTTCTCAACAGTCAAATTTGCTTCATATTCCTATTTATATTTAAATCGTACATGAACCGTCCCTGATAACTCCACTCTCAATAGATTTAATTGCTTGGCAATCGCATTCAGTTATTACAAAATGCAATATCTTATAAAAACTATTATTACTTTTTTTCATATTACAAGAAATTACACACTTAAGACACACTTATTAATGTTTAATAATTCAGATTCCTTCTTCAATAAATGATGTTTTTCGTGAAAAGTGATAATCAAATTTTTTCCTCCATTTCCTATCTACGTTTTCTCGGTCTTATACCACAAGATAATGTGCCAGTATTTGTCGCTGCCTCCCACCAGACACGACTTGACACAAAGTCAAAGCCCCGAAAGCCGATTAAAGTGGGGATAAAGGGGAGGGGAGGTCGGGAACGAATCGAGACTCGAACCCTGCTTGTCAGTGCTGCTCATCGGCTCACTTAGTGCAATGTGAGCCTGATGAGGCAAGCAGTTTCACGAACCCAAATGTGGGTCCGGGCACGTATGCCAGTTTGCGGCTTAAACGAGACGCATGGTCTAGTGCCGTACAAGGGGGACAAAGGAGACAAAAAATGAAGCTCGCCCACCCGAAGGTAGCCTAGTCGAAACTAGGTGCCTAATTAAAGGCCTCAAGTCTGCCATTGTTCCTTTTCCAGGGCCACACTCCGGACCGAAGTCCAGAACAGGCCCCGGGGCGCTCGCCAGGAGAAAAATGAAACCCAAAATATAGGCACATTATCTTGTGCCTATATTTTGGGTTTCATTTTTCCTTATTTCTTATAATTCATTATGACATGGTATTTTCTCTGAGCCTATGTAACTGTATTTAACAGAAATTATACTGACTATTTTATTTAACGCAAATTTACTCGGGAAGTATTACTAACATAGACGTATGCACATCCTTCCTAAAATTCTTTTGTCAGCAGTGTTAAATAGATTATAATGTATATAATACTATATCTTTCTTTTTTTATTTGTATCCATTATATGATTTTTTCACCTCTTTTCATTGAGGTATGACAGCTTTCTGGCATATTGTCTATATGTTAATGACTTCCACATCTTTACCATTTGGTGTTCATTTCAAGTGTATAACCCAATAATTAGAAATTGTCTTTTAATTGGAATCATTTTGAGATGAGGCTTCTTAATCTGAGAATTATTTTTTTATTTATTGCGGACTTTTTGTCCTCATCTTGGTAGTTTTTTTGCGTTGTTTCTTCTTTCACTACGTTTCGGCCAAATTTCACATCTGGCCTTCTTCAGATCATTTACCGCGACCTCGGATAGGAATGCTGAGTCTTGTAACCGTATCCCCAGTAATTACTGCCTTCCATAGTTGTTGTCTATCAAACCACGTTTTTTGACCAAGTAAACCTCTGGCCGGCTTGGGTAGGATTTGAAACCGCTATCTTCTGACAATACTCACCTGGAACTGTAGAGACGCAACGCCTCTATCTATAGTTAAAAAAAAAATCTCCAATAATTAGAATAATTTGTTTACCTCCGTTTATTATTATTTTCTGTTTTATCCCGAAATTCTTTCTTACGAGAAGTATTACCTTATGTCCATAAAGTATTTTTGTCATTCCAATTAGCTGCATTCATCATCATCCTGTCGTGCCACAGCCACGGATATCCCTGACTCTCTCTCTCTCTCTCTCTCTCTCTCTCTCTCTCTCTCTCTCTCTCTCACCACTACTGCCTATCGTTCACCGCATCTGGCGGGTCTTCAGGGCTACATCCCGTATCCTCACATAGCTGCTGCATGTATCTTCGAGCTGGTCATCCTGCTTTTGCTCTGCCATATGTGGGGGTCCATAGGAGTACATCACTTATGAGCTCGTCCCTGTGCCTACCATTTCGCATATTTTAGCGCTCTTGAAACTTCCCGAGTAAATGTCAAATCTGCCTTTCTGTGTAATAGTATAGTTTTATCACTGTGCTTAATTGTGTAACTTACATCTTCAGAAATCGTTGAATATATTTTGCCTTTTTTAAGATCCATATATTATTTCTTCTTTTACCGCGAGTTATCAAATTGAATACGTAATTCTCTTAATTGGTGATATATTCACATCTTTTCCACGATTAAAATAATAGAATTTCACGAATAGTATTACAATTCAAGTATAGTTCAGCCGGAGTTAGAATAGCGTAACCACAAAGACAAAGACAATCAGCTACAGTTCGTTTGCAGCCTATCAAATAACCAGACCAATACTTTCGTCTGACTATTGCATAGGAGAGAAACAAACAGTTTTCAAGAATTATTGTTATGAACAAAACGTAGAAACACTGGCTTACTTGAGCGTACTTACCCGTCGATGGTCTATTATGAAAAAGGGAAATTCGTTTGTCTGGCAGCCATTCGCTTTGTAATCTCGCTTTAAAGTTTCATGAGATAATTGAAAAGTTACTCCAGTGACGGTGTTTTTAAAAAAAAAGTTTTAAACAGAAATTAGGACCTGTCTTCGAGTTCTTCAGCAAGCTGTTTCGGTGGTATGGCAGATGGATAATTTGACCTCAAGCTGATATCTGAATAAAATGGTTTTACCTCAGTTGTGGAATGGCAAGAATAAGTTGATCAAATAAGTAATCTCTCGGGAGTTAAACAAGTTAAACAAGTGATTCTCTTGCATCTGGCGGGAGGGGCTTTTGACATTTACCAGCAATTATCAATGAGGATAAGGTCGTTGTGACCCAGGTAAAAGAGGCAATACGTTTAAGCTTGACCATTGCGAAGCATATAAGTTGTTTTCAAAGCGAACTTTGCGCCCTGACGCGACGATAAACGAATTCTACGTGGCGTTATAGAAACTTAACTCTCTGTTCGGAGGAATACCTTACAGGGCAATGACAAATGAATTTATGGCTGGACGGGCCTGCCCGTATAGAGGAGCTTTTTAAGGGCATCTGCCGATGTTGACCGCATAGCTGCAGAACGAATGCTGGACCTAGCAAGGGCTATTATCAAGAATGAAAAGGTTGCTGCTACGGCCGACCGACAATCCAATCTGCTGAAAGCCTGCTATACTGTTACCACTATTTCGGGTCAATCATCTGGTTTGGCACTGTCAGCCTGAACAAAATGAGCAACGAGGGAAGCCACACGTCCGAGATTACAAGCGCCAGAAGGAGAGCTATAGCGCATCTAAGAGTCCAGGAAAATGGAAAAAAAGAACCGAGCAGTGAGCGCCACCCTCACTTCGTGGAATGCACAAACTAGTCTGCCAGAGATGCATGTGTGCATCCATGGAGTAATGCGTAGCGCACTGGTCGATTCGGAATGCACTCTCTCCCTTGTGAAAAGTTCAGTTTGCGGCTCCTGGGATGGAATGAAGACAGATATACAGACAGTTAATGGAAAAAGTATGGCTAGCATGCTAATTAGCAGTATTACACTGCAAGGTGGGGGGTAGTGGTTGAAATGTTAGCCATGGATGGCAACGAATTATGGTTTGATCTGTTACTTTGATTAGATGTCATACGCCTGTTGGGCGGTGTCCAGATCAATGAGTGGAGTGAAACCAACTTACCCATTGAAGTGCTCAGAATCAGTGCTGCCGTCTGAGTGAAAATAAAAGAATCTGACTTTGAGGTGGAATTTGACCCAACTGAGAAAACATGGACAACAACCTGGAAGAGGTCGAGCGACCTATACCCAGAACGCTAAATTAATCGGACATCTGAATACACCGTGCTTAAACACATCAGAGAGGACCACGAGTTGCAAATGTGGATGGTTACTACCATACCCAAAGAAGGAGCTCGCCCCCCCCCCATGAGGACAAAGGAGAGGTATGACCCGTAATGGACTATCGTTAGTTAAACAATCACATTAGTGTATACACTGCACTTACCGATGCGAGCTCTCAATGATTGAGGGACTGGCATAGGGAAGGATCTGACGTGTCAGTATTGGACCTATGAAAAGCCATAGAGTGAGACTGAGTGTACTGTTGACTGCAAGAGTATTGGAAAGTGGCTGCAATGGCTGTTTTGG
Source organism: Sepioteuthis lessoniana (assembly GCA_963585895.1). Lineage (NCBI taxonomy): Eukaryota > Metazoa > Mollusca > Cephalopoda > Myopsida > Loliginidae > Sepioteuthis > Sepioteuthis lessoniana. Next base: position 95,218,098 of record OY757906.1, on the reverse strand, counting down.
GGAAACCTTTCTCAACAAAAATTAGGACCCGTTTTCGAGTTCTTCAACAACCTTTATCTCACTGTCTGTGGTTTTCTAAATTCGATCTACAAATGATCTGTCACGGATATTGACGAATTTTCATTTATAAATATAGTGAATTATATATATGTATATATATATAAAGGAAAATTTGGAAAGGATTTCAGAAGTTACGGGTGCATTTAGGTGCACTATTTGGTGATAAACAGTTTATGCTCTCTCTTTAATTGAAATCACTTAGCTCCTTCTCCCGCCTGTATCAGTTCAGGCTGGAGAAATTGTTAAATCATATTTTTTATAATGCATTCAAGTTATATGTTTTTTTCATATTCTTTACCATTGTCTTAAATATATACACATTAATAAATCGAATTAATGTAAGTGCCAAAATATTCTTCATATTTTACATAAGCTTAAGTCCACTTGATCATAAAATTTATTCCATTAAACAAATAAATGAAAGTGTGAAAAACCTATAAGCAGAATGCAGCCTAAATATGCAACTGGTATTGTTACAATTAGAATTGTCTTGATATTTGGCGAATGCTAAAAGGAATAAGAAATATGACGATTACTATAAAATAATGACCTCAAAATGTATAAGGTGTAGTTAGATTTGGCATGCCCAGGGCAAAACTCCAGCTTGACGCTGATTATCTGAATATATGATGCACATAGAATAGTATTCAGCATTGGTTGGCTATAGAGAGACAATCTACAAACAAACGTTATATGCTGAAAGCGTTTATCAGGTGCAGTGCTTTAACGCTTTCATGGTTGGTAAAAGTGACATGTTGTTGATATGTAAATTAGCTTCCTCAGCTGGAGTACCATGAAATTGATCTTTAAAAATTGTTATATTGGAGAATGTTGTAATGGCAGTTTCCGCAAAGAGTGACTGAATAACCAAATGACTTCATACCCGATCAACCTGATACTCCTAACGTAGCTCTGACCTTTTTTTATTAAATTCATCAAACGACTAAAAACATAGATTTCAAATTCTCAGAAATTAAGCAAAGTTGTTCTGGTGACATATTCTCATTGATATATATATATATATATATATATATATATATATATATATAGCAATACATATGTCAAATTAATAACTTTCAGTATCTTTATTGATTAACATTCCTCGATGTCTCATCTACGAAGGACTTAATCTCATCAAACAAAACCTAATAATTAATAGATTCTTTAAACTCAATGTAGATGAGGCAATAAAATATCTTTACAAACCTACACGAATAGTAAATTAAACAGTGATATCAAAAGAAATAAAAATATAAACTGATTTTACTGTAACCAAATATCTCCCAACTATAAGCGTGACAAACGATAAGAATACGATCTACAGAAAACAATAAACGTCTAATATTAATTATGTACATAAAAAATGCAACTATCAATACAACTATCAATTGTGCTCCTATAAAAATACCAATATATAGAACTAATGCTGTACAATTCTCATGCCCTTGGAGAACTCGGAATTGCCAAGAACCACGTAGGCATGGCCATTCCTTCCATCCTGGAAGGCGTTCGGGCAAAAAACTTACAGGCGACATTACTATTTGTCGACTTTACCAAGGCCTTCGATTCCATACACAGAGGGAAGATGGAGCAAATCCTACTAGCATACGGCCTACCAAAAGAAACCGTAGCAGCGATAAGGATTCTCTACAGAAACACCAAAGTGAAAGTACGTTCACCAGATGGAGACACGGAATACTTCGACATTGTTGCAGGAGTACTACAAGGAGACACACTAGCCCAACCTCTTTATCATCTGTCTAGACTATGTGCTTAGGACTTCGATCGACAAAATCAGAGAAAATGGCTTCGAGCTGACTAAGAGAAGAAGCAAAAGGTACCCCGCAAAAACAATCACGGACGCCGACTACGCTGAAGACTTGGCGATACTAGCGAATACGCCTAATCAAGCAGAGACACTACTGCATAGTCTGGAACGAGCTGCAGCTGGCATTGGCCTCCATGTCAATGCAAACAAAACTGAATATATGTGTTACAACCAAACGGGCAACATTGCCACACTAGACGGAGCCTCTCTGAAACTAGTCGACAAATTCACCTACCGAGGGAGTAGCGTCTCATCAACCGAAGAAGACATCGACACACGACTGACGAAGGCATGTACAGCTATCGATAGGCTCTCGATCATATGGAAGTCGGACCTAACTGATAAAATGAAACGCAGTTTCTTCCAGGCAGCGGTTGTGTCGATACTGCTATATGGATGCACCACATGGACGCTTACGAAGCGGCTGTAGAGGAGGCTGGACGGAAATTACACAAGAATGTTGAGAGCAGTATTAAACAAGTCCTGGCGACAACACCCCACGAGACTCCAACTATACGGACACTTGCCCCCCATCACGAAAACTATACAGGTTCGACGAACCAGACACGCAGGACACTGCTGGAGAAGCAAGGACGAGCTCATAAGCGATGTACTCCTGTGGACCCCCACATATGGATGTGCAAGAGTGGGACGACCAGCACGAACCTACATACAGCAACTATGTGAGGACACAGGATGTAACCCTGAAAACCTGCCGGAGGCGATGAATGATAGGGAGAAATGGCGAGAGAGGGTCAGGGATATCTGCGCTGGCGGCGCGACATGATGATGATGATGATGATGATGATGACTTAACGGCATCGACCTAGAAATGGAGAAAATTCTTAGAAAGAATTAAAATGGTTTTCAGAAAAAGCGATTCACAACATCACATATTCTGACGATCCATCGAATCTTAGAAGGAGTTCATGCAACAAACCTCGAGGCGATACTCTTATTTGTAGATTTCTTTAAGTCATTCAAATCAATACAGAGAGAAAAGATGGAGCAAATACTTTTAATTCATAGTCTCCCCAAAGAAACTGTCACAACCATAACGATGCTTTACAAAAATAATCTGATGGAGATACAGAATTCTTTAACATTGTTGCTGATGTACAGCTAGGGGATACATTACCCCGATATTTGTTCACAATCGTCCTAGACTACGTACTTTGAACGTCAATAGACTAAATCGAAGAGAATGAAGTTACTCTAAAAAGAAGCAAGAAGCAGACGATACGCCGCACAAACTATTACTGACGCAGACTACGCAGATGACATAGGGCTTATCGGAAGTACACTTACCTTACCCAAATCCCGGCTGCATAGTTTAGAGCAGGCCAGAGGAAGCCTTGACCTCCATGTGAATGCAAATAAAAGGGGGGTAAATGTGTTTTAATCAAAAACAGATATCTCAACACGAAACTGTGATTCTCAGATATAAGTGGACATGTTCCCGTACCACGGAAGCAGCGTTTAATCTACTGAAAATACATCAATATGCGCTAAGAGAAGGCATGGGCTGTTATCGATAGGCTATCGATTATATGGAAGACAGACCTATCCGTTGAAATAAAACTCAATTTCTTCCAAGCAGCGGTTGTGGTAATTCTACTATACGATGCACCTTGACTAAGCGTTTAGAGGAAAAGCTAGACAGGAACTGCACAAGAATGTTACGAGCTATAGTAAACAAATCATTTAAGCAACATTCTACAAACCAGCAGCTGTACGGCCATCGACCTGACATCTCCAAAACCATCAAAATAAGACGAAAAAGACATGGGGTACACTGCTCGAGAAACAAGGACCAATTCACAAGTGACGCTCTCCGACGGACTCCTTCATACGCACCTTCAAGTGTGCCGACCAAAAAGAACTTATCTAGGACAGTTCTCTACACACACAGGATGTAGTTTAGAAGTCCAGCCGGAAGCGATAGATGATAGAGACGAATGGCGAGAGAGTGACTGGAAATTTTTTGCTTGCAGCGCGACATGATGATGACAATGAAGATGTATATTATGTGAGATTGAAATTTTAAACGAAACGGTCACCACTATATTATTTATTAATATATGACGATATGCTGTTTGACGTTCGATAAATCATCTCGAAAAGGAAGTTAATTAAAAAGAAACTTGTGAATAATGTTCAGTTTTACAATTGATAATTAAAATAGATATTCTTTAGCATTAACGTCAAAAAATGGTTTTAATGTTTTGAAGCGATATTCATAAATAATAGACAACCGGCAACATCATATTCTTTATCTTCAAGACGCGAGGCTTAAGATGAACCAGAGAAAATGCAGTTGACATGAAGAGTATAATACAAAAAGTAATTAATAAAAAAGTAGAAATTAAAAAAAAAACATTCCATCCATAGATTTTTTAATAATTTGATTGTCGTTCTGTGACAGATACTAAAGAAAAAATGCAACTTGCCTCGTGTAATGTTATAGCACCGCAATATCTTTTCTCCTGATTCATTTTAATTTTCTTTGGGCTACATCTTTTGTACATTCATTAAATACTGATTTGTATAAGATGTTATATTCGTTGTTTTCACGCATGTATTCGAGTAATTGATAACTTTATGTTTTTCTATTTTCTTTTGTAGGTATGTAATATATATGCATATATTTTAAAGCTGATACTGGTAAGTGTTTTTCATTTTGTGTTACAAAATTATTCATGTAATCATAATGAATATATAAACAAATCGACAAACTGCAGAAGAGAAATGAAAAGTCGTGTGCATATGATATGATTTTTTTTTTTTGTCGTTGTTCTAACTTCCTTTTATCGTGATTTTTTTACATATTTAAATAAAAATGTCATTTTGTTGATTAGTTCTTTGTACTTTAAGGCACGATTTCTAAACACTCATAGGAATTAAAAAAACATATTTTTATAATGTCTAATCAAGAAATAATGTGAATTTTGCCATAAGAGTTGGCAATAGGAAGCCCTATTTACAATTCCAATTTTTTTCACAGAAATCAATTGAGATGCTAATTTCATATTCAAGAAGTCTGTCAACATGGATTTTACTGACCACTGCTCTAGGAATTTTTAATCACAGTAGCATCAGTGTATTTACACGCCACGAATTGTGTTTTCGGCTCAGGCTCTTAATGGCAAACCCAATTTTAGTCTATTTGTACCATTTTTTAACAAAATATTTTTCTCTAAATACATCACAGACTTATCTCTATAGTTCACATATTGTCCATAAGTCAACCACTCATATTTTGATGACACACTCTGTTCAATCATGGAACATCCTGTTTGATTTGCTTACCAATAGCCTCAAAAATATTTCTGAGACATTAAAACGTTTTTATGAACCAATTCCACGCAATGCAGATTTTAGATGTATGAAAGAAAGATCTGAAAAAATATACTTCCTTATTCAAGGAACTTCCAAGAAAGACCATCGTATTTTCTATGTCAGAAAAATGATTTACATTTAGTGTCACGAGAAAGATAAAATTGATGAGTAACGTTTGTGGTTTGCTATCGTGAATTTTAAGTAAGACATTTATCATAATTTTCCACTACAATTGTGACGTTTTCCTGCTTTGTGTGCGTGTCTATCCTCTATAGATGATAAGACGTATTCCTGTATATCTATCAAAGCCTGGAGGCATAATTTTTCGACAAAACAAATGTTAAGCGCATCTTTCTTTCTTGTGTGGAGAGGTGTGAACAAACAGCGATCAATGGGAATATATATATTGTTGGGCTTTATAACTAAACCTATAGAATTTGAATTTTCAGTCTTGAAAAAAAAAGATAATTACCTGTCTAATTTAATATCTATTCACATTCAATTGAATATTAATTATCAATTTTTAACTGCAAAACATCAAGTTGGGAATTCCAAAGGATTGCACAGAAAATGGGTATGCCTGAATTATCCACCCTGACAAAAAATAAAAGAAAGTTTAAGTCGGTAAATTAAATTAGTATTATTACACTGAATGATATTAACCTGTGATACTATCAAATATGATTATGCTTCTTTTAATGAGATTAAACTTTTATAGTATCAAGTATAGCTTAATTTGTTGCAAATTCTTGATTAACAGCAAATATTTATAAGTACCAAAAACATCATTTTTATACTGTGTATAGAGGTACTTCGTTTAGTAGATTGTTCTTATGTGGAAAGACCTGTTGAAATGCATGTCTTTCTTCAATTATTTCATAAATTACACGACAGAATGACACAGCACTTTTTTCTAACTAGACTTCATTTGTATAAAACATTGCATGATTAATTATACTAAATATTCATAGTAGAAGTAATAGTTGTAGTAGTGCTACTATTAATAATAGAAAGGGTATACAATAGCATCAAATTAATAGAAAGTGAATAAAAAAAAACAGTGTAGCAAAGTTGACCATTAATAATGGTGTAAGAGATTAAAATTTGACCCAAGCTACATATAGTATATGCACAAACCAGAATCCCTCCTAGAAAATATGTTCATGAAATTCTCTGGAACTAAATGAAACAATTGGATAAACCTGTATATGAGACAAGACTTAGTATCAACTTGATGATAACCTGCCATCAAGTTGATTTTGCCGTTCTATGGCTCAAATCTGGAAAAATTAAGAAAGTAAAAAGATAGAAAAACCGTTTGATCAAATTAAAAAGCCGAAAAAGCTGTGGAACAGGATAAATAACGATGAGAGAAATTGTAGTTGCTGTCGTTAGAACGGTCTCTAGATACCGTAAATAGAGACTGTGGGACCTAGAGAGTAGAGAAGGTTTGGCTTCTTTGGTTTGGTTTTATGGTATATCAGCCATTGTAAGTTACGTATAACCAAAATATATGTTTATACATACAAACAGCTCTATTTCAAACAATTCAGTTTAACGTACGTAATTTTCTTTGGTTTTGACTTGAGTAGTGGAAGAATCGCGACTATCTAGACCACATCACTATTATGATTAGCAAGAAAACAACAAAAGTTCTAGAGACTTTAGAAGACTTCCTGTTATTATACATCCACGATAAAACTAATTAGAATTGTTGAGAAAAACTCACAAAGATTCAATCATAATTTTTAAATAAGCAGATTACTAAATCCTGACTAAAAGACTTAAGTGTAATCAACAAAACGAAATGAACGAGTCATATAACTGGATTTAATAGTTCAAGCAAATCACACGGTAATTTTTTTCTTAAATTGAAATAAATAAATATCTGGATCTTGCCAGTGAACTAAGAAACAGGGAAATATAGAGGTGGCGGTAAAACCAATCTTAGTTGGATCAATCTCTAAGAACAAGCGAGAAATCCAGAGGAAAGAGCAAATCTTTGTAAGAACTGACACTGTCGAACAGCACATAATACTTTTAATGTCACTATAGACAATTTTGAATAAACCACTCCTTCATATCTTCATATTAAAGACCCTTAGTTTTTTAAATTGTTTAGAGAAATGTAAGAGTGAGAACCGTTTATTAGAATCGAATACCATAATGAAAGTAGATGGATTGTAAACAATGTTTATACTAATTTAAAAAGGGGAACAATGAAAGTAATTGAGAGATCTTTTTTTCAAGACTCTGTATTGGATTAACACATGAAAAGTGATTTGTTCATGATGGTGACTAAATTTGATTCTCCATCACTAGCTGCTTTTTTGTGTAGGTTCTAGAATTCCGTATGCATTTTTGTTTTTTCTGTATAGCTTCCGTCTTTGAAATATCTTAGTTCCTTAATTCATTCTATTTTATTTCTGCTTTTTTTCATCTTTCTCTCATTCATTCTACATCAAGTCACCATTTGTTCATCACTTGTTCCTATGTTCATTAGTATTTTTAATTCTTGGGTTGATTATTTCCTTCCTGAGTTGGTCAACGCCATTTTTTTTCCTTTATCGTTCACCTCTATTGTTATCTTTAGTTTTTATCACTTTCATCTGTTTTTTTTTTTTCGTTCGTCTGATGAACTTTCTTTCTTTCGTCTTTCTCTTTAATTAGTTTCTTTCGTCCATTTCTTTTGTATTTCTTGTTTATTCGTTTATTTCACCATTTTCTTTTTTTCGTCCTTTATGTCATTTTCTTTCATTCGTCTCTTTCATCATTTCTCTGTGATAATAATTTTTTTATTTCAGCTTTTTTGTCATACTCATTTGTTTTTCACTCTCGTCCGTCTTTTAGTCCTTGACTTGCCCTCTTCTCTTTTCGTCGGTTTTATTTTTCAACATTATTTGTATCTTTTGTCCGTCTCTTTCTTTTTTCACGAGAGTCATTCTCTTTAGTTCATTTATTTCTCTGTCTCTTTCGTCTTTCATTATTGTTTGTATCTTCTTTCCTTCTCTTTCGTATTTCACTTTTATCTTTCCCTTTCGTAATTTTATTTCTTTCTTCACTTCCGTTTTCCATTATCGTTTTTATCTTTTGTCAGTCTCCTTCATTTTTCACTTTCCTTATCTTTCCTTTGTAAATTTCGTCCTTCTTTTTGATCGTAAATGTTCTTCTCTTTCGCTTTTTACATTTGTACTTCTCCTTTGTTTATAGATTTCCTCCTTTTTTGTCCCTCGTTCTTTTCTTTCTTTTGTGTTTTTAGCCCAACCATTTTGTCTTTTTCAACGTATTCCTCTATTATTTTCTTTTATTCTTCTATTTCACCTCTTCCTTTCTTCTTTGTAACCCCTCCTTTTATTTTTACATTTCTACTTTGTCACTTTACTTCTCCATTTCCGTCCATCATTTCATTCATCATTGTATTTATGTTCTATTTCCTTCGACAGTTTAGGGTGATTCGTCACACAATATCATGATTTTCTTTTATTTTTTTCCCATGGCCTTTTCTTCTTTCTTACCATCCATTTGTCTTTTCATTTAATCATAATTTCATTTGATTAAATTCAGTTGTATCATTTTTTTTCATTATCAGTTTTCATTTGCGCAAAATGTTATCAAAAATACTCTTTCGCCTTCTTTCAAGAGGTTTTCCTTCTGTCTCTTTCTCTTTTTTTCCTTTATTAAAAAATACAAATATCTAAAAGAAATATTTCTAAATTTTCTTAATTTTAGTTTCATTTTTCATGATTTTTTTCTTACAAATCTCGTTTTTTAGTTAATTCATATGTTATCTCCTTAAAATCTTTCTTCTGTTCTCTTTACTTGCTTTATAGTTGCTACATTTTTGTCTTTTTCCATATTTTCTTATTCTTTGCTACTTTATGTTAAATGTTTTCTTTTGACTAAATCGAGCGATATTCATTGGTTGCGTGCCGACGCGGCACGGAACGCATAAAAATTGAGTGCAGGAAAGTTACTGTTTTTGTCATTGATAAGAACCAAGTTAAGAATATCTAAATACTCTGCACGCCGCGTGGGCGAACTTTCGCCAGCCATCACCTGTAATTTTTACCTTCCACACGTCGAAAGCCTCTAATCTTTTGCACAAAAGCCGCTCCATTTCTTGATAATGGCGAATGAATTATGGCTAGATGATGACCCGGATTCAGGTTGATCGATCGGCAATTACTGTTGCACTAAAGATATCACGCAAAACTTATCATGCGCAGATCAAGTGGCAACATACGGAACAGAAGTTTCAGAGGTCAAAGCAAAACGTGCAAAAAGGACTAATAAAATCGCTATTCTTTCATTTGGATTATTTGTTGTAAAGCACGAAAAAAATTATACATGTACATATGCATATACATTCAGTGAATTATGATGTTCAGAAAATATTTCGAAAAAGACGGTACACACACACACACACATATATATATATATATATATAGAGAGAGAGAGATAGAGAGAGAGGGGGGGAGAGAAAGATAATCAAGTCGTACTGATAGCATTGACGACCCTGACTCTTCCATCGCTCCTGGTTACCTTGACTGCATCCAGTAATCACACAGAGATGATGAGTGTAAGTCCTTCCTGGTGGACCAACTGTAACATGTCCATGTTTTAGACTGCATAATAAATAGTCGCTTATTATTTTGTACTTCCTTCTCCAGTAGTGCCCAGTATGCTTTTTTTTTTACTTAAATGGATGTTTTGTTACTTACAAGGTTAGTACCATTACATCTAATGTTTTATTGGGTGTAGCTTCCCAGGGTTGTTCAAAAGAACACGTAGCACTGTTGTTGTCTTTCCATGCAGCCTTCTATTAATAACTTTCGTTAGATTCTACGCGGTGCCTCCATACAATAATACCACTACAGGTTGGAAAAGCTTGCTTTAGTTTTTACAAGAGTTTAGATTTCCATATTTTCATCAACCAGTCGAGAGCAGTCAGTGTTTTTTCTATGTGAATATTGCTTTCAGTAGATGATATATTGCTGTCGAGAAATATGAAATCCTCAACTAATTTTGGAGGTTTCCTACAAAAATTGGAGACTGTCCCTTCTTGTTTAAAACACTTGAACTTTTTTTTTCTGTTTTACCTCTATTCCTATGCCTTCCTCCTACTTTCTTCCGGCTATTCAATTAAGATTCGTCATGGTTTGGTCTATTTTTCATGTATTGTAGCGTCTGCCTCATGTCTTTTTTTGTCTAAAATCATTTTCTTTTTTATTAGACCTATTCACACTTAAAGTACATAATATATATATATATATATATATATATATATATATATATATATATATATATATTATTCAGACTAGTTAACTAGAATCGGAATGTTACCGTCAGGACAAAAAATCATTCAACTATGAACATTTAAATTGTCCTGGTAAAGAGCTGAATTAACTGACATCAGGTATATATATGTAGCAGAAATATGTTTTCTTGCAAGACTCTTGCGGCAATGTGGAAATTTTGATGTCACTATCTGTTGAGCAAACCACTATGTTTTCGTAAATCATCATTTTACTTGTTGCATTTTTTGTAAAGAATCCTAATGCTTGTATAATTTACTTCAGCTTTCCTGTGTATATGGAATCAAACACTTTGGTGGAAACTTCTAACAATAGTGCTATCAAGAGATTATCGGTATGTACTCTTTCGATGATTCGACAAATAGTTAAAATCGAAATTGTTGATCTCTTTTACCTAAGAAGTTTTCGACGTTAAGCGAGATATGATTGAGAAGTAGGGCTGTATAATCCCTAGCAGCTATAGCAGAAAGAGGGATGTTCTTTTGTTCTAAGTGATTCTGTTTTCTTTTTTATTGGAGAATTGCAGATGCAACCTTTTGTCCATTTCTTTGGCTATTTCTTTTTTTGTTTATTAACACCATTGCATCATCGAAGGAACCTGTTCTCAAATTTCCTGGTCATTCATACTTCAGGAGACATTTAGTCGAGGCTTTAAGCTTTTCTGCGTTTAGTATTTTCAGTACTACGTCAAATTCTTTCTCCCTAACATGTTATTTTTCATGTCTTTTTGGCTATTAATAATTCTAACTTTATTTCAGTTTTATTTCAGGCGAGTTTTCAAGCATTTTCTTAAGCGTTCTTTCCTCTTCTGTAGTATTTTTTCATCACTGGCAGCTTTTAGTTTGCACTCGAGGTGCTTTTCCTTCCGCTTACTTCGTTACAGTTTGCATGGCTAATTGTGATCGTTTATATTCTACCGAATTTGTGATTTTATTGATTTGACCTTGAATATATTCCATTTATTATTTCAGGTATCAAAGGTTATACTCCTGTGAATGTTCTGAAGACACACATACACATTCATACACACACACATCCCCCCACACACATTCATACACACACACATTTCCACACACACACACACACACACACACACACACACACACAGACATATATATATATATATATATATATATGCGGATGGGTCGTAAAATTCATATGCTTACGTCGTACTGTGGTTATCTGTTATGACCCTTTGGATACAATCATTACAGTGATGATGTATGAATTATGTGAAACGCAAGAGTCATTATAGAAAAATAAACCACACACACAAAATAAAAAAACACACACACACACACACACAATATCCATGCACACTCACTCAACTCACTCACTCTCTCAGACACACATACACATATGCTCATACATTTATTGATTAACGGTTATATATATATAATATATATATATATATATATATATATATATCGAGTGTCCTTCATAATATACTAAACAAAGTAATGTTGAGGCTACAGTCTTGGAACTTTGGAAATGTGGAGTAAACCATTGCTCCCATGTCCTCTATCACCCTAAATAGTAGCACATAATTGGGTCCTAATATGATCTTCTGCTAGTCACAGAAACCAATGTGGTGTTACTATAAGTCACATTACATGCTGTGGTTGTTGCGTTTGTGTCAACCACATTTGCTTCCGACTGTTTGCTTAGCAAAGTCCTTCCGTGCCGACTCTGTGTTTTAAAGATCCACGAAGTGGGGTTGACACAGTACCAACAGATCTTCTTCTGACGGTCAGGTGATATGAGTGGCTAGATTGTCTAGCAACTCAATGAATAGAGAAAACGCGTTGTTAATAAATAACATTTTTTTTTATTGAAACACGTGTGTGAGGCAATAAATAACAAGCAAACAATACTTACTTTCCTCTTAAACGGAAGAAGAAAGAATATCGAGAGAAGAAGAGAGACGATGAAGTGCAGTTAGTATGAAAATAATGTCTCTAAATTCTGGATCATTGAAGTTTTGTAAAGTGTGGGTGTTCTTCGGGCTGTCTTTAGTGTCTTATCAGTCTCTTTCCTCATCCTCTCTGATGAATCGTTTTACCATCCTCTTTTAATAGATCAATATCTGGACTAAAGAAGGTTTCTGACTGGTGGTCCAATAAGACACTATAAGGAGTCATATTCCCATTGGTCACCCGATTCTAGTTAAGGATTATATCTTACAGGTATTGGAAAAACTGTTTTTTGATGATTTGACCAAGGGGAACAGGTTTAGAGCAATGGGGTTGAACTAAAACTTCTAAGCCTCACCTGACTGGATGGGCCATGTCAGCTAACCTTTATTTACAGTGGAGCAAAGATAAATCTCAATTTTGACATTGACTTATAAGATAAGGACTAGAAAAATAAGCTTTACGAAATAACGCGTTTCATTATGATCGATGGAGTTAGTTGATAACCGAAAAATTAAATGAATTCGCTGATCAAAATCAATGGTCTCGCATTTAACTGACCTTTAGGAACAATCAACCAGATTTTTAGGGAATCCAAGCCTTGAACAAAAAGATACTTATTTTAAGGATCTTTTTGTTTTTGAGATACATACATTAATTTTCATATATTTCATAAATTTTGATTTTTGCATATTGATTAAGTATTTAACCGCTCATCGTATCACACTAACAGTAGGTCAAATAGAACGAATGACATGCTAAATTGAATTGTTTGAAATAGAACGGTTTGATCATTTAACTGCATGTAAACAAATAACTAATGTTTAATTGAATTGTTAGTGATACATAGCATTACTTGGAACGTCTCACCGAGTGTAAATGAATGAATAGTGTTCAATGGAATAATTAACATAAAATAGCTGTACTTGTAACCAGTTAACTGTGTGTCAAAAAAAAAGGATTAATATTGAATAGAATTAACAATGTTAATAATGATTGAAATCATGTAAAAAATAGCGATAGTTGTGGGGAAAGTTTTAAAATAAAATTACTTACAGATTATTCACTTACAAAGCATTTCAAATAAAATGTTTGAAAACAAATGACTGACGTTAATTTTTACTGTTACATAGCAATACTTAAAACTATTTAAATTTGTGCTAACACATGATTACTTGTAAATATAATTATATATATATATATTATATATATATATATATATATATATATATATATATATATATATATATATATATATAATTGTTTTGTAAAATTGGGAGTTCTTCGGGCAGTATTGAGTGTCTTCCCGGTCTCTTTCCTCATCCTCTCTGATGAATCGTTTTACCATCCTGTTTTTAAAGATCAATACCTGGATTAAAGAAGGTTTCTGACTAGTTGTCCAATAAGAGACTATAAGGAGTCATATTCCCATTGGTCACCCAATTCTAGTTAAGGATTATATCTTACAGATATTGGAAAAACTGTTTTTTGATGATTTACCAAATGGGAACAAGTTTAGAGCATGGGGTTGAACTAAAACCTCTAAGCCTCACCTGACTGGATGGGCCATGTCCAGCTAACCTTTATTTACAGTAGAGCAAAGAAAGATCTCAATTTTGACATTGACCTATAAGATAAGGACTAGAAAATATGCTTTACGAAATGACGCGTTTCATCATTATGATTGATGGAGTTATTTGATAACCGAAAAATTAAATGAATTCGCTGTATCTATGTGCAAAAAATTAAGTAATGGTCGTTAAAAGTATTACCATCAACATGTTTGCACATCAAATATATCTAATATGTACATGTAAACAACATTTGTATTACATTACCAACAATGCCATAAAACAAATCGATCATTTTCTTTTATTCATTAGCAATCCATCTGTCTTCACTTGCAGTTGTTTTCCTTGTCCTGCAAGGTGGTTTTTTGGCTTCATATGACCCAGTTTCCTCAAGTTTTCTTAAAATACTTTGAATAACATTCTAAGATTTCTCACATAGTCTTTGAAATATCCCTAATCGAGACTTTACATCCATTACATAACTTGACTTACAGTTTGGTAACAGATTTTTTGCCATGTTAACAATGCAAGAGCCAGTGTGGAGCTGGTGTAATTTAGTAAAATACCCTATTTTATATTCTTACCCCAATTCTTTTATTAATTGTACAAAATACATACTAATTCATAAGGATTTATTTAGTTGTTCTGATTTTTTATCTCCTATTTTTTCGAATGTTATATGATTATTCACATAACATTATCAAAATAGGTTTATTGAGCTTTTATATTTTGGAATTATATAATCTACATTTAAAAACTTTTTTCCTTGAAATAAAAAGGTATTCCACATTTAGAATTTTTCTTAACATCGTTCTGATATTTATGCTCGCTAATATGTATATATATTATATATATATATATATATATATATATGTGTGTGTGTGTGTGTGTGTGTGTGTGTGTGTGTGTGTGTGTGTGTGTGTGTGTGTGTGTGTGTGTGTAAATATACATACTTTTCTTTGTATTTATTAATAAAGGGATTTAAACCGCATAGGAATTGATAAATTTTAAGTGAAGAGCATATATCCCCCCCTCTCTCTCTCTCTCATTGGGAAAAAAAATAGATATATTTTCTGCTTAAAAAACTCGACATATTTTCTCTTTAACTGAGAACAATTCTTACATGTTGACTGTTTATCAAAACCACATGATTTGTCAATAATTCATGACATACTTTGAACTAAATATTTTTTTTTTGTGCAACCCCATGTCCTTTATCTGGATAATGGAGATGGCGGAGGGTGAAATTTTCCCAGTAACTCCTCTTAGGATTCCTTACTGACACCATGTACTGAAATCAAGAGACTTAATATGTCCAAAAGTAATACGAGAACGAAATCATTTCCGTACGATTTCAATTAGTAGTTTTTAAACAATCAGTACAGAAAATTAAACATTCCTACTTTAGTTACTGAGAAAAATCAATATTTTTCACACGGAAGACATTTTCTTCTCGACTAGAAAAATACAAGAAGAAAAAAAAACGATTTTCTATGGAACACAAACGTCTGTACTGACATAGTACTAATAATTTAAAGGTTGTAACAACACAAGTACCCACATGACAGTCAAGTTAAAATCAGCTCTTCCATTTCTGCAGAAAATTGTAGTTTAAACTATATATATATATATATATATATATATATATATATATATATATTATATATATATATATATATATATATATATAATATATATATATATATGGAAACTTTAATATGAACAAGAGTTGAATTTTGAGGTAAAAAAAAAGAATTATTCGGCGGGCTGATATTTTTATATCTGTATTTTTTAATTCATTAACTAGTCGGCTGATTCACGGGGTCCTTTAAATTCTGAGATTCTTTACAGACAATGATATTGGATTTATCGCGATAATTTTGAAGGATCAAAACCTAAAATTATTATAGTGAACCTTTTTATCCAAAAGATATTGAAAATGAAATTTCTTAGTTATTTAGATTCCTAGATCAACTTTATTACCTGATTTCAAGCCTACATATATTGTATAAATAAGCAAATGAATAAGCGTAAATTTGTCTGAGCTTACTCAACTAATGGTAAGAAAGGAATTTTCTATACCTACTCAACTAACAATAAGTAATGAACCAGTTCTTACATAAATAGCTTTGGATTTATTTCTTTTGATGGAAAATCTACATTCTTTTCTGTCGGGAATGCATCTCTTTTAAACGCGTATAATTTTTTTTAAAACTAAACGAATGTTTCTTTGTATTTATATCTGCGTTAAAAACATCCATCTGACGCCCGTTGATTTGTATCAACAAGAGTTAGCACTAGTTTGCATTCATTACCCTTGTAGGTAAATAGTATATCTCACTTTACATTGTAACTCTTCAAACAAAGAATAATTACCTAAAAAAATACCTATTTATTTCAATCTAACGAATACATATGATATATAAGATATAAGAGTGCATTTACTCTTGATGAAATATATAGGTCAATATGAAGTTTTAACGCGGAAATAATTACATTTGGTAGCTTAGATTACGTTTAAATGACACCAATCAATCTGTTTTGTAGGTTAAAATATCAATTTTGTGTATTCATTAAATAGTTATCTGTTCACTTCCTCCCTAAATAAACGTATGGAACTACACATTTTAATTTTAGTTAAAGGTTGATTTCTTTTTTCTTTGTTGATGATATGATTTACAAGAAAATTTGAGAAAACTATCAAGAAATGTGAATATATAACTAAATATACTAAGCGTTTTTATATACTTATTCTGCTTATTTAGTTTTATTTGAGTACAACATGTTTATGAATACTTCTTTTCTGCATTAATGTGGATTTTGTGAAATTTGAACTCAGTGAATAATATAATATGATATAATATAATATCATATAATATAATAAAGTGTCTTTCTATATTTCCCATAGTTTTTTTCAATACTACCTCTGAGGGTAAAACATATTCCGGGCATACCCTTACTTTTAGAATATCGGAAAGAACCTCTCTTTCTCTCCGGAAAAGATGACATGAGTTTTTCGTAAGGATTTTAACGTTAATTCGCCAAGGAACATAAGTTTTGTGTTTTCTGTTTATTTTTAATTTTGAAACGTCAATCTCTATATTAATTTCCTTTGGCGTTGAATAATTTAGTGTTCAGAATTGAAATATCATTTTAGATGATTCTTGTACCTTTATCAATATCAAACTTAAAATCACATTTAAAGACTCAACTTAAACTCGATTTAACCATTCAATATAATGGTTGTCATTCAAAATCTTAGACACATATAATAACACCACTTATGGCACCAATAAATTCACTATAGTGTCTTCACATACGCACACATAAAAGGAAGTGCCCACGCAACGCAAGAACTCGCAAGGAATTACAGGATGCATAATAAATATATTTAGATTGGTGTAAAATTGATTGGAATTCAAAGTTTTCCTTTTTCCAATACCGGCATGGGTTAATAGAGCTACGGATCGAGAAGAAATAATTCCGAATATAAAAATTGTTTTAACGAAAATCAAAAACACATTATTTAACCATTCGGCTTTTAACAGCTTATTCAAAAGATATGGATTAAAAAATGACCTTTTATTTGTAATCCAATAATTTGTATTTTAACTGTTATGCCATCATACTTCGAATTCGACGGAATATTCTACCTAATATATATATATATATATATATATATATATATATATATATATATATATATATATATGTGGGGGGTTGCTAAGTCAGCTGGGGCTGGAGAATACACTGACTGCACTTTTGCAGAGGGGTAAGATCCCCTCCACAATGAGTGTCCTGTATATGACACTCAACAATCTGATAGGCTCCAGTGATTGCCATTGCTCCCAGGTCCACTCAGTCCCGGAGTGATAGCACCTGATAGGGTCCAATCTATGGGTTAAATGAAACCAACTGCGCGCTTATGCTAAACTGAATTGTTTGCAATGGAACTGTTTTTTAACATTGAAACTGAACTTTCCCTAAACTGAATTGATTAATATAAAAGAGTTTTGACATTTAACTGTGTGTAAACCAAATATGTACTCATACTAAACTGAAGTAGCTAAATTAGAATTGTTTGAATAAAATAAATTGCGTGTACTCATGCTAAACTGAATTGTTTGAAATAGAACTATTTGCATAAAAATGGATTTGGCGTTAAGTAACCTGAAAAGGTTGATATGCCATAAAATCAACCAACCGACAAACAAACCTGTATATATATATATATATATATATATATATATATATATATATATATATATATATATATGCAGGACCATATTACTAATTCAGAGATTGGCGCTTGAGTCAACGGGGTTTCGATCCCAGCTACGGGAAGCTAGTATGTCTAGCCACACTTATGAGTTCTGATAGAACGAAACAAATCTGTCTGCAGATATATATATATATATATATATATATATATATATATATATATATATATATATATATATATATATATATATGTATGTATGTATGTATGTATGTATGTAACAGCAATTTGTACTGACCATGCATAAATACAAATTTCGATGTTAAAAGGCACGCTCTCTCACGCACACATATTTTTCCAATAGTCTGAACGATCTATTTGAAAACATTGAGTTTCTGTCATCTGATATATTTTACTTGGAGTTTTCAGCATTTAGGTGCGCCATCGTTTGATGTTAGCAAATGCTTCTCCTTTAACTTTAATCGGATGGTTTGGTATTTTCTTTTATACATTTTCATATAGACGACACACCTGCATTTGTTTTAACTTATTGAATACAACCTACTCCTCCTTTTTTATCGAAATCAATTATTTTTTTTACACTTTTATTCTGATTCTTCCTTTTTTTTCCTCCACATTTTCTATAAATCATTTTTCTTATGACTTTGCAATTTACCGTCGATTAAACTGTTTTTGTAAGCTTTTATTATAAATTATATTTTGCATGTCATTATTTTCCGAATTGTTATTACTATAATAATAATTATTAAAATAATTTTGCACATTTCCCATCGTGAGCAATAAAAGTAATTTATTTTCTCATAATATGAGCAGATTTTAAAGGTGTGTTCTTTTCTAGATCTCTTTGATATTTCGGTTATTAATAATTAGATGGAAACGTTCCGAGGCAAGTAATATGAGCAGGAACCTGTTTTGGGTATTCACCAGATTTTTCTCATTGGTCTGTTACGTCATTAATCTTCTTTCTCTTGTTAGGGGGACATATAACATGCCACAAAATCAATTCGCAGGCTATCTTTTTTTTTTATGTTTTTTGTCAACGTTTCATTTCTCTCGTGATATGGTTGTTAATGTGTATTCCGGTGACTGATTGATTTTGACAGACTGTCAACCTATCATGGGAAATTTTATTCGTATAGATATGGAAATTTCTTTCATTGTACATTCATATTTACCCTTTTATGTATTTATTTCTTAAGCGTTTTGAACACATATTTGCCTTATATATATATATATATATATATATATATATATATATATATATATATATATATATATATATATATATATATATATATATATATATATATATATATAAACCCTGGTAGCAGTTGTATAGACTCGTTTATTATTGGAATAGTCCCTTTGGCGAAATAGGAAAAGTGCTAGACCGCGGTTCCAAAGTAAACCCCTTCGAATTCCCGTCGCTCTCTTTCATTCAAATTCGGATTAATACCTTTGGGGAAGGAAAGAACTACCATATCATCGTAAAGATGGTTGAATAATATCATGATAGTTCTTCTATGAAGACGTTTTTGGAATCAAATAACACAAAAATGTTGATATGCCACTAAAACAAAGAATCCAAAGAAATCATTTATTATTAATTAATACTGTTTCTACACAGCTATATGGTTTCAGCTAAGCTCGAGTAAATAATTGTTATTCTCTCAATATAAATTTACCAACTCCTCATTACGAGCAGGATGCAAAAAACCGCCATTTTTTAAGCGGAGATTAACTGGTTTGAATTTAGAGTTATCTTTCTGATACAGAGGATGCCATGCTACGGTTAAAGAGACAGTCCGGCCGACTATTTACTCAGAGCAGTTATATTGTTGGATTCATAACTTACCTGTGCATATTAGTGTTCTTTGAAATGCAAACCCCATTTTCCACGATTTGAAATGGAAAATTCTTGTGTAATTTGTACGACGATACCCATTAAACAAAAAGCGCCTCCATATTATGTCCCCAAGTGTCAATTCTAAATAAAACCATTTTTTAATTAAATGGGATAAAGAATTCTACTGAATACAAATAATTTACAAACGTACTTGAACCCTTGATATGACATAAATAGGTACTAGGATTTCGGGTCAGAGTAGAACTGGGAGTAATAAAAATGAAAGGGTACTCGCCACTCTACAGATCTCCTGAATCCGAGTGTTACCATAGAATACGGTTTCGGGTCATATTACTGTGCAGTCAATGCAGTGGATACAGTCAGCATATTCTAAGTCCTATCGACAGTCTAAAAAATGTACGTTTACGTATAAACGGTAGTAGGTAAGCTAACTAAAGTTGAAAAATCATCAATTGTACATCAATACTTTTTTTCAAAATATTTATTCCATATAAATACTTTTAGTAGAACACTCATTGAGAAAGCGTTGCTAGCAAAAATTCCAACATTATTAAATACCCAATGAAAATAAAAATTAATAATGTCTAGACTATTTTGGAAACCATCGTCCAACAAAGTTCAATCAATAGTGTAACATATATATATATATATATATATATATATATATATATATATATATATATATATATATATATCGTGATTGAATATTATACAAAGAAAACAGTTGATAAACTTACAAAATTTAAGTACGAGTCTACGAATGTAGTTGTCTATTTTATCTCATATTTTGTTTCTGCTTTCAATAATTCTAAAACGGTATCAATTTCTAATTATCAGTACACTTTGGAATGGCCAAAGTACGCTGAAGTTGTGCTACGCTTTAAAAACGATTCAGACATTTGTTCTTATGACATGTTTTTTTTTTCATTTCTTCGATTGAATTCTAGAGAATATTTATATAGTTATAACATAATAAAATCTCCTGTACCCAATGTATTGAAAACTGGAAACTGACTGAGTTACAGAAATTTATTTAAGTCCTGCATCCAGTATTCATTATTCTGTATCAAAAAAGAAACAAATAATACTCCAGGGTATTTGTTTTACTAGTGAATAAACAACAGAAAAAATGGGGAAAGAGGTTTATCAACCAATTGGTATTCTTCCCATGTTAGTAATTTGAAGCTTGAATGTTTTCCAAAACGTTAAAAGTGAATTTACCTTGGTGACAATGGGATTTCGAACTCGTTTCAAATTCTTTGATTTAGTGTTCCAGCACAATCGATATTAGATGAGACTTTTGATGTCAATTACTAAACATTTGAGAGATATTAGAACATTTTTGGGAATATCTAAAAAGAAGACAAGAAAATGGGTTCCACTCGAATAATAAGAGCAATACCTTCGATTGGCGTTTACCATTACGATTTCCGTTCTGACCCGACATCAAGATATCTTTAGTCTGGTATATTGTCATCGAAGATTTATAGTAAATCCAATATAATAATCTGAAGCATAAAAAATCGTACAAGAATTTGGTATTATGATTATCAAATCAAATTTTGAAAAAGTGGTGCACTTAGCGTAAAGTTTATTGTCAGAAAAGAAATGGCGTCGGTGATTTGCGTTCAAATCATGTAGAAAGCTATTTGCAGTTCATTTAACGCCTTTAATCTAAGGAAGTCCCTAAATCCGTTACTTCACCCTCCAACTATGGATTGAGAGTGGGGAAACTAAGGTTCTTCAACCTGATTCAAGCAACCATTCTAGAAGAAAAATATTGAATTCAAACCAGCTGTAGTTATTCTTCAAAGAGACCTTGCTTTCCATCCTTGGTATTTCGGAGAAAGTGAGTATATATATATATATATATATATATATATATATATATATATACAACTTTCATAGGATATGAAATGAATGCTGCATTCACACAACTGAAATAAGATGAAACGTTTAGTGTCGTACGAAACAGATTTTGCTTTCGAATTTTAGGCTTTGAACTGAAAGAAAATACACTCAATTTAAGGATTAGTGAAACTAGGAAATCATACTTCTCGTTCACAACTAGTTTGTCGACAAAAAAAAAAGAAGAAAATATAATGGAGGTAGTATCGGAAAATTATTCCACGTGCAGCTTATATAACAGGATTGGGAACATTGAA
Organism: Sepioteuthis lessoniana; assembly: GCA_963585895.1. Classification (NCBI taxonomy): domain Eukaryota; kingdom Metazoa; phylum Mollusca; class Cephalopoda; order Myopsida; family Loliginidae; genus Sepioteuthis; species Sepioteuthis lessoniana. Next base: position 95,195,800 of record OY757906.1, on the reverse strand, counting down.
TTAACAAGTGCATCCATTAATGCAGCTTTACTTACCGGGGAGAAAAAAAAAATCAATCTCCAATGTTCAACATTTTGTTGAAAAGTTTATTGCTTCGCCTTTGATCAAAATGGAATTGTGTGACAAACACTAACAATTGGAGTAGGCGTAGTGATAAATGCATGAAACATGTATGTTCTTCTTCCTTACATTTTCCGTCTTCGTATTTTTCCTCATTCACCTTTTTTCTCCGACCTAGAGGCAAACGACAAGAATAGAAAAAAAAAAATGAATCCTGTGTTGATTTTAAGCCATTCTATTAACTTTTTGCCTTTTACTTTAAATCAATATATGTTTCAATCCGGTTCTTTATTTCTTTTTCACAGGATAAAATATAAATATTTAGAAACAATATCAAGTAGAGAGGAAAACTTTATTTCTTTTTATTTTCTACAAAATTGTTAAAAATAAAATAAGAATGAGAGAAAGTGTTTGGAATTAAATCTTGTTTTTGAAAGTAGAAAAACACGGTATTTAAAAGAAGATATTTGATTTGTTTCCTTACTTTTTACTTTCGGTTTCTCCTTTGTTCTTTGTCTTTTTTTTCTCTTTGCTTGATTTCTCAATTTTAATTGGTCTTTCTTTCTTTCTTTCTTTCTTTCATGTTCAGATTTCTTCACGTATTGAATGATACTTACTTGGTTTGATGAGGTGATACGGACAATGGTCATGTCGTTACAAAGTTCTTATGTTCAATAGACATGACTTAAGAGAAATTCTCTTGATTCCCCACCCCAATTACTCGTTTTCAGAAAAAACAACAAATCAACGGCAATAACAAAAAAAAAACACATTTTTTTCTTTCCTTCTTTCTCTCTTTTATTCTCATTATCCTTTATTTTTATTTCTTTATTTAACTCTATCATTTTCGTTAAGCTCATTTTAAATCGAATAATCTATTCTCCAACTTAAGTGGTGACACGCAGTGTAGGTAAGTTGTTACAACAAGCGTATTATTTATATAACTTATAGATCAATTATTTTGATTCTCGTTCTTATCCATGGATAGATATATTCTTTTTACTTTGATCGGTTGATCAGTTAAAATATTCGAATCCTATTGAATGTATCTATGTCTGTTACTTTTGTTACAATGCAGCCAATCGTCACATCAAATTGTTCTGTATGTTCAAATCGAACCGTTTGCTTAATTACTCAATGCTAACACGACCTCCACTCTCATGACTATTATGTGCTTCTTCTACTATATTTTCTTATATTCACTTATCCGTAAACATAAACTGTAAATTTAGTAGTGGCTGCTAGTTTTCACTTGGAATCAAGAAAGAAAAATCCCCGCCGTTTTACATCACCCTCCTCCCTATACTTCTGTTGACAGTAATAATGTCGACATGATGATTGACTTCATTCAGGGAGTTTGAATTTGAACAGTGTATTCTCTACTACAGAAACAAAAATCTAGAAATGATGGATGGATCCATGGTTCTTCCTTAAGTCACACCGTTCACGTTAGTATAATTATAACACGCAAAATTGATTTTCCAAATTCCACTTTCCTTCATTTTTTTCTCTATATACTGTTGGATTAATTACATTCATATGCTGAAGTATTTTCTTTGCATTTAGGATAAAACAAACAAACTCTATCTCCCTGTCTTGAGGTGATTTGAATTATTAAACCCTGTTGATTTTCTCAATCGCCCAGTATTTACCTTCTGCATATAACATTCACATTTTCAATTTCCTGATGTTTTCATTTATATTTTTATCATACCAGAAGATCGCTTGATAATCACTTAATCATTACCTTGAAACGTCAGTTTTTTTCCTAATCACTACGAATATAACCCACAATTTTTGTATCACAAACTTCTTAAATCTAGCAAAATTTAAATGTTATTTTATACAAAAGTTCTAAGATATTAGTGAAATCTTACAGGTTCTTCTTCATCCAGTAATTATCTAATGATTTGATAATCGGTCAATAATCAATGTATCAACAATAAAGTTTAGGAAACAGAATAAAATGACTTAATGAAATACCCCCAGAAGTATGGAAGACCAGGGGATTCGACGACATGCTGCTCCGACATTGTAATGCCGTGGATAACCAAAACACAATGGACAGATGTACAAAGGAATGCATCCTCCCTTTCTCAAAGAAGGTTGACCTCGTTAAAGCTAAGAACTACCGGGATATAACCCTTACATCCATTGGGGTCAATAGTCTACTACGCAACCGCATAGAACCACAAATTGAAAAGACATTTAAGAAGAACCAAAATGGCTTTCGGAGAAATCAATCCATAGGTGTTCGTGCTAAATACCGAGACGCAACAATATTATTTGTCGACTTCTCCAAGGCCTTTGACTCCATACATTGAGGGAATTTGGAGCAAATGCTATTCGCCTACGGCCTACCCAAAGAAACCATCGCAGCCATAATGAGGCTATATAAAAACATAAAAATAAAAGTCCTCACCTCGGATGGAGACATAGACTACTTCGACATTGTAGCAGCTATACTGCAAGGAGACACATTAGCCCCATACCTGTTTATCATCTGCCTAGAGTATGGGCTTAGAACGTCTATTGATATAATGAAAGATAACGGTGTGAAGCTGGCAAAGGAAAGAAGCAGACGATATCCCGCATAAACAATTACGGACGCGGACTACACCGCCGATGACACAGCACTTCTGGCAAATAGACCCAGCCAAGCCGAAACCCTGCTACGTATTCTTGAACGAGTAGCTGCTGGCACAGTGTCCCTGTAAACGCAGACAAGACGAAATTCATGTACTTTAATCAATGAGGCGACATTATAGAATACACAAAATTAGAACATTCTAGAAAATCCGGCACAGAAACTAATTAACAGAAAATTTTTCGGCTCTAAAAAAATGAGTAAATATACAAATCTGACTGGTCAATAAATATCTGCGCTCTTAAATTTCAGGACCAGCAAGAAAACTATTTTTTGATCCACTTAAGTGACCCCAAAAAGAAAAAAACCCGGAGAATTTAATCAACCCGGTAATTCATTCCTTCTACTACCAAAAAGACTTTACATTACGAGAGGTCATGGGCAGCAGAGAACCACGCCATAAGACTCAAAGGGAAAAAGGAATGCAACCTTCTTTTACCAATGCGACGCTTTTTCGACAAAGATCATAAGAAAACGCACGTACGGACTTAGATCCATACTTACGGTCCACCACTTATATATACACACTCACACATACCCAAGTATGTAAGTAAAGCCAACATTTTTATCCTCCATACTTCGGCCATCCCTTCATCCATCTGTCTATCGGATTTTGGTTATAAACTGCGTTGCAGTGTCGGAGCAGTATGTCGTCGAATTGTCTGGTCTTCCATACATCTGCGGGAATTTCGTCCAGCCCTGCAGCTTTCCTATTTTTAATTTTTCTGAGAACCGAGTCGAGTTCTTCTTGAGTGAACGGTCCTAGTTTAATGTCCAATTGCTTACTAATTATTCTGGTGGTTGGTTCATGCGTTAATTTCGGTGCGTTTACTAGTAGGTTTTCGATATGCTGTTTCCACAGTTTTATTCTTTCCTGTTGGTTTGCAGCTTTCAGTTGTGCTTTGAATGTGGTCTTTCTTCTACTCACTTTGTTTATTATTTGCTAGGCTATCCTAGATTGCCTATCTTCCACTGAGTCTCTAATCTTATCTATCAGATTTTGTATGTATTCCTACTGTTCCTTTATATATATGCCTGCTAATTGATATTGTTCCGTTTTTAGTTTTCGGGCATTTGTGTTTGTTGGTTTTTGTCGATAGTTTTTGGAGGCTTTTTTCACGAGTGAAAGTTTTTCTCTCACCGATAACGTTTCCCATGGGACACTATATTTAGTTTTGGGTTTTGTTGGAATACACTTCGCTGTCGCCTCGAGGTGCGCATTGACGAAATTCTCATATTCGTCATTTGGGGTATGTTTTTCCGTCTTCTCTTGTAGTGTCTCGAATCTGTTTCTTTATTCTACTACATATTAATCTCTTATATCTCTGTTGTTCAAAAGGGCCCAGTCATAGTGTTTGATTGTCGCTGTTCGTGTAGCGTTTTTTCGTAGGCCTAGTCGTATTTTCGCCGTGACTATTCGGTGATCGGAGGAAACACCCTCGAAAGAGGAGTATGCCTCGCAATTGATTGCACTATTTTTCCATTTCTTGTTTATAAGGACATAGTCTATCTGTACTTTACTATTGTTCGCGTACGTGTAGGTCCATAATTTGCCCTCCCTTTTTTGGTAGTTTGTATTGATGCACGTTAATCTATTTTCTATCTCAAAATCTGTTAGATGTTACCCATTCCTATTTGACGTATTGAGTAGGCTGTATTTGTTGTTTCCGTTTTTCCCTATTTGGGCATTCATGTCTCCGCCATCCGACAACATCCTTAGGAAAAACCAAAATGGCTTCCGAAGAAATAGATCTACGACCTCACAAATATTGACTATCCGTAGAATCCTTGAAGGTGTATGGTTAAAAAACATACATGCGACATTACAATTTGTCGACTTCGATTCCATTCACAGAGGAAAGATGGAACAAATCCTACTAGCATACGGCCTACCAAAAGAAACCATAGCAGCAATAACGATTCTCTGTAGAAAAACCAAAGTGAAAGTATATTTACCAGATGGAGACACAGAATACTTCGACTTTGTTGCAGGAGTACAACAAGGATACACGCTAGCTCCATACTTCTTAATCATCTGTCTAGACTACGTGCTTAGAACATTGATTGATAAAATCAGAGAAAACGGCTTCGAGCTGGCAAAGAAAAGAAGCAGAAAGTACTCCGCAAAAACAATTACCGACGCCGACTACGCAGATGACATAGCGGTACTGGCAAATACACCCAACCAAGCCGAAACACTACTGCATAGTTGGGAACGGGCAGCCGCAGGCATAGTCCTCCATGTCAATGCACACAAAACGAAATATATGTGCTAAAATCAAACAGGTAACGTCTCCACACTAGACAGAACCCCTCTTAAACTTGTAGACAAATTCACTTACCTAGGAAACAGCGTCTCATCAACCGAAGAAGACATCGACACGCGGCTAACGTAGGCATGGACAGCTATCAATAGGCTATCGATCATATGGAAATCAGACCAAGCCGATGAAATGAAACGCAGTTTCTTCCAGGATACTGTCGTATCGATACAGGCTGTATGGATGCACTACATGGACGCTAACAAAACGGCTGGAGAAGAAGCTAGACGGCAATTACACAAGGATGTTGCGAGCAATATTGAACAAGTCCCGGCGGCAACACACCAACTATACGGCCACCTGCCTCCCATCACGAAAACTATCCAAGTTAGACGAATCATACATGCAGGACACTGCTGGAGAAGCAGGGACGGGCTGATAAGTGATGTACTCCTATGGATCCCCACATATGGCCGGGCAAAAGCAGGACGACCAGCTCGAACATACATTCAGCAGCTATGTGAGGATACGGGAAGTAGCCCTGAAGACCTGCCAGAGGCGATGAATGATAAGTTAAAGTGGAGAGAGAGGGTCAGGGATATCCGTGCTGGTAACATGGCCAACTACGTAACCATTTATTTAACAGACTTTACAAATATGTAAACACACACGGGCGAACAATCTTATTTTCATTCACCTAGCCACAACTGTATTTTCTACAAATGCCGCCTATACATAACATGAACATTGTATTTCTAATTATTTTCATCCTGTAAGATATAATTATTAAATTGCTTCTTCCATTTGTTTACGTGTTGGAAAATATGTGTTGTATTTGTGGTGGAACTAAACCTGAAAGTAATACCCGTAAAATACGGACAGGATCTCACTCACTACAAATTGGAGAGTAACATATCCACTAAACAATTACATGTACCCACTGCAATATCTCCACACAGTTCTCAGAAATTAGTGTACAAGTTCACCTACTTAGTAAGCAATGTCTCATCAACCGAAAAAAGACAAAAAAATGTGACTAGCAAAGACATGAACAGCTCTAGATTGGCTATCAGTCATATGGAAGTTACACATGAACGATAAAAAACGTAGTTTTTTCCAAGTAGAAGTCGTGCCGAGTCTGCTATATGGATGCACTATATGTACACTAACTAAACATATGGAGAAAAAAATTTGACGGCAATTACACAAGAATGATGCGTGCAATATTGGACAAGACTTTGGGGCAACATCACACAAAGCAACAGCTATAGAGCCACCAACCAAGCATCATCAAAACCATACAAGTTAGACGAACCAGACGAGTGGGAAACAGGTGGAGAATTAAGGACTGTCTTATAAGTGACATACTCCTGCGGACATCTTCATTTGGACGAGCAGTGTTAAGACGGCGAGCTAGAACCTATATACAACAGCTGTGTGCCGATGCAGGATATAGCCTTGCAGACCTCCCGAGAAGAATGAACGATAGAGACAGTTAGGGAAAGAGGGTCGGGGATATCTGTGCTCGTAGCGCGTTAGTTGATGATGAATAATTCTTAGATCAGTGAAAAACACTCCATGTTAATATCCTTATTAGTTATTATAATATGCATCTCTCTTGCTTTAATAGAGGTTCCTTCTGTTCAGCTATTACAACCTATTTACGTCCTTTGATCGGTGGAGAAGTGAGGGCGAACACATAAGCAATGTACTCCTGTGGACCCCTTCACATGGACGATCAGTTAGGACATATGTATATCTTACTCTGTGCCGATCTAGAATGTAGTCTGGAGGACTCGCCAGCAGTGATGGACGATAAAGACGGGTGGCGAGAGATTGTCAGGGACATCCATGCTATCAGTACGTCATGATGATGATATATATATATATATATATATATATATATATATATATATATATATATATATATAAGAGGAAAGTGGCTGAACCAGTGGGTTGGGTTGTCATATTTCGCTCTTTATTTGAGGGAGAACTTATTGACGTTTCTACTTATTTTTATCATCATATCAGGTTTACCAAAATCTACCATCTCTTTCCCCCCTCTTTCTCTCTTTCTCTCTCTCTCTCTCTCTCTCTCTCTCTTATATATATATATATATATATATATATATATATATATATATATATATCAACTTTTTTCCTTCTTAATATGAATGCTACAATAACTAGTACATTTTTTATTGGTTCTATTTGACTTTTTTCTTTTATTGCCTGGTAGATATGATTTCACTGAGTCAAATGCATTTCTAAGTATTTTACCTTATGTATTTCTTTACCTTTTTCTGTAGAGATTAGCTTTCCCAGTACAAAGAAAAGCAATGTCTACTTTTGAAACATTTGTCTTTTTTTTAATTTAGTAATGACTCTTAGGTAGTAATTATGATATATCTCTCTCTTGACTTAGTAGAGGTTATTTCATTTCAGATATCACAGCATATCTTCCTCTTTTTAATATTTATTTAAACATTTTTTCATTCTTATTTTTGGGGAGAATTTCCTTGTCTCAGTATCTCGACATAATTTGCCTTTTTTCCATTTTTAAATCTATTTATTTTCGTCTTTTTTGATATCACCATCTGTCCATTTTTTCGGATTATCCTATATCTCTTATTGCAATATATTTCCAATTCGACTCACGTTGTCTAAATATTTTTAAAGGATAGGAATTATATTCTATCTTCAATTAAATAAATCTGGTTTCCGATCTTAGGAAAAATATGCTATCAAACACCAAAAGTCTTCTTTAGAATAAGCAATTCAAAATTCCTCGAAATATCCACATATCATGAGCATTACACATAAACAAATAGATTCGGGAATAATCAAGTATTTTCTCTTTTTTTATTGTCTTCTCGCAGGTAGTAGTAATCAGAGTTTTAGATTATAATATTAAAAATCCCTCTTAGCAAACACCACGAAATGCTTTAAAATTTTCCTTGACACATTGCGAACACAAATAGATTTTTATTATCATGTTCCATTTTTTGTTTTCGTTCTTCATTTTCAGGATTGCCTCATGAAAATATATATTGATTTACTAAGGATTAGAAAAAATACATGTGTGTGTGTGTGTGTGTGTGTGTGTGTGTGTGTGTGTGTGTGTGTGTGTGTGTGTGTGTGTGTATCCATTTATATTTGCACTCACATAAACAGGTGTGTGCATCAATATACATGTGTACAGCATATATATAAATCTATAAGTACTTATAACATAAAAGTACATTCATATATACGTATATATATATCTGTCAATACACACACACACACACACACACACACACACACACACACACACACACACACACACACACACACATATATATATATATATATAGTAGGATCAAAATGTAGTGAGGCTGATTATTTATATATATATATATATATATATATATATATATATATATATATATATATATATATATATATATATATATATATATATATATATATATAATCAGCCTCACTAAATTTTGATCCCACCATGAACTGCGTATTTGGACATCAGATACATTTTTTATTTGCCTCAAAGTACTGAAAACATCCCGATCACAATGGAATAAATTTGACCGAGGGACTAAGAATCACACACTGCTATTCTGAATTTCAAATCATCTTTATCGTATTTTGAGAAATTTTGATCTTTGGGCTGTTAGATCCTTGTTCAAGAATCGACCATAAACCGCTTTCTTGAAAATTTAACCGAATAAATTCACAGGAAATAGATAGAATCGTGTAATTATCAACTATATTAAACATTTTGCAATTCATCTAGTTCATTTGTAATCAATATTTGATTATTTTATAAAAAACTAAAATTAAATTTAGAAAATGCAATTCATGTTAATTTAGAATTTCTATCCGATTTTATTAAACGCCAACAATTTTTGAAAGAACATTAGTGATTTTTGGCATACAGTTTTATATTCTAGAATACCCTCATATTTAGTAAATTTTAAGAAGAGTCAACTTGTCATTTCTTTGGGGCTTAGAATATGTTGAATGTTATACCCAACTGAGCCGTAAGACAATAAACTTCATCTATGTTGACACTACGTGAATGACGCTAAACTGCAATTTGTGTTTAGGCTGCAGTGGAGCTCTGGGGAGTATATATCTTCACTGCTATTTGACCAAGCTCCACACTGATTTGCAGTTGTAGTCCTGTTAGGCTCTCATCCATGGGTCAAGAGATTTTCGGCAAATTTATCTTAGTAGTTTGTTTTTTACATAACATTTAATGGTTTTGCTACAATTTTAAAAAATACATATAAAAATTAAATATGTGAGCACAATTTACACGGTTTCCTAACCTCTAAACTTCCCGATTGCTCTGCTGCAAAAAAAAAAAAAAATGAGTAAAACTATCATTAATACATACGAAATTTTGAAAAGTGAACACATTATTTTACATTTTTTTCATTGATATTCATCTTATTTGTATCAAAATGAGTTTTATCATACCACATGTCTTCTCTTTAGAGAGATTAATTATTCAGTTGAAAATTAATAGCAATAACCTCTCAGTAAAACCGGCTCATTAGCCTACTGGGTAGAGAGTTCGCCAATGGTCCGGGAGACCTGTGTTCAATCCCAGGTTGCGTCATACCAAAGATTTTTAAAATGGTACTTGATACCTCCTTGCTCAACACCCACCAATATAAGATACATATCAAGGGTAAAGTAGATAAATCCAGGGAAAGGAGTAGCACCGTCCCTTACACGTTTGTGTAGTAGCTATTGAAAAGGGATCATTCTAGTCGCCCTCGACTACGATTGCTTACTACTTTAAATTTTACATATGATACGCGGGGAAATACAAACGAAATAACTCGCCAACTGAAATAATATTACACACTCATAAAACATTTATTCTAATAATGTAGTTTCGCATGCATATACATTCTTCTATTGATTAGAATGGATTTGTTTCACTCACATGCATATAACAGGAATTTCCCAATACATTTTTCCTTTGAAATTTAACTTTATCGCATGTACGCGTGAAAGATTGTGCAGATAGTAATAAAGTAACTGCATATATATATATATATATATATATATATATATATATATATATATATATATATATGCAGTTACGTTATTACTATCTGCACACACACACACACATATATATATATATATATATATATATATATATATATATATATATATATATATATATATATATATTTAAGAAAGGAGAGGCTTCGCACAAACATTTAAAAGCAAATGAATGGAATATCTTTTCAGCATAAAGTAGTTTGAGTTAAAGATTGAAATCTAATGTGAGTGAAAGTTGAAGTGGGGGAAAAAGCAAGAGAACCACGAAAATATGGCGCTATGCACAAAGGCACAAATCTGTTTGAAAGCGTTGAGGCTTGTTTACTTCAAGGCAGCGAGATAATGGTGAGGAAGCTGGCGATCGTCTCGCCGACGAGAACGTGTAGGTTGAGACGCAGAGGCGGATGATTGAAAAGAACAATAAAAAAAAAAAAAAAAAAGAAAGTTATCGGTATGTCTGAGAAAAAGAAAACGCATACTTAATTTACTTTAAAATGGATGAAAATATTTTTAAGACGGTTTTAATTTTAAGTAAGTTTTTAAGTGCATCTTTATATTTGGGTACAGAGTAAAATAGATGAATAAGAAAAATCTGTTTGAGCATAGGGAAAAATAGGACAACGCCGGGGGGGGGAACAAGATGATAAAATAAGATTGAAAACAAATTAGTTGAGAAATAAAATTCAGTCTGAATAAGTGAATACTGATAGAGTGAATACAATTATTTTATTTTCTTCCCTTCTCTTCAATCAGTTTGGTTAGGTTTGGTTTGTTTGGTTTTATGGCATATCAACCTTTGTAGGTTATTTAACGCCAAATCCATTTTTATGTAAATAATCTGTTCTATTGAAAACAGTTCAGTTTAGCATAAGTACACAATTTAATTGTCAAAAACATTTCCATTTCAACCTATTCAAGCAGTTATATGTAATAATTCAGTTAAGTGTAAATACAGTTTTAATGTCGAAAACAGTTCTATTTGAAATAATTCAGTTAAGCATAAACACGCAGTTTATATGTAAGTACGGTTTAATTGTCAAAAACGTTTCTATTTCAAGCTATTCAGTTTACTCAATTCCGTTTAGCATAAGTATGCTGTTAGTTCTATTTAACCCATAAATAGGGCCCAATCAGGTGCTACCACTCCGGGCCAGAGTGGACATGGGAGCGATGGCAATGAAGGGGTACTCCGCATTCCCCAAAGCTCTAGCATTGCTGGAACCTTACCATCAGATTGTTTAGTGTCATATCCAGGACACTCGTTAGGGGGGCTCTTACCCCTCTGGAGTCAGTGTATTCTACTGACTGGGCAATTCAATCAGTTTCTCACTCTTGTTATATATAAAGGGTACGATGGGAACATTGCCGGCTAAATTACTGAAAAAAATGAAAATAAAACTGACATCAAACTTTATCAGATATATTTAACAAAATCATTTGAAAATATCTCGAAATACAGTAAACTGAATTTATTTTAAAAATATCACAACTGGCTTCTACTATGGCCTCCAGACGTCTTCGAAATTTCCTTCAAGTTTTTCCGACGGTTTTCCCTGTATAAATTAGTGAATGCTGCCGTTATCTTTGCCTTCAGTTCATCTATTGTGTGGCATGGAGTATTGTTACTCTGTCATTCAACCGAGCTTTACTGGTACTAATCAAGAGTATTGCAATCAGGAGAGTTGGGCGGCTAGATATTTGGAATGATATGATCGCAGATATTTTTCAACACTGGGTTCTCCTGTTTGTATTGGATAGTGTGTGAGCCCTGTTGCCAGATGTATTAATTTCCAGCATTCACTTTCACGATCCTGTGCAGTTCTACCAGCTCCAAACACTTGAAGCAGGCCTCTGGGTTGAGAGTGAGGTCATGTGCGAAGATGAATTGAGCGCTAAAGTGATAATCGCTAGTTACTACTCCTGGCTCCTTGATGTTGAGTAGGTTTTTGGTTTTCATCACAATCCGCAAATTTCGTGGCCACGTAAGTTTTGGGGTGGGTTCACCATCTGATCCTGGTTTTGAGACAAACAAAAGCATGTTCAGTCGGAGACCACGCTTCAATTCGTTGTAAAACTTTGCTGCATGGTTTTTCTATTTATGCTTCTGGGCCGATGATAAACATTGGTCTTCTCTCATTTCGTTTGAGGAATAGCGAATTTCTTCATGCACTACCTGTCTGATAAAAAGGTAGACACTCACATGTCCCTGGCTATGGTGCTGATTCATTTGCCTGGAACGTTGTCACTTATGGCGTGAATTTCACCAACAATTTAGGAGTTTCTTTTCATATCAAGATTATTAGAATAAAGCTTCCCACTTACTGTATCGGCAAAATCACCACAAGACTCAACCATGTATTTCTGAATTCTCTGCACTGTCTTCCTATTGACTCGCTAACAGCGCTACCTGATGAATGCTAAGCAATACAGCATGCCATTTTTGGATTCAGAAATGTGTGTGTGTGTGTGTGTGTGTGTGTGTGTGTGTGTGTGTGTGTGTGTGTGTGTGTGTGTATGTGAAAATCTATGACAATTATATATTGAATACTTCATTACTTGAATACGTCTTCACAATTGCTTACATATATTATATAAGACTAAAAATGCAAAGCGTAGACAAACGAGAGTGGAAAACTTCATATTATC
>OY757906.1:95168104-95178104 GCA_963585895.1 Sepioteuthis lessoniana | reverse complement strand
TTCCATTTAGCAAAGAAACCGAAAATAAAACGTTTACCTGAAATTTCCCTATTTATACGAAAACCCCTATTCATTAAAACACTTAGTAAATAACATACATTGAATTTTCAGTGCAGGTTTTTCTACTTTGATAAAAGTTCTTGTACAGTGAATATTACAAGATTGAAGTTATATTGAGTGTTAAGAGTTCGAATTCTTCTTAGAGAAAAATATGTGTATCATTTGCTGGTTGAAATAACGACACAGAAATAGAATAAGTAAGATTTTGTATTACCTTGAACGACGAAATAGGAAATAAAGGGAAATCAAAGTATATAACTTCTTAATGTGGCTGAGTTCTAAGTGAGTAAAACAGAAGTAAATTTAATGAATTCAATTTTCTGCTTAGTTTACATAATATACCGATGTAGAAGCTTGTCCAAATTTATTTGTTTGAAGAAAACTAGATTTACTTTGACATGGGTGACTGTTTACTTTCTCCTATTCCTCAACTAAAGTACTGCAGCTATAATATTGAAATTTTCGTATATAACTGTATATCCAATGTTTTGATAATTTTGCATAAATTAAATTTTACAGCTTCGTACTTTTTTAAATGAGTTATAGAAATCTTTGAAAGTATCAGGGTGAAAGTGTATTCTATACACAATTTTCTTCAGCACCCTTGCAATTAGAAATAGATAAATCACTCAAATGTGAGCTATTCCTTCGTAGAATGTCAGGAAAGATATTCCATTTAATTTTTAGAACCCTTTTTAGACTTAGGAACATTGCCATAGAAATATAAGCAAGTGAAGTCACGAGCCTTATTCATGCAATACCAAAAATGTCAATCAGGTCATGAAAGTGCTAAAATGAAAAGGATAACATCGAATAAAATATTTTAAAAATAAATGAAGTAAAATCACCTTCAAAAGACCTTTTTGGGATAAAAACTCTAAGACTATTCTTGTCTTTTTTTTCTAATTATTTTGTAATGAGCTGGTTGATTCGAATTTGCCTTTCAATTTCATAGCCTGTAAAGTAAGAAATCAATATCATATTTTCGAACTCTGTTATTGATTAAAAGGGGCTTGGCACTTCAGGAACCAGAAAATTATACACGTGCGTGTTTTTTTGCTTTTTCATGTTCTTCTGAAAGCCGATTATATAATCAATTACTTGGCTAAAAAGAGACCACAAAAGAAAAGAAATGTACGTCAAATTACAAACCGAAGCTCTCATTTAGTTAAACTGAGACATAAATGAAATATAAAAAAAATGAACGCCTTCTTTGAGTGTCACTTTAGCAAAGATGACATGAAGTTATATCTGGAAAATTATTAAACAACGTGGGGAAATTGTTACGAGTGGAGAGTAAAATCTAATTTCACACCTCCATTAGGTGTGGTGTGAAAAGTTGGAAAACAGCGTTTTCTCTTAATATACAATGAACTTGTGCTGTCATAGCTCAGGTTAAAAAGTTTTCCATAGGGTATAGAGATAATTTTATTTATAAAAAAATTATACATTAAAATAAATAAGCATATCTTGTGCCTATATTTTGTGATGGTCTGCTAATTTAAAAAAAATATCAACTTATTATTGCATCTCTCTATATCTCTGTCTCTCTTTCTCTCTCTCTATCTCTGTCTCTGTCTGTCTATCTGTCTCTCTCTCTTTCTGCTACGTACGTATGGTTTCTTCTCCTTATTCTTATCCTGATCAGGTTATATGAGGAGAATGTCCGTAAAAATGTAAGGATATATCTTGCATATATTATGCATAAAAAATAAGATTTACAAAAGAGAAAACTGAAATATTTGAAAATGTTTTTTTTTATACAGTTACTTATTAATTCTTTTATGGGCGCGCGTGATGAATGGATAATTGTCACTGGAAATAGTCATTGACCTGAGTTCGAATACAGGCTTAACTGTTTGTGGTTTATTCACGCTAATGTCATTAAGAAAGGCGTGAATCTATTTACCCCCGCCAACACACAAAATGAGTAAATAGTATGGCAGACTGGGCTCATTAGCCCGGATACGGCAATCGGTTAACAAAAACTCACCCGCTCAATTCCAACCAGCTGTATTCCATTCAGAAATAACATACCGAGGATTCTGGCCGCACTTTTTTTCCCTTTTTTTGTAGGGGGTATCCGAGTGGTGTAATGGTTAAAGCGATAGACTGCGAAATCGTATTAAGCGAGTTCGTTCTCCAGCTCACGCTGTTACGTTCACTTTCGGGAAAATACCCTTAGGAAAGGGACTCCCTTATCCTACCAGCTATGGGTTAAATAGTACCACAACTGTTCTTCTCGGAGAATAACTTTGGTATTAAATAACCAACGAAGGTTGAAATGCCATTAAGTAACCAATCCAAACAATCCTTTACAATAATTCTATTCTTTTTCGCAAGAAAATAAACTGATTTTCAACTTTTATCAGTCTCTGAGCGTTAAATCTAATATATTCTTCGGCCAATTCTTTTAATCAACAATGTGGCTCCTTTTCAAACTCTTTAACTAATTATGAAGAAAAATTTTAAAAGACATCAAATTTATTTTTTATATCTAAAATTTCCATTATATCTGTTAAAGCATGGGCATCCATTTTTAAAACTAGCATGCAAACTTCAATACATGACTAAATCCGAAGCAATAGAAGATTTGGAATTTTATTTATTTCTACAATTATCTCTAAATCATGAAAAATTTGCTTGATTAGTATTTGAATAAACTCATTAATCAGCACATTTTTGCGAATTAATAGCAGAATTATTATTGTTATTATATTTATGAGTCTGTAGAAGCTGAAAAGTTACGTCTGCAAATAAGACGGCTAAATTTGCGTGATTATATCAATATCTCATATTAATCACCTTATGTAAATGGACGATATCAAGCAGTTTGCGAAAAGTGAAAAAAAGACTCATAACAGAAACAAAAAAGAAAAATATACATCCATAAGAATTAATCTGACATACTCATAATGAAAATTGGGAAAATACAAATAACGAAAGAGAACTCTCAAATTAAGACAGGGTCACAACACTTGGAAAAAAGGAAAATTACAAGTACTTGGGAATATTAGAAGCATGCATCAACAAAAAAGTAGAGATGAAGGAAAACAATAAAAAAGAAATGAGTGTTTTAGATGAACGAGAAAGCTTCTCGAAATTAACCTCTTCAGCAGAAACCCCATCAAAGAAGTAAAGGTCTTTATGGTTCCACTTGCAATATAGTCAGGGACATTCTTCATCATCATCATCATCATCATATCGTGCTGGCAGCACGGATATCCCTGACCCTCTCTCGCCACTCCTCCCTATCGTTCATCGCCCTAGGCAGGTCTTCAGGACAACATCCTGTATCCTCACACAGCTGCTGAATGTACGTTCGTGCTGGTCGTCCTGCTTTTGCGCGGCCGTGTGTGGGGATCCATAAGAGTACATCTCTTATGAGTTCATCTCTGCTTCTCCAGCAATGTCCAGCATGTCTGGTTCGCCTAACTTGAATAGATTTCGTGATAGGGGGCAGGTGGCCGTACAGTTGGTGTCTCGTGGGGTGCCGCTGCCAGGACTTGTTGAAGATTGCACGCAGCATTCTTGTGTAATTGCCATCTAGTTTCTTCTCGAGCCGTTTTGTTAGCGTCCATGTAGTGCATCCATATAGCAGTATCGATGTGACCGCTGCCTGGAAGAAACTGCGTTTCATTTTATCGGTTAGGTCTGATTTCCATATAGTCGATAGCCTATTGATAGCTGTCCATGCTTTCGTTAACCTCGTTTCGATGTCCTTTTCGGTTGATTCGACGCTGCTTCCTAGGTACGTGAATTTGTCTACTAGTTTAAGAGGGGTTCCTTCTAGAGTGGAGATGTCCCCCGTTTTGTTATAGCACATATATTCCGTTTTGTGTGCATTAACATGGAGGCCTATGCTTGCTGCTGCTCGTTCCAGGCTATGCAGAAGTGTTTCGGCTTGGTCAGGTGTATTTGCCAGTATCGCTATGTCATCGGCGTAGTCGGCGTCGGTAATTGTTGTTGCGGGATATCTTCTGCTTCTTTTCTTCGTCAGTTCGAAGCGATTCTCTTTGATTTTGTCAATCGATGTTCTAAGTACGTAGTCTAGACAAATGATAAAGAGATACGTAGCCAGCGTGTCCCCTTGTAGTACTCCTGCTACAATGTCGAAGTATTCTGTGTCTCCATCTGGTGATCGTACTTTTACTTTAGTGTTTCTATAGAGAATCGTTATTGCCGCTACGGTTTCTTTAGGTATGCCGTACGCTAGTAGGATTTGTTCCATCTTTCCTCTGTGAATGGAGTCGAAAGCCTTGGTAAAGTCGACAAATATTAATGTCGCTTGTAGGTTTTTTGCCCGTACACCTTCAAGGATTCTGCGGATGGTTAGTATTTGTGAGGTCGTAGATCTATTTCTTCGGAAGCCATTTTGGTTTTTTCTAAGTATGTTGTCGATTTTGGGTTCTATGCGGTTTCGTAGTAGGGCATTGTAGATTTTGGCAGCTATGGATGTAAGTGTTATGCCTCGGTAGTTTTTGGCTAATCCGAGGTCCCCCTTTTTAGGGAAGGGGAGTATGCATCCCTTCGTCCATCTATCTATCGGATTTTGATTGTATACTGCGTTGCAGTGTCGGAGCAGTATGTCGTCGAATTGTCTGGTCTTCCATACTTCCGGGGGAATTTCGTCCAGTCCTGCAGCTTTCCTATTTTTAATTTTTCTGAGAACCGAGTCGAGTTCTCCTTGTGTGAACGGTCCAAGTTTAATGTCTAATTGTTTGCTAATTATTCTGGTGATTGGTTCATGTGTTATTTTTGGTGGGTTTCCAAGTAAGTTTTCGAAGTGCTGTTTCCACAGTTTTATTCTTTCTTGTTGGTTTGCTGCTTTAAGTTTAGCTTTGGCTGTGCTCTTTCTTCTGCTCACTTCGTTTATTGTTTGCCAGGCAATTCTAGATTGTCTATCTTCTACCGAGTCTCTGATCTTATCTATCTGATTTTGAATGTATTCTGTCTGTTCCTTTATATATATGCCTGCTAATTGATTTTGTGCCGTTTTTAGTTTTAAGGCATTTGTGTTTGTTGGGTTTTTTCGATAGTTTTTGGAGGCTGTTTTCACTAGTGCACGTTTTTCTCTCACCGCTAAGGTTTCCCATGGGACTCTATATTTAGTTTTAATTTTTGTTGGAATGTATTTTGCTGCTGCCTCAAGGTGTGCATTGACGAAATTTTCGTATTCGTCGTTTGGTGTACTTTTTTCCGTCTTTTCTTGTAGCGTTTCGAATCTGTTTCTCAATTCTAATATGTATTTATCTCTGACATCTTTGTTGTTTAATAGGGCCCAGTCATAGTGTTTGGTGGTCACTGTTCGTTTGGCGTTTTTTCGTAGGCTTAACCGTATTTTCGCTGTGACTATTCGGTGATCGGTGGACACACCCTCAAAAGAGGAGTATGCCTCGCAATTCAATGCACTATTCTTCCATTTCTTGTTTATAAGGACGTAGTCTATCTGAGCTTTAGTATTGTTTGCGTACGTGTATGTCCATAGTTTGCCCTCTCTTTTTTGGTAGTTTGTATTGAGGCATGCTAATCTATTTTCTATCATGAAATCTGTTAGATGTTGCCCATTTCTATTTGACGTGTTGTGGAGGCTGTATTTGTTGTTTCCGTTTTTCCCGATTTGTGCATTCATGTCTCCGCCAATGACTAACATGTTGTGTTTCGGGATGCTACGCACTAATGAGGATAACTCATCGTAGAAGGTGACTATTTCATTTTTTTCACTAACATTGGTGGGGCTGTAGCATGAGACGATTGTTGCTCTGGGGTTTCCGTTAAATGTAGCTACCATCATCCTAGGTCGTATTTTCTC
Organism: Sepioteuthis lessoniana; assembly: GCA_963585895.1. Classification (NCBI taxonomy): domain Eukaryota; kingdom Metazoa; phylum Mollusca; class Cephalopoda; order Myopsida; family Loliginidae; genus Sepioteuthis; species Sepioteuthis lessoniana. The sequence continues at coordinate 95,172,232 of OY757906.1, read as the reverse complement.
TATGCTATTAAGCGTTTTTAGTGCTCTAGGTCCTATAAGCAATCCTACCCCTCCTACTGCGGCGTTGACAGAGTTTTTCCATGCGGATTCTTAAAATGGACAAAAGGAGGAGATCAGATAAATGGACGTGAGGACAGGAAAGTTGATGATGATGCACAAGGTCTTATAATCAAGAGATAACACTAACAGATTATACGTGTTAAGAAAAATGAGGAAGAGGTCTCGCCAGCCTTAAAGATTGCATGGATGCATCAATACCAGGGCTTGAGGATTACTTAAACAAAGCAAAAAAGGACTAATTATTGTGGCCAGTAACAGTAACAATAAAAAAAAAACAGAACAACAAAACTTTGGAAAGTGAAATGGGAAGAAAAACATATGTGTAGATATTTCATGCGACAAAGTGGCAAAATATCACACGGGACGTCATGGACATGGTTACGGAAGAGAAAGCTTAAGAGAGAAACTTCATTTCCTCTAATAACAGCAGAAAATAACGCCATAAGGACAAATGGTATTGTAGGGAAAGTCGATAATAATAGATAGAATAAAAAGTTTAAATTATGTAGTGGTAGAGACAAAATTATTAATCACAAAATAACCGAATGTCACAATGTGGCACAAAAGGAGTAAATGCCTGGGTAGGAAAGGAGATCCACTGCGAAATGAGCAAGAAATTGAAATTCAACCATACTAACAAATGCTATCTACGCAAACCAGAATCTGTCCTGGAGAATGAGACGTATAAAATTCTCTGGGATTCTAAGATGTCAATAGATCACTTAATTCCAACCAGATGAAGTGGTGTAATGAATATTTACAAAAAAGTGAATTTGGCGAATTGAAAACATTACCGTCCCAGCGGACCACATGGTAAAAATCAAACAAAGCGAAAAAAAAGACAATTACTTGGATCTTGCCAGATTTTTTTTTAATTCAGTAGAACACGAGGGTGACGGTGATGCAGTTTTAATGGAACTCTTGGAACGGTCCTGAAACGTTTGGAATGGGTTCTGGAAAAAGTTCGAAATTTGAGGACGAATTGAGAGCATCAAACTACAACCATGTTGATAACGCCCAGAAGAGTTCTGGAAACCTAAAGTGACTTGCTAACTTTTAAACCTCAGAGAAAGATTACACGCAAACGATAGGCGGTCAAATTCTCAAGGATTAAAATAATAATAACAGCTCACTTCCTTTTTCACATTGACAGTAATTCTTCCATTTTTACAGATATTCATTCCTCCACATCCGATGCAACACATCTACCTATACTTGATGATATCTGTTATTCGACGCTCTAGAACATTCTTTAATACGGACTCTAAAACATACTATCTATTTCTAAGTCACGCACTACAAAGTTCATAGTCTATATTTATTGTAATTAATTATTTTCTTAAGCATTTATGTATTCATTTATAACTCAATGTTCAAAGAGTGTCAACTGAATTTTCCTTTTTTCACACTAGTTCCTCTTGCATTCAATTTAACCGCGCTCCTAAGAATTTTTTGTCTCATACAATTTATTTCTCCTGACCCATTATCTGTTTTCCTCTAATGTTATGTTCTTTTACTCTAATGTTATATGCTTTTTTCTATTTAGATTTATTACTTTCGTTTCGACCAAACACACCTTGTTTCTTCTTAATCATTTTTGTATCCGTATTTCTGCCTAAACGTTTTTGTCTCCTTGTTTCTGCCTAAACGTTTTTGTCTCCTTGTTTCTGCCTGAACGTTTTTTTTTTTTTCCTCGTTTTGCCTAAATTTCTATTTTCCATCTTTCTGCCGGTTTTTCTTATCTTGATAAACGTTTTGTCTTCTTGTTTCTACCTAAACGTTTTGTCTCCTTCTTACTGACTAAAACGTTTTTCTCTCCTTATTTATGCTTAAACATTTTTGTCTCCTTCTTTTCACCTATTCCATTTGTCTTCTTGTTTTTGCTTATATATTTTTAACTCCTTAGTTCTGCTTAAACGTTTTTGTCTCCATGTTTCGATTTAAAAAATGTTTGTTTCCTCATTTCCACCGAAATGTTATGTCTCCAACAAATCTATTTTTTTAATGCATTGTCTTATTTTGTATATCATTTCAATCCTCCCCTGTTTTTCGAAAATTTTCCACAATTCAAACAATTTTTGCTTTTCCCTTTTTATTTCTTTTTCCCTATTTTCTCCATATATTTTGGCTCTTCACAATTCGGTTATTCCCGTTGTGACTTGTTTTTCATATAAGACAGATACGAATCATTTGAGGAAGTTCAACACTGGTTATGAATTATTTATGGTCGGGCTGTCTTGGCATATGTTCTTGGCGGCAAAAGATTGTTGCGCGGGAAACAAAGGCGTGGACATCCATCACTTTTATTTTCACGTTTTTCTCTCTTCTTCAGGCTTTCCATTATTGTCCGTCTTCTTTTTTTTTTCAACGACGCCAATTACAAACTAAATGATGTTTTGGGATTATTCACTCTCTCGTACGCACACATACAGAGACTATATAAAGCGTGTTGAATAGCCACCTATAAAAGTCTATTTAGCAACGAATTATACTTATCCATTTGTGTGCAAGAGTTCATGTAATTATGAGGGCGAATAAACTAGTTCGTTGCCTCATCCACACAAGCTTACCTTTTTGTGTATATATATATATATATATATATATATATATGTGTGTGTGTGTGTGTGTGTGTGTGTGTGTGTGTGTGTGTGTGTGTGTGTGTGTGTGTTGATTCGCGCAAATGTATATATTTTCAGAGAAACTTCCACTTTAAATCACACACACCACTCTAATTTATTCTTATTTCGCAAAAAGAGTTACATGAAGTATAGTCTTGAGATACGAATTATTATTTTTGGGAATTAAGAAGTAGACACATACATATACGAATAATGAACAAAAGAGAATATTTTATAATCCATAAAAAGAAAAAGAGGAAATTTTCTGTAGTTTAGAGATTCGATTTCTCTCACGTTAGAAGTTGAAATTATTTATTGTTATATTTTTCTCTCGTTTTAAGATTTATAATCCCGTTTCCGAGATTTCTTCATTTGAAATTTTATGGACAACAACATATTTTCTAAAATTATTTTAAATTTGCTCAGTCGTTTTTGGATATACTCACAAAGATGTGCTTTCATTTCAGCCTACACAGCTTCCAAGGAAGATAACATTTCCGAAGTCTTCCCTAGCACGTTGTAGGAGGAGGAGTAGATGAAATCAGACTAAATAACTTTAAAGACCATCTTTCATGGGAAACGTCCGAAGCTCGTTAACAGCTCATGTGATCAATCAAGACTTATACGAAAAAGCACCTTCAAAGAACTTGAACCTTTACACTCTTAGCCTCTCTTTACAGCCTACCTGATTGTATTGAAAAAAATTATACGGTGGAATACACCCAATATAGCTTTCGGCAATTTCTTTAGAAGTCTTTTTACAGTGTATATAACTATCCAGTCTAATATTTTACATGGTGGCGAATAACCGAGATCAGTGAATAGGATTGAGATTGGATATCAGGGCCAACTCTATACTGTTACATGTTCACATTTATATAGTTTACAAAAACAAATCAAGTAAGATATTTCAATTTTAGATAACAGGAATTGTAGCGAAGTATTACATGTTGTGTTCATAATTATTTTTTATTGCTTAAATTGATGAGTCCATGAGTAGAAGAATCCACTCAACAGGACATTTAATATCGGTTTATATTGTGCATTCAAAAGTAAATTAATATTTAATTTAATATTTAATATTTTTGTTACATTGATTTAGTTAATACAAAGCAGTTTTTAAAAGCTAGAGGGTCATTCAAATAAGAATAAACCTCACTCAGAAAGAAGAGTCTAAGTTGAACATTTTTAACTCAAATCTTGAGGATCATCAAATTGTCTGCATGGTGGGTCTCATGAATTCTGACAACAGAGCACAAGTTGAAAAACGTTGACATTTACAGAAAACCCCGAGTCATACTGAGTGAAGCTTTCAACATTTAGAACGACCTTGTATTTTTATAAAATCATTTTAAAAAAGAAACACTGTTGAACATAGATTCGCTTTTTTTAAACTCACATATTTGTAGAAGAATAATCATATACACATGCTATAGTCAACGTCCATAGT
>OY757906.1:95023104-95163104 GCA_963585895.1 Sepioteuthis lessoniana | reverse complement strand
GACACAATTCTGCTCTCTGATTTTGAATATGCGTGCATACAAATGTGTATACGTGCACATGATTGTGTGTATTTCAAAACGTCTCCATAAAAAGAACAACAGTTCAATCAAAACTTAATTGAAAGTAATTCAAAGATGCACAAGGAAAAATCGAAATGTAATTAATGCAATTAGCAAATGTTGGCTAGTTGTGATCACCGGAGTGGGAGTATTGTGTAGAATATTAATGTCTGCCAGCGTGCAGCGTGACAGCAGAGGTACAGCTTGTGTGACAGAGGTTGCGTATGCAATTTTAATGCTGCCATATTTCTGATATCATATTTTTGCTTTCGATTTTTATATAATTTCTTTTTGTTTTCGTTTAAATTCATCTCTGAAATAAAATGCGTACCTAAGATGTTCATTACTGGACACGAACATTAAAAATGAAATTTAGTTGAATGCAATTCTTTTATGATATCTTAGAAAATGTTATAAATTTTTATAATATATCTAGAATATATTATACCTGTATTTACCATTTTTTTTTATTATCCTTGTGTGCAATTGTTTGTTTTTTTCACTACTAGTTAATGAGAGAAGCACTGTTTTTCCTTTGTAAAATAATAAAACGATGAAAATTAATTGTATCAGAGTTAAGTAACACGAGATGAAACATTGTTTTAAAACTTTAAACCTGAATCAAAGATTCAAAGAAAACAGTCAAATATTCGTTCTCCACCCACAATAAATTTCAAGCAGGCAGCATCTGGTAGAGAGCATTGAAAAGCTACCCTATCCCAGTTACTCACTTGAATTACCTCCATCTGACTACTTACTATTTCCTAAATTCAATCCCTAACGGTATAGTCACCATTTTTGAAAAATTGATGAGATAATATATGCTATGGAGGAGGATTTGAGGACGAAGTGGGCATATTGTTCTGTCATGTTATTGAAATGCTTAAACTTCGTTACACCAAGTGTATTGCTTTTAAAAGGTGATTATTTTGAAATAAACGGAAAAAAACTGTATTATTTTTCCAGCTTCATCTCAGTGAGTATAAGAATCTTTAGAAATATCCTAGTATGTTAATGTTTCCTATATATTGAAGCGATACGTTTCAATATTAGTCAGTATTCTCGCGGATTAATCATGTATTCCTTAAGAGGAAGATCATTTATAATTACTGCCAAAGTTAATATGGTATCATGATTCTTCCAATTTAACATAATCAGACCAGTTTCAGGTGCTGCAGTAATTAGCCAGAAGAATTTCAGAGTAGAAACTGCAAACATAACGGTCGGGTGGAAATGCTGCAAATGATTGCAATCAATAAATTCTTTAGATGCAAGCGGGCCAAACTATAATAATGACAATAACTGGCAAGCTCCTTTTAATTAGCTTCTACAATATTTTCCTTGTATTTTATTTGTTTGTTAATGTAAAAATATCTGGGAACAAATATTTTACTTTTGTAATTTCCTGAACTATAAATGATACAGAGTTTGAAGCATCCCAGCAAGGAAACCAGAAACTTTCAGGGATATTTATTAAGTTAAAACAATATCCGTAGATGAGAGTGTACCTTTTTTTTCTTCTTATCTTGATTTGGTTTGTTCAAATGAGACCACGCGACCATCCCGTGGGATTGATCTTAAGATCAATGGTTGTTCATCATACTAGCAAACCGTTGTATTTTCCACGAGTTTAATGGCTTAAGACTTAATCTGAGAGGTAAACTACATGTCAAAATAGATTTAAGTGATCTATTTTGAAACTCTTTGAGAGATAAACACAATCACTTTTCTATACTACGAAATACTCCACAACTAAGTAAAAAATAGAAAACAATGCAATCGTAGTTAAGACATTGAAACAAATGGAAAACAATAAAACGCTGAATGATTAGATATTTTTTAAAAGTTTTCTTTTTTTCTCGACCTCTGCTAAGAAATGAATTCCAATGTCTTCCAGGGTGTCGGCACCCAAGGATAAGAACCACTGGCCTAATTGATTAGGGCATTACTTTAAAATGTATGAAGTTATATCAGGGACGTGAGTTCCCTCCAACTGACAGGTTATGCTTAACAATCCGATGCTCTGATTTGTGAAAAGATATAATTTTTGACAATTCTTGGATGGATTTGCCTGTAATATTATCTCGTACAAGGTATACAGTAATAATGAATAGTCGAATAAGAACAGCTAATTTCAGTGCAGCTCAGTCTACTGGGGCTGAGGAATACGCCGGATGCTTCTTTGCAGATAGATACCTCCCACTACGTGTGTCCTCGATAGAGCACTAAAAAATCTGATGATGATGCTCCAGTTTTGGAGCTTTGGGGAATGTGGAGTACCTCTTCATTGACATCAATGTCATGTCCTCTCTGACAAACACTATATTGAATTATCATTAAAAAGCAAATATTGGAACCATTTAACTGCGTGTAAACAAATGAATAATGTTTTCTAGAATTATAAATGTTAAATAGCAACAATTGAAACCATTTAACAGTGAACAAGCAAATGAGCTCATGCTGGTATAAAAATGCTGGTATAAAAACAAACCATATACAATTAGTATATACGTATAAATAGGATTTAGCATTAAATAAACTACCAGCCAACCAATTTCAGTTATTTAAATAAATAGCTAAATTCGTTTTTCACCGGAGGTAAGCAAATAAAACTCACCCTGACCCTAATCAGAGTGAACAACTGCTGAAAACGTCGAGGGAAAATTAGTTCGAGTAATACAGGTATAAACATGACCATTTCTCAAGTTAAAAATTGTGCTAATTTTTTTTCGAGGTGTGTTATATATTATTGAAAATAATATTCATGTCCATGGAGATTTTATATACTGATGGTAAAAAAGCGATCAAAATACCCGCTATACATTCCGAATTGTTAGAACTATTTTTAATAATCCAACTGTGCTTCCTTTGTAATAATTAGCAATGGTAATCCGTTCTGTTTGAAGGAAACCAGCATTGATGTATCGTTTCCATCATAAATATATCCCGATGGAATTTCACAAAAAGTTTATCATTTACAAAGTCTAAATTATCTGAAAAAACAAGATTACAATACAGACAATACGTTTTAAAAGGCACCCAGCAAAACATTTTATTAGAAACATTTAGTGTTTAATATCATATTACTCAAAGAAAGTCTGGGTAACAACCAGTTCCCTTAGGTCTCCAGGACTCTTCTGAGTTTTGCAGCCGATCTAAACAATGCTGTTGTCTAGATGGAATTTATTCTTCTGATAATTTCCAATTCCTCTCGACTGTTTGCAAGCCTTGGAGGACCGTTCCCAGCACACAAACCACAGCTAGTATCGCTATCATCTGCTTCTATCTCAAAATCCCAGGGAGTTTTATTCGTCTTCTTCTCTATGACAGATTCTCGTTGGTTCATATACCATTTGGTAGTATTGTCACATTTCATTTTCTCGTACATTTCGCCCTGGATTAACTTACCGACCCATCCGTGGAGCAACATTAACAATTTCCATAACTTTCTCAAAAAATCTACTCACTAAAATAAAATTCAACATGGTACACAGCTTTACAGAACTACCGTTTTTAAATATCTAAAAAGGTCAAATTATCACAGACATTTACTACAAACCAACAGACACCTAACATCATGACAAAAACTGCATAAAATCCATCCTTGACCCACTCGCACGTAGAATATGCCTCCGACAAACTTCGCTAAAAAAATTGCACATAACCCTCCAAAAGTGGGAATGTCTGGAAACACTAATAAATCAAGGATTCGAATAAAAAGAAGAATGCTATTAAAATAAAAACAAGCCAAATCAAAGAACGAAGAACCGTTAGCATAAATCTCAAAAAACAACAACAACAACAAAAACAACCCAGAACTATAAACAGAAATAACAAGAATCTAGAACAACTTAAGAATGATTGAAATGAAAATACTCTAGACACAATAAAGGCCATTAAAAGCAAACGATAACAAAAAAAAAAAAGACACACTAATCCAATCTAAATTTAAAGAAGGCACAACTTATAGAGTTTTAAAATGTTAGATTAAATGATGTGGAGTAAACTTTAAATTTGAAGCTGCAATTCACAAAACGTACTGGGCATAATCGAATGTTGCAACTGTGAAAAATTATACATAGGCTCCGAACCATAAAATATTTTTACATGAAAGCAACATTGAATTACCAGAAAATTAGCAAAAATTAAACACTCCATGTATCAAAACAGCATTATGAAAGCAGCAATGAATCTTTAAAATAATACCAATATACCAGACAGATTATTACACGAAATTATGAAGAAAAACTTCATAGATAAATTCAAACCTACATTAAACTGGGCCTAACTCTAACCACATATGTAAACAAAACGGAAATTCACCCACACAAAAAGGAGATGATTGTAAATACTAACACAAAAAGACAACTAAAAAGAAAACAAAAAAAAATGCAGTGGCCAAATATTTTCTCGGAGAATTGCCTCCAATAGGACAGCCACATACATAAATCCTGAAAATAAATTAATCCCAACCCTATCAAAAAAATCTTCATTGTAATAGCTAGTAGGAAAAACTTTAACGATTATTATACTCCTGAAGAAGACTAAGAAATCTCGAAACACATGTAAATTGCAAATATTTTAAATAATAAAAGCATCAAATACCAAATTCATATATATATATATATATATATATATATATATATATATATATATATATTACAATTGACACAATTATATTCTATAACACTAAGGTACGTGCTTACATGGAATATGTTATAAGCTGTACACGATAAATTTCCGTTGATATATTCCGCGTATGAGCAATAAATGACTTACTGCCGGAAATATAAAGGTGCTGGCCGTTGTATTCTGTAAATAATGAAATCTTAAAATTTCTATTGAAAATTAATTAATGTTGGCAATCTATTTGGGTGTTATAACTGCTGGAAACAGTCACCTTTTGATTCTGTAAATGCAGAAAACTGCATTTTGACACTGAATTTTAGCTAATTATTTGTGATTTTAATCTCCTTTTTGAATTTTTATTTATAAAAGATTTTAAAAATTATTTGGCTAATTATTGAATGCTAAGAATGTTGATGGATAAAATCAGACAAAACGGCTTCAAGCTGACAAAGAAAAGAAACAGAAGATACCCCGCAAAAACAAATACCGACGCCGACTACGGCGACGACATAGAGATTCTGGCAAATACACCCAACCAAGCCGAAATACTACTACACAGTTTGGAACGAACCGCTGCAGGCATTTGCCTCCATGTCAATGCACACAAACTGAATATATCCGCTTTAATCAAACAGGTGACATTTCCACACTAGACGGAACCTCTCTAATACTGGTAGACAAATTCACCTACCTAGGAAGCAGTGTCTCTTCAACCGAGAAAGACATTGACACACGGCTAACGAAGGCATGGGCAGCTATCGATAAGCTATCGATTATAAGGAAATCAGACCTGACCGATAAAATGAAACGCAGTTTCTTCCTGGCAGCGGTCGTGTCGATACTGCTGTATGGATGCACTACTTGGACGCTAACAAAACGGCTGGAGAAGAAGTTAGACAGCAATTACACAAGAATGTTGCGAGCAATATTAAACAAGTCCTGGTGGCAACACCCCAAAAAGCACCAACTATACGGCCACCTGCCTCCCATCACGAAAACTATCCAAGTTAGACGAACCAGATATGCAAGACACTGCTGGAAAAGCAAGAACGAGCTCATAAGGGATGTACTCCTATGGACCCCCACATATGGCCGCGCTAAAGCAGGACGACCAGCTCGAACATACATACAGCAGAGGATACGGGATGTAGTACTGAAGACCTACTGGAGAAGTGGCGAGAGAGGGTCAGGGATATCTGTGCTAGTGGCATGGCATGATGATGATGATGATGATTATTGGTTTGTAGTTATTTCGGCCAATCCATATTATGATGAAGTTAACAAGTTACAAACAAACCTTTCGTGATTTCCAAATCGTATATGCGGATGACTTCCCAAAATCATATGAGAAGTATTTGTACAAAGACTGGGGGTATGGGTTCTTAATTTAATCTAAATAACACTTTTAGTCCTTCAATAAAAGCTGCGTCCAATTGTTTAATATGTAATGCGTGACATGTGTGGGATGGATGGTGGCCTTGTATTCGAACAATAAAGAGAAGAAACTTCCTATTCACACGGAAGAACGTATGTTAGAATAATAGGACATAATTAGGAACACTGGTATTTGTGATAAATTAGATAGTTCTTTTTATGGCTATGATTAAGTGTCTGTAAATACAAATATATTTCTTTTACCCGGCATAAATGAAGAAATGAGAACAAAATCTATGACTCTATGAAGATAACATAGAAAAAATTCAGCGATAGAATTGATTTGTTATGTTGGTGAAGATGATAAAGTTCAATTAATTTCTGTCTACATAATATACTACACAGGCCTCAGTGACAAAATACCGAGTAGGCATTATCAGAATATATATATATATATATATATATATATATATATATATATATATATATATATATATATATATATATATATATATAATAAAAATACCATAAAATTCCCTTAGCCAACGTAAAGTTAGACGGGTTTCGATTCCGGCTTCGAGCGTCCTGCGTGTCTAGACACACTGAAGAGTTCTGATAGAACGAAACAGTCTGTCTGTGAATGACTATATATATATATATATATATATAATAGTAAAGTTGACGACCGTAGTCGAGGGTGACGCGAAGGCCCCATTTTCAATTCGCTGAGATGCAGGGGAGAGCGCTACTCCTCTCCTTGGATTACTCCGTTTTATCCTTACCTTGATCCTTACCTTATAATGCAGAGTGTTAAGTAATGCAGCATCAAGTTCCATTTTTAAGTTTTTATATGACTCGACCTGAGATTGAATCCCGGTTTCTTGACCCACTGGCAAGTACCTAATGGGTCAGACCCAATCTACCTAGGTTTCACCTTTCCAGATAATCAGGATGAAGCTGAACAAATAGTGTAGGGCAGACAGCATTTTATTGAATAAAAATCCACACATTCAAATAAAATTTGCATAAATATACGTTTTATTGATTAATCATTAAAATGTAATTTGCCCTACCCTCTTTAGTCAGCTTCATCATGATGATCCGGAAAGGGGAAACATACGTAGATTTCGTCTGATCCATTTGGTAGTTATATTGGTATTTGCTCTGCTGCGTATTGAGTCTTTTCTTTGTTTACTTCGTCCTCTGTCCTTTTTTTTTATTTGGGATTTACATTACGATGTTCTTTGATTTTTTTCAGGCAATTACCGTATTTTAGTCGTTTCTTTTTTTATGTAATTTTTTTTCAAATATCAATTTTTTTTTAATTGTTATCTTACAATTTGTATAATTTGTGTTTCTTTACTCAGCCAGAACAAAAGTTACGGATTAACATAATATATATATATATATATATATATATATATATATATATATATATATATATATATATATATATATGTATACGGTTTTTTTTCTTGCTGTGAAATCTTTCCCATAGCACGACTTTTCTTTAGTCCTGTGAGAAGACTTCTTAAGAAAAAGAAATTAAAATTCCATCGATGTGGTCATTTTTCTCTTCATATAAAACAATTTAGATCTGCAAAGAGATCTTACCCTATATTCCATGACAGATTTATAACAATTCTTTTATTGTTCTATTATTGTGGATTTTTCTCACTTCCTATGCTTACAATCGTTTCTGTAACAGAGAGCCACTGTTTTCATTGTGAAAAGAACGTTCCGGATTTATTAATTTTTCTTCGAACCTTCTACTTAAGTGATTTATGAGAATATTGTACTCTTTTCAAATACAATCAAATTTCTATAAATGGATCCAAAATGATTCGGTTGTTTTTGCTTATAATATGATATTGTGGCCATTCTTTATTTGAGAAAAACTGTTTTATAATGATTTGTTCCTTCACAATACACACACACACACACACACACACACATATATATATATATATATATATATATATATATATATATATATATATATATATATATTTAATTTAAATTTTGAAAAAAATATTATTCATATATGCATAATTTAACAATGAAGTAATTTCAATCAGTAACATATTTTCCATTATTTTTCATCGCCTCATGCAATTTATCAGGTTGCTGGTTAATTCCTCGCAAGTAAAATTCAGATGTTTTTGCGATCAAATTTTTTTCCACAACGTTTTCCTATGATCATCATCACCAGTAAAAGCCAGAAGCGAGAAAGTCTTTCTTCTAAATGGCGGAAGGTGAGAATACAGTTCGTCAGCGGTAGATACGGTTCGTTTCTTTCAAACTTGGGATTTGATTGGCATAGCCCGTACTCCAAATCTCACGTTTATCTTTACGGGAATATTCCCTCTCTATTTCTCCTCTATCTTATCAGAGTTATTCTTTCCTACCGTAATTTGTCTTTCATTCACGTCAGCATGAATACAGCTAGATTAATTTTAATATACTTTAATTGTATGATCACTTACTTGGATTTTGTAGAATCTTTTCTTTCCTCTTTTTTATACTTTCGTTACTGGGCTGCCATAACACGTTGATAGAGAAATTCACGTCCTATTTCAGATAAGAAAAGATAAATTATTGTTTCTTTACTCGTGGACAAGTCTTTTCTTTTGGTATTCGTTTAACGAGGCTCACCTTACCTCGGAGTGCAAATTCATTCAAAGGAGAAGCTTTTTTCTTTTCTCCCAGTGCTCTCCAGTGTTCCCTGCGTGGCATTATTTTTGAAATTGGGTTTCTTGCGTATCCCAAATTATGTGTCTTTACTCTCCGACGAAGAAACGGCAATTTGTTAGTTTCCGTAGTTTGAAAAATTACCACGTGTTGGCTTTTTGGCATTTTATTCCTTCGTACAAATCATGGTCGCAGGTCTGCCTCTCTCCGCTGACGCATACATGGCTAATAGAAAGGGGGGGGGGTTCTCATGCCCAAACGGCATTTCCACTGGTACTATACTCGATTACTACTATAGTCGGCTGGCGTCTAGCGTGTCACATCTCCTTTCCCCATAACTCGGCGAATGTATGAGGGTGTCGTATTTCCTCGTCACAATATGTAATCTTTCTCATTCTTCTCACTAAGAGTTTGACAAACCGAACTGCTCACCTTGCTGACTTTTCCTACCTTTTTCAAGAGACGGCAGATAATGTATTGGTATGAGTTAATGTCAAGGGAAATTTTTCAAGTTCTTAATGTATTTTGAAAAAAAGATATCGCCATCGTCCTGGTCGGGTTTCTTGATAGGTCGGTAGAATAAAACTTAGAAAACCTCTTTCAGACTTTGCACACAGAAATAAAGTCTCGGTGATAAATATTACACATTTTCTAAGGTGTTTCGCTTGCGTTTTTGCTATTTTCAAACTCTTAGAAAATTACACTGCAAATATGTACTTTCCTTCCTTTAATTTTAGGGTTGTTAGAACAAAGATTCAATTATGATCGGCACTGTTTCACAACTGAAATAAGAATGACAAGGTAGAGTAACCTTAATTGAGATAACTTATAGAAATATTAAAAGTGTAAAATGCGGACTTGCAACTCGCTTTTTTTTTTATTCCGCTTTACCCTTGATCATTATTTCATAATAGTGACTGCTAGGCTACGTGGAATAAAGTGCCATTTTTTCAGTTTTAGTATGAGTCGACCTGGGATTGAATCCTGGTCTCCATATATATATATTGTAATGTTATTTAAAAACTCCTTGAAAAACCCTTTATTCATGCCAACAATCCCCGATGATGTCCTATGAAAGATCCGAAAGAGCACTCACACGCGACAATTTTGGTATATTCATGCACCAAATGCAACATGAAACCAAGACACTAAACAGGAAACTTGAAAGGAAGTTAATAAAATTATACAGACAAATATGTCTTTATTATTTAATCAAACATGCTAAAAGGAAGACTACTACCCAACTACATTATATATATATATATATATGTGTGTGTGTGTGTGTGTGTGTGTGTGTGTGTGTGTGTGTGTGTGTGTGTGTGTGTATCATTGTAATCCGTGAATCGACTTAAAAAGAAAATCCAAATAGAGTGTCCAATGCATGGCTAATATATATATATATATATATATATATATATATATATATATATATATATATGTATATATATATATATATATATATATATATATATATATATATATATATATCACAGGCAGAATAAAATATATCATTAAAAACAAGAATATTGATTAATATACTTCTTCATTAATTTATTTCACCAACATATTTTGATGGATTAGAACAGATGTTGTTTTTCTTTTTAATCGTTAGCAACAAGGAATAAAGTATTCCTCGATGTCAACGATTAAAAAGAAACACATTTTCGGTAAAATCTCTCAAAACAATCGGTTAATATGCATGTGAAATAAATTCATAATGGAGCACATCAATTAATTTTCTTGTTTTTAATTCTCTAAGTTAGTGGCCGTATTCGAGAGCGACTCGAAGTCTCCCTTTTCAATATCTACTACACTGAGATGTTCGGGAGGGCCCTTCTTCATTCCCTGCTTGTCCCCATTTTACCTTTGATCAGTACCTTATAATGCTTCGTATTAAGCAAGGCAGCATCAAGTACCAATTTTTGTGTCTTTGGTATGATTCAACCGCATTTGATTACTCTAAATTTATTTCAGCTGGCAAATAAGTAAGAGTAAATAACCTTTTCAGATTACTATCACACAAAAGAGAGAACATTTTTTCTTTAAAATTTTAAAGATTTTTTTTTCTGTGGAATATGGGAGGGGGACGAAAAGACGTATGTTAGAAAATGGTCTCAAAATCGGATGTAATATCATCGTCTGGTGGCATGTATACTTATATATCATTAAATAAATTAACCCTATTCTCAAAACTTTTAGGAACTATTATCTTGTTGATAAAGTAACCTATTATATTTTACGAAAAACATCTCCATTTATCTATTTATGTTTTATTCATTATGAAAAACGTGGCGATAAACTCTATTATGAATATCAAACTGATCGTGTTTTATCAAAATACATATATTTTATTTGATTTGCATTTACCATTAAAAATTTTATCTTTTTTAATTTCTTGATATTGCATATTTTTTATTCTGAATGCTACCATTCTAATTACCATTAAAATAAATAATATTATTATACGAGTTATTAATTATTAATAACGATATTCATAATAATAAAATATTAGTACTTCTACTACTACTACGACCGTTATTACATTACTAATGATGAACATTTTGGAAGGATGGAAATAATTCTATAGTATCTGTCAAATATAATTCATAACCAAACTATTTTGATTATTTCTTGTCTAATATGATTAGTACTAAATCAACGATATTTATAGACTAAAACAAAAAAATGCCCCTGCCATCTTAAAAGAACCATTTGATTATCTGAAATCTAATCGAAGAAGAGAAAAGTTTGAAACAAATTTATTCGACTGTATAGAGGCATTTGATTTTAGAATGAGAAATAAAAAAAATGGCATAATGATTACTAACCTGCTGTCAGTCAGTTACTGGAAAGAAAATCGCTCAATGAAAACACACTGCAGAAAAGGCCCTTACTACATCCTTCTATGATAAATGAATATATTGTGTCTAAAGGTTGTTTTTTTTTTACTATGATAAGGGAAGAGGATGAATATGAGTGATTGTTAAATGAGAACTTTCGATAAAAAGGTCTTAAATCTTTCTGCTGTTTCATGTGTGATGTTTTCCTCCTAGAACAACTTGAATTATTCCTCTAAAGTCAAGACACAAAACCAGCATAATCAACGAGCCGGAAAAAAATCTACTAGTTTTGATAAAACAGTTCACCAATTTATTCTATAATCCATCAGTGATTAATGATGTTGTTCTGTAGAGTGTTCCTCCGTGCGAGATAAAATTTGATATTAATTAGATGCCAACTTATGCTGAAATTGAATAAGAAATAAAACAATTTAATCCTGGTGGGGAGAAACTTTATTAGATGGCATCTCTACTCAACTGCTAAAAGTGAAAAGTGAAAATGTTAAAATTGCTGCATTTGATTTCAGCAATGTACTGGAATGAATCCTCTTTACCAAATTATTTGGCTGATTGTGCTTTAATATGTTTATAAAAGGGCACAGAAGAACAAGGAATTTGCGTCAACAACTGTAGAATCACTCTCTTAGATTTAATTGACAAGGTTATTTTCAGAGTCTTGCTGAATCGATTGCTTTGGGACATTTGTATTACAACCATGACACAGTGGTTTTAGTTCTGGCAGGGGAACAAGCGAGTTGATATTTTCGGCCAGGGAGGTAATGGAGAAGTGCACTGAGAAACGAATTCATTTTGACTAAAGCTTTTGATGCAGTTAACAGAGATGAACTTTGGATGATAGTTTTAAAAAATAACGTACCTACCAATATGTGTGAATATGCTCAAGCAGTTGCACAGAATTATGAAAGCTTGCCCTGAGAGGTATGTAGTCGGATGGAATTCTTATAAATAATAGAGTTAAGCAGATAGATGTTTGGGTCCCAATACTATTTTCGATATTTTTTCTGATGCTGACTCACGAGTTTCATCATTGGGAATAGCGTGTTCTTTTGGAATTCAGAACATGAAGGGTTTTCGACTTGAGAAGGCTCAAGTTCAAGTCGAAGAATTTTCACATTGATTAGAAAATTCCTTTACGAGAAAGAAATTAATTTTTCGGCCTATGCTGTTAATTATATCCAATATATTGCAAATCTATTTGCAACCTTATGTACTACATTTGGTTTAAAAATAAGATGGGCAAAAAAGTAATATTTAGAATATGATGAGTTTATTAAGTCAATTATAACCGTCCATGGTACAAGTTCGGCTGTTGTTGAATATTTTAATTATCTGAAAAGTACATTGACTAGTGATTGTTTTGTCGATGCAGAATTTCACCGACACATTTAAAAAAAAAAAATCTGTGGCCAAGGAGCAACTTGAAAAAAGTCTGTGAACTAATGATATTCATGAGATTAAGATGAATTGTTATTTGTCCTGTGTATTGGGTGTTCCCTTGAACTCAACTGAAACATGGGCATTGCTTTGTTGACATCCCAAAATTCTTGGGCAGTTTCATGAGATGTAATTGAGACGCACTGTAAATCTCAATTTGAATACCAGAACACCTGACTCAGAAGTCTTTATATGGACAAGATGTACAAGCTTCACGTCTCTGATTATGACGGACAAAATGCAGAAGGTAGGTCTTCGAGTACGTATGAGTGGTCGTAGACTTTCTAAGCAACTCGATTCAGATCAGCTGTATGCAGGCAAAATCCCGCTCTTTAAGCCTTGGAAAAGGTATTAGGATTGTCACCATAGCAAATACAAAAATAGATTTTGACATTTGGGAAAATATGTTATTGAGGAAGTCTAAATAGAAATACATATGGATGATGGCTGTTGCAATTTTCAGAAGGAATCAAATGAGCATGCAACTCCGAAGTGTCACCTTGGGAAGGGAAACACCTGTAATGTTGATGAAAATATAGATGACTAGAGATGTTAAGCATGCTGTAGGATTTTACTCTCTAATGCTGAATATATCAATCATGAGAGGAACAGACAATATGACTTGCGCAATATGTAATAAACTTTTGA
This sequence comes from Sepioteuthis lessoniana, assembly GCA_963585895.1. Lineage (NCBI taxonomy): Eukaryota > Metazoa > Mollusca > Cephalopoda > Myopsida > Loliginidae > Sepioteuthis > Sepioteuthis lessoniana. Next base: position 95,149,407 of record OY757906.1, on the reverse strand, counting down.
TATCAGTGTCTAGTCTCAAGAGACAGTCGAGCACAGGCATCAAATGCCACTATCCGATCAAATCAATCTAATGGAGATGGGAGCCTTCCCGTGTCACATTTGCATTAAACTTTGTGGATCAGCAGCTGGATTAGTGAGCTACTTGAAAGGACATGAGAGGATGGTTGCTGTTAGTGAGGTAATTGGATCATTAGAAACATCTGTGATCTGTAAGAAATTATATATATATATATATATATATATATATATATATATATATATATATGTATATATATATATATGTGTGTGTGTGTGTGTGTGTGTGTGTGTGTATGTGTGTTCTTGCATGTATGTATATCATTCCAAAATTAAATAAGATTTTGACCAAAATTTTGCCAGCAAAACATCTCTATTATGTGTCTACTGATATAGCTGCAAGAAAATGTGTAAATATCAGCTTCCCAGGGTTATATCCAGCTGTAGAAAAATATTAAACTTGACAGACGTAAAGAAATCAATTCTTTTGTAATCATTTCATTGTTAGTAAGTTGGACTAACTTGGCACTTATTCCAAGTAAACATCGTCGGGTTGGTTTATCATCTCTTTGGCTAGAGGTTAATATTTGTGTGAGTGAGAAATTAAATTAAACAGATAAAACAGCCTATACTTCGAGGACTCATGTCAATAATCGATTCATATTGATTTTATGCTGTGTTGTTTGCACGTGTGCATCATTTCAATTACGTGTGTCTGATTGATTATGTCTGCGTTACATAAATGCCGGTATGTTAAAAATTCACCTTTAACCTTTAGCCATGACATTGTTATTTTTTTTTTTTTTTTTGGCAATATAGGTAAACAATGATTTCAACAGGTTTATATATACTGTGTCGAAAAAGCACATTCATAAATGCATGCATATATATAGGTACACTCTTGTGCACACACACACACACACACGCATATATATATATATATATATATATATATATATATATATATATATATATATATATATATTAATCTTTATATCAAATTCATAATCATTTCCGCGAGAAAAAACAGATTATACAATTTGCAAATCCTACTAAATGATATCTGAGAAAAAATCAGGTAAAAAAACAAAAAAACAAAACACGTGCTACTTTAAAATAATCGAGTATCACGTATATCTATTCAAAAGAAAAAAAAGTCGACAGAATTACCTAAGCTAACACATAAAATGTTCCATACTTTAGATGGAGCAAATATTATAAAAATAATTCCTACATGGACAAGAGTGAGACAATCTAGGTTTAACCAAAAGGCTATGTATATATGAGTATATATATGGCAGTGATATGGGTCTCAATATATGTGATAGTTTTTTTCATATATATATATATATATATAGTAATTTACGAAAACGAAGACACATTTCAACTGCATATTGTGATTAGCATTTTTTAACCTACACGATCATTGGACTAATTTGTTCCCAAGCGGTGCTTACATCTTTAATGTTGTTTTAGGTACAATGGGAAATCCAATCTAGTTGTGAGGTCACGCCGAGAAGGGTGACATTGTTTATATTGTGCTGTTATGTAATTGGTCATATTGCATTAATTTTGTAACTTATTGATCTACTTACTCCATTATGGTTATTATTTTTCTTTTAAATGTTTATTCCACACACCAACCCACACACACACACATATATATATATATATATATATATATATATATATATATATATATATATATAATGTTGCCCGTGTACAAACCCTCTTTTAAATGTAACTCGTAAGCTGATTATTTCTAATTGAATGAGCTGATTTGCCTTGTTAGGTCATTAGTTTCTAATCGATAGAATCAATATGGACCAATAACTTAATTGAGAACATTCTCAAAAATATCAATGCATTCTCCAAATATTAAGGTTTTCTTATGCTTTTAGACCTTATACTATATCTACATCTAAAACAAATAGAATCCTCAATGCTAGCTTAGGCATTTGCAATTAGCTTCTTGTCTAAACCTTAGACATAAGCATGTACATTTTACCATCAGGACTATCGACTGACGTTCGCAAAATATGATTATATGGAATTAATTTGTGAAATTAGGCGTTGCTCTAAATCCTTTTAATTATGTCAGAATTTCAAAATTGCAATTCTATTAAAGCTATTTTGGTCAGCACCATCTGTTTCAATCAATGTATGACTTCAAATTTTGACATGCTGAGAGAGAGAGAGAGAGAGAGAGAGAGAGAGAGAGAGAGAGAGAGAGAGAGAGAGAGAGAGATTATTATGGATTATGTTATTCCAAATAGTTTCCTGACACCCGGTTTGGGAAATTGTATGGACGAATTCTAATTTTGTTCCATTTCAACAGAAGGGAAACATTCCTAACTAATTTTACTTGGAAAACATTTGCCCCACCGCGAGAAATAACATTTTTTTCCCCACGTGAAACAGGAAAAGCTCCTGTAGATGCTCATTTCATTTGCTTCCCAGATAGATTTTAGATGAGACCATCAGGGTGTGCACATGACCTTCACTGAACTTTTATATTACTCCTTAAGGCAAAAGTAGTTTACGTATCAACTTTAATAAAGTGTTTCTTATGAACCTAGGATACTATGTTTTGCAATAAAGCAAGGAAATTCACGAAGATAATGATATATTTAATAAAAATGTATCTGCAACTAACATATAGGCATATTTATCTGTATGTATGCACGTTTGTATTAAGCCATTTCTCAGACCTTATCTATGCTGTTCATAGTGCACCACCTATGACTCCATTAACTCATTTCGAATGCCTTTTAGCCAAGGAACAATAAAATTCACTCGACATCATTGTTAGCAATTCAATGAATTATTCATGTCAGTAAGTGCAACGGAAAAGCGTTAGCGAGGGAATAATTTTCGTTTAATAAGTGACTCCTTCAATACATTAACAACGTTCCAATGATATAACATCTGAAGTCTTTCATTTGAATATTGTCTAATTTGGTCTGCATGTGAAAATTTTTTTAAGGTTCAATATAATTTTTTGATTGATATTCAATATCAGCAAAAGAACTTTAGACAGCTTTACACCCAACCCAAAAATGATTCCAAATCTGCGGATGATGTATTTTTTTACATTTTTTAAAGTCATTTTTTTCGTTATTTAGATATTCGTATAAAGATATTGTTTCTAATGCAGTTACTCTTCATTTATACTTATATTATGTTATTCTATAGGAAAAAGAATGTAAAAAAATATTGATTGGCATCAGCAGAGCATACCCTCAGATTATATATATTTAATTCTTATAAGACCCACTTTAAAGAAATATTCTATGTCATATATAATCGGTCAAATAAAGATGGCATTTGAAAAATCGATCTGATATCATTATTTTTTCTATGCTGAAATAAAGCATTTCCTAAATGCCACTAAGTATTTTATCGCGAAACGGACTCTCTCTGGTAGTCATACAATTATACGTTATTTATCATCATCGTTTATTGGAAGTCGATATTTATCTTACATGTGATATCATGATTAACCTTCTAAATATAGGGAATCTAAATGTTCTTTGCAATAATATATTATCAAGCAAATTAGCAAATTATATTACACACACACACACACACTCTCTCACACACACACACACACACACACACACACACACACACACACACACACACACACACACATATATATATATATATATATAAGTTGTTCTAATAAACCTTCTGGTGCTGCCTCCGGATGTGTCATCAGTGTTGTTGCCCAAGTCATTAGAAGTTTGGGGTCTGTGCAATATACTTCGTCGAAGGGTGACCCGACCGTAATGTGATCAGCATTACGGCCCACATCCAGAGGTTAACATGAAACACTGCCCTGCGTAAAATGTTATTTCATTTAAACTAGCGGGTGACTTCAGAATCTAAACAGTGGTTCACTCAGATTAGTCGCGAGGCCAGCACAGATGATATTTCCCCCCTCTCCTTTTTTTAAATTCCCTCCTCTCTCTCTCTCTCTCTCTCTCTATATATATATATATATATATATATATATATATATATATATATATATATACACTGATAGATAGATAGAGAGATAGATAACATAGTAGCAATTATTTTAGAATTGAGCAGAAAAGCTCTAGTTTATTTTTAAAAACATCTATGAGACTTACACTTAAATTCACGTTTTCATTTTTTTCTTTTTTTCAGACACCGGGATGAATAGATTGAATAATCTTAATACGTGTCCTTACTTATACAAACTAAAGCAAGTAAGGAAATACTACGTACAATTAGATAGAAAATACATATATATATATATATATATATATATATATATATATATATATATATATATATATATATATTGGGTGGTATATATTTCATTTATAGATATGTCTATATATATATATATATATATATATATATATATATATATATATATATGGATATACGCACACAAAGACACACACATACATACATACAAACACACGCACGCGCACACACACACACACACACACACACACACACACACATATATATATATATATATATTTATCAATGGAAACGGCAAGTAATAACGGGATATTATATAAGACCATTTCAGATAAAAGTTTTGGGTAATAAAGCAATTTACAGTTTTCAAAAGAATTATAATTTCATGAGATCTCCATCCATATCCTATCAATGCTTATTCTTAACTCAGGAATGTTACTGTTTCACGGTTTGTCTCGTATTAACTTTTTTTGTCTTTAAGAGTAGAACTGGATCATCTAAGATATATCTATTTTTTGTTTCCATCTTAATATTTTATACCGATATCAGTAAATTTGTGACGGATGATACGAAACATTGTATTAATAACATTGCTGAAATACACGATTCTTTGCTTACAACGAATAGAAAGCTGAATTAGCTCTCATAAAAAGTAGTTGAATACATTTATTTTACGAGGATAATTAAGTTAAAATGAAATAGGCATTCAGTGTAAACGTCGGGGAATTTCAAAATAGAAATAATTAATCTTTTGCTCTCGTGAGTTTTGCTTATTCAATGATGACTTACAATTGGTTGTTTTGTATTTTCTTATTAGAGAAATCTATCGATCTGTGAGAGATGGGATGGAAAATGAATACGTGTGAAATATTTCGGAATTTCAGGTCAACTCCAAAATAGACGCAAGCTTATTTTGAAATACAATTATTATAATTTTAAGTTTCTTGGGTAGAATATTTTATAGAATATGACCTTAAGTAAGTATTAGAGAAAAAGATTAGTACTTTCTAAATAGAATTTCTCAATTTCTAAAGTCAATGTTTCTTGCTATCTTAAATATAACTTCAAATATAGTTACTAGACTTAACAAAAATAATAATGACGATGGCTGTTTTGAATTTCTCGCCAATGTTGGATAGAAATATTAGCCTAATTAAAATGTTAAAAAGCTGATGATATTTTTTTCGCGTATCAACCGACAATGGATATTTCATATCAAAGCCATCCTATTAAAATAAGAACTGTGATCTTATATATCGCTGAGGTTAGTTCATACATATTCCCACGGGTATTAGTCTGAAAGTGAGCATCATAACACGAAAGGACTTGAACTAGCACATTCGAAACGGGAGAGTTTGTTACTGAATTACGGGACCTACAACATGATTTTCAAATAAAACAGACCTATAAGAAATATGCATATGTATATATATATATATATATATATATATATATATATATATATCATCACATCAACTCAAAATCAAAGCTCGGATTTCCCCGATTTTCTCTCAATATCCCTTTCCAATCTTCCACCTCTCAGACCCTTTAAAGTAAGTTCTCGTTGGTGGGCCAACAACGGCACGTGTGGGTCTATATAATAATATTATATGAGTTCGTTCTTACTTTTTCAGCACTGCCCAGCATATATTGTTCATCTTATTTGTATGTTATACGTGCTGCATTCAATAGGTTTCCAGACTTTTTTTGTACAGGCATTGAAAATTGTCGTAGACTCTTGAACACTCAGTATTTTATTGCTATACATCTTATGAGATGACTGAACAATTTTTATGATTTCAGGTTCAATGAAAGCCACAGCAGGAAATGGAATACACCCTACGAAAGCCTGATTGTCGCAGCAGGTGGATTTCAGGACACTTTAGAAGAACGATATGCTATAAAATTCTGTTTTAAAGTTGGAAAAACTACCTCAGAAACGTATGGAATTCTTCGGACTGCTTATTGTCTATTTGCATGAATCGATCATCAGTTTTTGAGTGGCATAAGAGATTCACGGAAGGCAGGGAGTCTGTTTTAAGGGAGTTCCTCTCCCTCCCTATAGTCCAGACCTTGCTCCTTGTGACTTTTGGTTATTCCCTAAGCTGAGAGGCTTTCGTTATGAGACAATTGAGGAGATGAAGGAGGCTTTGACTAAGCTCATTGACACGCTCACACAAGATGACTTCAACGTGGCCTTCAAGAAGTTGTTGGAACAGTACAACAAGTGCATTGCAGCCGGAGGAGATTACTTCGAATGGGACTAGAGTTTCATGTGTGCACTATCAATAAAAGTGCCCATACGAAAAAAGTCTGGAAAGTTATTTAATGATCCTCGAATGTTATTTTTGATGGGAGATAAGTTATCATGTCACTTTTGTTTACGGGAGTGCTGCTTCCAAGATTTTTTCAACATAGTTCATTGCATTCTTATGTAGTTCCCGTCTAGCTTTTCCTCCATGGGTCTTGTTAGCTTCATTTGTTTCACATATACTATAGTATTGACGCAACTACAACTTTTTTTACTGGATAGTTCAAACTTCCATATAATCGATAATCAATCGATTATATAGCAGTTCCCCCCATTCGTTAGACATGTGCAAGAATAATATATACATGCGCATATGTTTGTAAATGTAGACATATATATATATATATATATAATTTTAGAAAAAAATCAATATTTTGTCCCATTAAGATTATAAATGTAATTCCATCCCGTTAATAGCATTGATATGAATCAAAAACTCCCGAAAAATGTTTAACAGGACTTCTTCAGATCCAACATGAAAATAAAAGAATGCAGCCAGAAAATGGGGATGGTCACAGGAGGGAAGGGATGTAGCCTTCTCCCATTAAATATTACTTCCGGTCTCCCCTCGTTACCGATACTGACAATAACAAAATTATAAAAATATTTAAAAAAAAAACAAAAACAAATAAGTAAAATTTACAAAATGTTTCAACTTCCTTATAAAATACCCCTATAGGTTTAAAGGTAACCTAAGGAATCTAAATAAAAATAAGAATATAAATGAAAAGTAAAAAGAGAGAAAACAATAAAAATAGAAAAACTTATCTGGGAATTTCATCGACAAAATGGAAATTAAGATTTAATACCACAATCATTCATTTCCCCATGTACATTTGAAAAATCAAACAGCCTTATCCAAACACTTGGAAATTGAAAAATAAGGGTTTAAACCCGGAAATTAAATGGAGTATATTGAAAAGGTCTAACACCGCGAACTGCTTTGACAGTAGACGTAATTTGTGTCAAGAATAAAAGAGACGAGTTATGTTATACCCTGATCCACATATATTATTAAATCAGAGGTGTGATTTCAAAGCTAGATGTAGGCATAGAGATAAATTTAAACTATAGTCAAAAAATTTAAATATAGTCTAAGTTAATAATTAATTAACTATTAAAATATTAATAAATTAGAATGTTTAATGTAACATAGTTTAAAAGTCTCATCACTTTCGGCATACATTTGTGTACCTTTAAAAGAATTAAAAGGGAAAACAAGATGACGCAAAAAAATGGTGTTAGGAAAGGTTGAATTTTAAGATAAGTATAATAGTTATTGGTTAAACACTTGTTTTTTATTTTCATTTTTTATTTTTATTTTCATTCCTTATTTTATCTTTAAATCTAAAGAGTTATTTTAAACGGAAGTTTAAATTTATAGTAAATTTTATTTTTTATTTTTTATTCCTTATGTTTTTTTTTTTTTTTTTGTCATTTAATTATTGTGTCTATCGGTAAAGAGAGGAGACCAGAAATAATCTTTTGTGAGAGAAGACTCCTTCCCTTCCCTCTAATGACCATCTCCATTTACTGGGTGTAATGATTTTATTTCCATGTTGGACCTGAAGAAGTCCTGCTAAATATTTTTGGGAGTTTTTGATTCATAACAATGCTATTAACAGGGTGGAAATAAATTTATATTTCTAATGGGACCGAATATTGTTTTTTTCTGGAAATAATATTTGCTTTGTGAAATTATTTACATTGAGATCTTTACCGGGGATATTTAAATATTCGAATTTAGAATAATTTAATTGTCCTGAGAGAATTGTTCCCTACTCCGGATTTATTGGATTGAAGAATACCTCTTATATATATATATATATATATATATATATATATATATATATATATATATATATATATATAAACACACATGGACACACAAACACACATGGACACACAAACACACACACACACATATATGCGTGTGTGCGCATATGTGTGTGCGCATATGTGTGTGTGTGTGTGTACGCACACATATACACAACCTCACATTTACACAAACACAGGCACATACCTATATATATATATATATATATATATATATATATATATATATATATATATATATATATATATATATATATAGTCAACCAAGAAATTATTTCTACATCCATCAATTTTAAATATTTCCATCCTTTTTTAACTTTCTAATGTCCGTATGATGCCAAGTTTTTAATCAGTTAATACGTACAAAAAAGGAAATAAAACTCAGTTTGAGGAGCAATAAATCAAATACAACAAATTTGACAGGCGTATTATTCAAAATAATAAAAACACACAAATATTCATTTAGTATAAAATATTGTTTTAAATTGATTGATTCCTGTAAGTACACGTAATTTACATAAATATTTATCGGTGAAGCCTTATAGAGTATTCAATAGAATATTTGAGACAATTCAACCCACAACCCACCACGGCATTCCTGTTGTGTGTTTTAATCTCTAGGGGTCTATCACTCAACTTTTTACCTCGTTGCAGGATTAAAGTTTACTGCTTAGTGCATGAGTCGCCCAAATAAGGAAATGCTGATGAGCCCAAGAATGTTTACCCGGACTAGCATTGTTTTTGACCGGTGCAAGGTTCCTACCATAAAATGTTCCGGTGCCATATTTTGAACCTGTGGGATGTCAGATGAATAGCATAGCGCCCAAAACAATCCCAGCATTCGTGCTAGGTTTTTTTGGCTTTCGGCAACGTGACATTCGTGTTTTGATGTTGGTTATTTAACATTTAGCATTAGTGGCATTGCCCCCAGGCATTGCCTGCTTGCAGGACTAAATATATTGCTTGGAATCTGAGGAACCCCAATAAGTGACTGCCAATGCGGCCAACAATTTTTTTCCTGTCGCTTATGAGTATCAATTCGCCCGCTGTTTCCACATTAAAATGACCTTATGTCAAATCCTACCAAGTAGGATGTGCGGATAAATATCACCCTCTGATATATATACTGGGTATTTCAGTGGCTTGAATTCGTGACTTCATGTTCGCTCATAATTCTAATCGTCAGTGGGCGTTTCAGGCAAGTTTTACCTGCTCGCAGGACGATATTTATTCGTTGGTGTCTGAGGTATCTGAATAGGTTAATGCCAACAAGGCATAGAAAATGTGTTACAGTCGTACATGTGTCTCGAATCATTCGCGGCCCCGACAATAAAGTGTCCTTGTATCGCATTTCGGGGTGGTAGGGCTAAATACCAGCCAAGACCATCACGGCATTCGAGCCATTTATTTCGACATCCAGTATAGCACAGTATTCACACACTGATGATAGCTGGTGAACAGTTGACCTCAGGGGTCAGTAGAGCTGAATTAATTGATCGTTATCGGAGGTGTCCCATTAGGGGAATTCCAACGGGGCCAACAATTTTTGCCTCTACCACCCATGGGTCTTGACCTGTTGGTGGGCTCCACATTAAAATGGCCTTGTGCTGCCTTTTGTGGGGCGTCGGATAAATTCAAGAAAAGAATATCACGTGATACATAGATTGCCACCAGAGTTATTTTTACGTTAACAACACGTTGGGAAAACTAGATCTACGGTACAGTCTATTAAAAAAATGGTAGGGAACAATTCTCTCAGGACAATTAAATTATTACAAATTCGAATATTTATTTTAGGAGGTGCCTGTGGTGTAATAGTTATCGTCATAGGAAATGAACATGGCGACACGAGTTCAAATCCTGGACGAGACTGAATTCATAGCACTAATACCCTTGGGAAAGTTATGAATCCAATTATTCTCCCTCCAGCTATGGGTGAATAGTAGGGCAGACTGGGTTCTTCAGCCTTGGTGAGGCCACTAGTCTAGGAGAAGGAAAACTCTGAATTCAAAACTGTTAAACTCCGCTTAAAAATTGACCTTGTGTCATATCCTACCCGAGCGGAGGGGTTGGTAAATATGATTAAAAAAATGGTACGAGAGAAAATTTTCCAGGGCGTGGAAATAAAGCCAAGTTGTTTCCGAAAACTGAAGGAAAAATTTGTTGAGGGGTTTATATAAACCCTAAAGTTCTTTTGAAATATATCAGCAAAAGTTTTGATGAGTATAAGTATAAGTAAACGCTTGAATAGAAATTGGCTGTGTGGAAATCAATTACAACGAACACCTCTTCACAAACTATGACCCATTATTTCTTGGTTTGATTTTACTAAATCGTTCTTGGGAAAATAGAATTCTTTTGGGAACAAGTATAATGAAGTGATGAAACAAAGCCTGTGCTTTTTTGACATAATAAAAAACAGATTTGTCGAAGGAAAAGTAAAGCTTTCGTCCCAAAGAATATAGTTCCAGCATTAACACATATGAACAACTCGACGTTGTTTGGGGTGTATTTTACCTTAACGGGGAATCGACAATTCATTGAAAATAGGTTAATCTTGAAATCTGTAGACAGATTTTGGGTGAGAATCAGCAATAATCATTACAAAATCTTGACCTAGGTTGGCTATCAAGTTTCCAGCAAGACAATTATCCCAAACATAAGTCTAAGACAATGATACCATGGCTTCAGAAAAAAAGATTTCATTACAGAGATCCTTGAATTGAATCCTTGTGAAAACATCCGGCGAGAATTGAACGTATGAAGATAACATTTCATAAGTAAAAACCTTTAGGAGCTATAACGTCAAACCACTGAAGAATAGAAGAAAATCCCAGAAAAGACTTGTTCAAATCTCATTAAAATCCCATATCTATATATCCATCTATCTATCTTTCAATCTATCGAGAATGAACACACCCACCTACCCACCATATATATATAGTTTATACATTCTTACTAAATATTTTACGTTGGCAAGTCGATTTATTTGTAAAATAGGAAATATTTTACCGTAATAATTGATTAAATTACACTTTTAAACCAATAATTAAAGAAAAATATAGATTATCTAAGGATAATTGCATTTTACCATAGAGTCAATTAGAATTTTCTGGAGATTTATGTTTGCTATTCCTATTTGTGCTGGTTTTAGCATTACACCATTTACAAGTACAATAGAATCTCTTGAATCATTTTATTCTCAGTGGAATGTTATATAGAATATTAAGCTCATAACTTTTAAATCTTTGATTTTAAGCATTAATGCTCACAATTATGTTGTTCATTTTATATGCAATAACTTTTCGATGTTCACATAATTAAAACTCGTGTGCATGTATAGAAATATTATTTTAAATGTATAATACACAATGATAATTTTCTATGGACTAACATGACTGCGAACATGGTGCAGAATATAAATGGTCATCTTGGTTATCTTATTTGAGTGTCAACACTTGTTTTTTATCCTCAATTCTTCTTAATCAGTCCACCACCCCCCACACACACCTATCTCTGTAACTGTATATATATATATAGAGAGAGAGAGAGAAAGAGAGATAGAGTGAGAGAGTGAGAAGGAGTGAGAGTAATTTTTAGCCCAAGTTCCTTTGTGCACAGATTTTAATTGTTTCAAGTATTTTTCAGTTCAGTTTTACCTGTCGATGGGAGTTAAACAGATAAAACCACTCCGAGTCAGTGTTGACCGGGTAATAATTACTATGAATGGGTACTCTACAATTTTCAGAGCTCCAGGAAACGTTCCCCATCATCGGATAGTTCAGTGCCGTAGCCAGCACACTCCTTGTGGTTTCTAACCCTTCTACATAAAAGCAGTTGGCGTATTTTATAGCCCTCTCCAAATGGGTTAAAATATGGCCTGTATGGTAAGCTGTCTGTGTAGAGCTTGTGTCAAATGAACATTCATCAAACAATGCCACAAAATCAATACTTTCTTAAATATAAAGCGTTTTGTAATATAACATATAGCAGTTTCAGATCTGGATCCCAATCAATACGAAAGCATCGGGTGGAACGTAATCTCCTTACTTTCTATAATAATAAAAAAAAAAACACCTTTAATATCTTTCTCTTAAAACACTAATGAGCAAAACAATTTGTAAATAGCAACAAAAAATAAGTAACAAAGTTCACAGATTCCATTGATCTTCAAATTTTCTTGTGCTGCATCAGATGCAGCTATATTGCAAATTCTTGTCTCGTTTAATCCTGTATAAGTGTAATGCCTCTGAAGCCCTGTAAAGTCTCAGTCGTCCCTATTGCTTCAAAATTAAACGAAAGAAAAATGATGCTTCAATAAATAATGGCGAGGTTAAGTTCATAAAATGGACAATCAAAGTCAACGGAGAAAAGAAACTGTCAACATAAAATGGAAGGACGTATCGTAAGGCCGTAATTAGTTTATTCTTTCAGATACAGTGACATTAATGCCAAAGTGAGGCTTTTATGAGTTCGCCTCCTCCTCTCTCTATTTTCATAAAATTCGCTACTCTTACTCATAGGAGTTCTATTTTCTTCGAGTAGTAGTATATATGCAGCATTTTCATCTGCTGAAAAAGTGATATAATATATGAAAATAATTGTTATTTTTGTGTTGAGATTAAATGGCATTATTCATCATATATATTATTTATAACAGAAATAGCATCCATATTCACGATAATAACAATATTTCTGTATTATTAATATCAACAATTTATTGCCTTTATTAGGAGTAATGGATTCATTTTAATATTAATATCCAAAATCTAAAATCGCACAGGCGTTTTTTCAAAGATATATTTTTCGGCAGAACTGAAATAGGAAACGAAATTTTTACCCTGAAAATTGTCTGAGGACTATGAATATACAATTATCATGTTGTTGATTAGGGTCAAGTGAAAATGAAAAGAATGCTTCCAGCAAGATTACTCGAGTTAATTAACGATGAACCTCCTCAATAATTAAAGGATAAACACCAACAAACAGCAGGTAATATGCGCCAGATTGAGCAATGTTTACTAAATCATCACAATTATGATTTTTTTTTTCAATTTTTTAATAAATACTAACAATAAATCAATTTTCAATCATCCGAGCAATATCATAAATGATTTAACTGTTGTATTATAGAATAATCTTTTTCTAACTGCAACAATAATTGGCAATAATACTAAAATGAAATACATGGTTTTATTAAGTCCTATATGAATTTTCTAGAGCAATGGCCAAGATCTTTTATGCAGATACACAAGAATGCAACGAGCCATATTGAACAAGTCCTGGAGGCAATACCCCACAAAGCAGCAGATATACGGCCACCTACTACCCATCATGAAAACTGTCAAAGTTAGACGAACTAGACATGCAGGACACTGCTGGAAAAGTAAGGACGAGCTCAAAAGTGATGTACTCCAATGGACCCTTTCATATGGCCGAGCAAAGCCAGGGCATCCAGCTCGCACCGACATACAGAAGCTCTGTGAGGATACGGGGTGTAGCCCTGAGGACCTGCCGGAAGCGATGAACGTTATAGAGGGGTGACGAGAGAGGGTCATGGATACCCGTTCAGATGGCACGACAAAATGATAATGAGGAAGATTTTATGCAGAGATATTAATACTGACGGTGATAATTGATTGTTCGATTAGTGTAGGCACATCTTGCCTCAAAGTATAATAGATATTAACATGTTTTAATTGGACAACATCATAGTGAAATAGGAAGTCTAAATTTAGATTCTAGCGAAGTTCCATCTATTTTTTTTTTCTTTTCATTTTTGCAGAAAAGAGCAAACTAGTTGTGAACAATATCAGAACAGTGCCAAGTAGTTGTGAACAATATCCGAACAGTGCAAATTAGTTGTGGACAAAAATGACCAAAAAAAGGTGGTGGTAAGGTGCACCAAGGCCGCGTCACAGGCAAAAAAGGTCAAAAGGATGAGTTGGAAGCCGGTGGAAAAACCAAAGATCATTTGAAAGACTTTTAAGAGAAAACGAATTAGCTTTCAGCTCAAATCTGAGTATGCTGTTCTTCCTTCATTCAGTCAGTGTTTGAGCAAGGATCCATCATGCTCCTTGTGTGCTGTACCGGCTACTCTGAAGAACTATTCTCACTGGGAACCAAATAAAATTTTCTCTTTTGGTGATATGCATAGACACAATCAATAGGATCTCTATAAGCAGACCTGACAATTAGACGAACAGTAATCAATGCCTTGCACCAGGAAATTATTGGATTATCTTTTAATACCATATCAGCCTTTGTTGTTTATTAAATGTTCAGGCCATTTTACAGAAGAACCACAGTGGTTCTCTTCATGCCATAGATGGTGGAGATAAAAGGAAAGCAGAAGATTCCCCGCAAAAACTATTACGGACGGGGACTACGCTGATGTCATAGCGCTTAGTGCAAATACATCTACCCCAGCCGAGTCGCTCCTACAGCAGCTAGTGGCATAGGCCTCCATGTCAACGCAAACAAGACAGAATGCATGTGTTTTAATCAACGACGCGACATATACACATTAAAGCGTGTTCCGTTGAAACTAGTGGACAAGTTCACCTACTTCAGAAGCAGCGTCTCATCAACCGAAACCAACATCAACACGTGACTAGCAAAAACATAGATAGCTATCGATAGTCAATCGGTCATATGGAAGTCAGACCCAACCGATAAAATAAAACACATGTTTTTCCAAGCAGCGGTCGTGTCGATACTGCTATATGGATGAACCACAGGGACTCTTACTAAAAGTATGGAGAAAAAGCTTGACAGTAATTACACATGAATGCTGGGAGAAATATTGAATGTCCAGGAGGCAACACCCCACAACACAGCAGTTGTACGGCAACTGACTCCCTATCATGAAAATTATCAAAGTTATACAAACCAGACATGCTAGACACTGTTGGAGAAGTAAGGATGAATACATAAGCGATATACTCATTTGGACCTCTTCAATGGACAAGCAAATATAAGACTACTAGCTAGAACCTATACACAACAACTCTGTGTCGATACAGGATTTAGCCTGGAAGACCTTCCGGAAGCAATAGACGATAGAGACGGGTGGCGAGAATGGGTCAGGGAGATCCGCGCTAGCAGCCTGATGATGATGATGATGATGGTGGTATTTCCCAAAGATATAAGTCCGAAAGGGAACTTAATAGTGTGATCGTAGTTGTACTTTGCTAACTATGAACTCACCGGCTTGTAACTTAGCCACTGCACCTAGGAGACTCCTCACGCATCAGGAATTAAATGCAAATCACTTTATTGCGTTTATATAAGAAGGGAGAGAAAACCAAAACCCTTCTTTAGGTGCTGAGTTTTTTCATTTAAAAGCAGCCCATGATTGCAAGATGCTGGTTGATGTAAACCACTATATTGTGATACCTTCACAGTTCGATTTTTCAAATTTGAGGCAGTATTGATTCCTATGGTCCAAGGTTCTGAGCATTATATACTTAGTTAAGTTTGCAGTCCTTTTGAGGACGCTGTACAAGATGAAGTCTCTCTCTCTCTCTCTCTCTCTCTCTCTCTCTCTGTCTCTCTCTCTCTCTCTCTCTATATATATATATATATATATAACTTCTTGGGAGAGCGGAGTATTCAAAAGAAGATCGGATGTAGGGGCTTTGTGGCTGCTTCAAACAAAATTTGTGAAAATAAACGGACATTAGCAAACAGGCTCTTCGTTAGACGATCAAGACCCATCAAGTTAAGAGAAGTAGAATAGTCAGTGACTCTTATTGTGGAGAGGGGACTGATATTACTCCTATAATTGAATAAACGTAAATTAAAATCAAATAAACATAAAAATAAAACGCGTGAAGTGATTAGGAAGATAGAACCAAGTTAAATAAGTAAATTAAAGTTGCCGACCGTAGTTGAGGGCGACCGGAATGCTCCCTTTTCAATAGCTACTACTCTGAGGTGTAGGGGGAGCGTTACTCCTTTCCCTGGAATCCTCCATATTACTCTTGATACGTACTTACTGTGTGTAAAGCAAGGCGTTTTCAATTACCATTTTAAAGTCTTTGGTATGACGTGACCTAGGATTGAAACCAGGTCTCCCGGACCATTGGCGAACACACTTCTTATCAGGCCAACACACTGTATGAAAAAAAGAAAAAAGAAAATGGAAAGAAATAAAAAAAGGAAAGAAACTCAAGAAAATGGGTAGACACATTGTTCATATGCTGATTTAGCTTAAGGAAAAACGTAACAGAATAAGGTTACTTAACCATTTGCTGTTAATGTTACTCCGGTTGATAAGCATCTCAACTCGGAAGTGATTTTTCTTTATTTTTATTATAAATGCGTAAAATACTTATAGATTGTACGTATGATATACAGTAAGTAAATTGTTATCCTTTTCCTTAATGGTTTCTGCTCATTCTATAACCTTGTGAGAAAAGTGTGGTTGTGATTATGTGATTATGTGATTTTGCATTTTTCCTCGGGAAAATCCCTGAAGCTAACCGTACATCACAAAAATTTTGAGACTCTTGGTAAAATCATGTTTCAATATTACTTTTTGAGACGTTTTCACAACATGATTTTTTTTGCTATACCGTAATTCGTTGTTTATTAGTTATTAATTTTGTCACTCCAAAGGAAACACATTACCAAAGTTTAAACACTCGAGATATTAAAAAAACAATAAAGAGCGTGTTTTCTCAATTGAATGAATTGATCACTACAATGAGATAAGAAAGGAATTTAAAATGCAAAATATTTGTTGCCTTTGTTCCTTTTTATTATGATTAGACTAAGATCTTACTGATTTGTGAAATGAAATATATATGAACACGAACATAGATATTCAGTTAGATGGTTTGGTTTCTTCGTTTAATGGCATATCAACTCTTTTTAGGTTATTTAATGCCAAAGCCATTCTCCCAGAAGAACAGTAGTTGTACTATTTAACCAATAGCTGGGAGGATAATGGGGTCCATACCTTTCCCAAGGGTATTTGCCCGAAAGTGAACGTAATAGCGCGACTGGAGTTCGAACTCGCTTACTACGATTCCGCAGTCCATCACTTTAACCATTACACCACGAGGAAACCCCTATATATTCAGTTAGAGAGTTCAGAGTAAAACATCAGTTAATGTGAGTATCTATGTTTATATCGTGGATGAGACTCTAATCGTGCGCGGTCCTCACTATAAAATATGACATAGTAGGATGACAATGAAATAGAATTTCTGTTGTGAAATTTACCCAGGTAATTAATTTCCAGTCCAATAATCAAAACGTGCAGCAACTCTACTGCAGCCTTCCGTGAACGAAGTCTACTATAACAAGTTCGACCCGATCAACATCAATTTTTTTTTCTTTTTTCGTCACACGAGCTGTTTTATTGTGTGACTGGACTCTTGGAAATTTGCATACACCTCAACCTAATCTCGCCTATTTTCTTGGTTCGGAAATCATGTCTCTTAAATTATGGCTCTGGAGCGGCCATGTTTCTCTTCTCTTCTCCCTTTTTTCCTCCTAATTTTTCGCTCCTCTTGCACGCCAGGCATATGTGAACGGGCTTCGTTTCCGGAAAGTATCTGCTACGCATTCAATGCATAACTACGCCTCATTTCTAACGGAAAGAAATTTTGTAACACATGATGACCAAGTGCAAATAATTTTAGCCTGTCTAAAATTCAGACCCTTTGTAAACTCGGGCTCAGACTGTACTTTAATTTAGATTCAACTAAATTTTGTCTTTTGTCGGAAAGTCTCGATGCTCCAGTTCAGTTTATATAATCACGCTCGTAATTATTAAACTATTATACATTGCATCTACTCAGTTACTTTCGCTATGAACATTGTCTTTGATTACTTGTGAATAATTAACCCAAGAGATTGCAACAACAGAAATACATTCCCCTCTTTTAGTCTGACTTTAATTATTGTGGAGGTTATAAGACAAACAAAGCAGATAATACGTTAGTAAAATAGTCTACCTCCTCTCACTCTCCCTTTGAAGATATTTACTCGATGTTTTCAGCAAAATTATTTATAAATGTAGATTTGTTTCTCGGGCTACACAATTGTCAAAAACAGACCTATATTTTGAGAAATAAAAAAAGGTCCATAGAATATTTCAAATATCTTATGTAACCCTTTTTTATATTGAGATTAGCCTCATTACATATTAAAATGAGGGTAGGGCGTATTTTGTTGATCGGCGTTTCTTCCGAGGTTCGGGTCATCTGTGCGTCAGATACCATAATCATATTTACCAAACGCATAATGGCCTGTGATAAAGTCATCGGAAAAGAGTCAATTAACTTATGGTAGTGTTTTGGGTTTAAATATTAATGAGGGTTTTGCTTAGATTGCGACGTTAAGGATTTATCCGATAAATACTTCTGGTTTATGATACGTTCTTTTTTACTGAGGATTTTTATGATCTTTGTTTATATATTTAGAAATATAAACAGACAATGATACGTGATTTATGCTGTTTGGATTATTTTGACCATAATGAATGATGTCCGATTTGCATGGTATTAGAAATTATATAACTAAACTGAAAAATTTTGATATATACATTTTCCATATGAATTTAATATAAAGACGTTTGTTTGAAGTGTACATATTACGTTTCCGTTTCATCTGGCCTGAAGGCTATTTGATAAACTAAGTTACATTCAATCACTTGATCCTTAAAACTCGTCATTTTTACTGTTTGTCTTTTACTAGAGATATTTTACATTTTAGTTTATCTCCTAAACGAGTATTGATTTTCTTGCAAACATATTCCTCTGTAATGATTAAGCAATTGGTATATTTTTAAACTGTTGTTCTCTTTTCGCATTCTTTGTGTGGACTTATTAAAGCCTCACTTGTTACATTCCATACAGTTTTTTGTGATTTTTCGTTAATCAATATTTCTTTTTAAGAAAAGGATCCACAACAAATCGAGTTATTTTACAAAAGATAAATTCAATCTTTCATACTAGAATTATACCGATGAGATATATTTACAAATCGCCACTTCCACGAAGGAACGTATATAAACAGACTTATTTTATTCTTAATTAGAAGTATCTATTAGAATTTACAACTGTTCAATCATTTATTACACATGAAATGATGTCGCTACCTTACAAATGAATGACTGTTGCATTGCGTTATTGGTGTTTCATTGTAGTACTTGAAATCATTAAACTGCTTACAAGTATAATTATTAGCTAACAGTGATTGTGAAACACTTCAAATGAGTAGAAATAGAGCGTTGTTTTAAGATATCAGTGCTTGAAACCATTCAATTCAGAGAAAATAAATGACCCACGAATCGTCAAAAATTGTTACCAACAAACTATTCATTTATGAATATATATATATATATATATATATATATATATATATATATATATATATATCATCATCATTATATCGTGCTGGCAGCACGGATATCCCTGACCCTCTCTCGCCACTCCTCCCTATCGTTCATCGCCCTAGGTAGGTCTTCAGGACAACAACCTGTATCCTCACATAGCTGCTGAATGTACGTTCGTGCTGGTCGTCCTGCTTTTGCGCGGCCGTGTGTGGGGATCCATAAGAGTACATTTCTTATGAGTTCATCTCTGCTTCTCCAGCAATGTCCTGCATGTCTGGTTCGCCTAACTTGAATAGTTTTCGTGATAGGGAGCAGGTGGCCGTACAGTTGGTGTCTTGTGGGGTGTTACAGGATTTGACATTAAATAACCTGGAAGGGTGGATATGCCGTAAAACACAATCATGGTTGACTTCTCCATAACAGGCACAGCCTACTTGTGAAATAAAACATCCTGTCACCGAGGTTTATAATACGCTCACTATATCCCCTCACTCCAAAAGAACAGGATGTGATGAGTATGGTACTTAATTACATCTGATGACGAGGTTTCGGTTCCGAAGATCTGTGAAGTGTCTCTCAATCTTTCATTGTCTTTTATCTCATATCCAGTGATAGTACTTTTTAGGATACTATCCGTAGACACACATTGCTCCCATTCAATAAAATCGTTTGTGAAAATGGATTCTAAGAACGTACACCCCAATAAATGTAAATACAAACGTACAGTTGATGCTAATCCCAAACTTAAAAACATGAAACAACCAGACACCGCTTAAAAGCAAGCATATTTCTGAATCATCACAGCCACGAAAGAACATAAACACACGCTCTTAATTTACTCATAAAATAAGTGGAAACACTATTTGTGCATTATTGGCAACGCTAACTCATAATATTTTTTTTCTAAATTTCAAATTTAAATGTGCACAGATATGATAAGCTCTTAAACAAATTATGTTAAAATATCTTGACAATAAAATTTTCATTTTTGCCCAATCGCACATTCGTGTGCTGCTACGTTATCTAGAGCAATCCAACTAATCAAATTCATATAGATATACAGTCGGTGTTGGAATTATTCACCCATTTTCATCATTACGAATAAAGCTGTAATACCTCTAAATTTCATAGATATGCAATGTGCACTCTTTTTACAAATGGAATTTCAATTTCTGTACAGTTGTACCTACAACAAAAATAACAAAATACATCAAACAAACAGTTACAAAAAGTAATGGTACTCTTGCCTTCATTGTGTATCATTTGTTTTCAAAACGAACTGCAGGGGTGTCCAAAAGGTGTAATGGTTAAAGCTCTAAACTGCGGAATCGAGATAGGTGAGTTCGAAATCCTGTCGCGCTAATACGTTCACTTTCTGACATATACACTTGAGAAAGAACCCACTTATCCTCCCAGCTATGGGTTAAATAGTATCACTTTTGGGAGGATAGCTTTGGCATTAAATAACCCATAAATTTGATATGTCATTAAACAATGAAACCAAACCAATGGCTTAGATATTTCTATCATCTCCGTATTTCGTAACAATTTGTACTATATGCTTATTCTCATTGTCAAGTTGGACAGTCCTTTAATGTCCTAAATATAGCTTTTGTGCACATATTCGTAATGTTTTTTAAGAGTATCCAAATACCGTTCATTATTCCTTTTTTCCTGTAGTCTCGCTAGTTCTATTCGAGAAATAAATCAGGACCAAAGCATGCTTCTCTCACCACCAGAATTGTTAAGAGTGTATTTTTCCATCGATCTTCATTTGATTCACTTTATGTGACGAAATAATTTAGTCTGAAAAAGATTCCTCAACTCACTTTCCTTTTTTTAATGACTTCCAGAATAACATAGACTGATCATTTATCAATTATTTTTCAATGTATTAACACCCCTTCTCCAAGCAGAATATCTAAAAATTCCACTAATGACTCTTATTACGAAGATGAACGCCGGAATTCAGATTTAAACCATGATCTATCATCATAAAATTAAAACAAAATATAAGTAGACGTACAATTTGGTTTAATTCCTATAATATTATAAACAGATAACCTAATGTTGCTTCTACTCTTTCTTTTAAATTGGTAGATAGTATTCCTACAATTTTAGTCTTTTGAGGAAGCTATTTTACAGATTCCTTCAAATCAGCTTCTTAATTCAAACAGCTCCGAATATTGAAGGTTTAACAAAAGTCTACTAAAATCATAACATTATACAAAATTTCTTTCGCGTTCTTGAAACGACATAGGAAGACGAAATTTAATTGCTTCATAGATATTTGTTTCATGTCTGTGTGCATGGGCCAAACATATATCACGATGTCAGCATCCCTCATCTTCAAGACAGTACTCAAGAACGTAGGAATATTGGTTACGGTCACACCAGGGCCTTAATGTTGTTCATGCGCTAATATAAAAACAATAATCACATACATAACGGTAAACATAACAATGTCTTTTGAGATCAGTTAATATGAAATCATTAAACACATCTATAAGAAATGATGAAATTATTTACTGCGTCTAATACTACACGAGAAACGAATATTAGTAAACCTTAATGTAATTCTTATATTAACAAGAAATACCTGTTACATGAGGAATATCTCACTGATACTGTGTCTTACAGGGCCTGAATTGACATTAACAAAGAGCAAAAAGTTTATGTTAGCCTTACTCAAAATAACCTCCAATTGGGATGGTATAAACATCGTGCCTTTCGAATAGAAAACACAGAAGCAATACTTTCTGAGCTAAAAATATTGTCCTGTTAAAGACAAGAAAGCTGGATCTCAACATGTCAAATGATTTAATATTGGATGTTGAAGTGCTTATTCTGGTTGTAGCTTGCAGTGTATGCTCAGGCTATAGAATATGTCAACTGCACCTCTTTAAAACATTGAGACCCACTTGTAATGATTGTGGTGATCCTGGTGGCTGCACAGGCCATGGTCCCACAAAGTGTTCATGTGACCTGCAACTCCCCACTTTACTCCTTATTGTGCAAGAGAAGCGGTTTGTGATACCTGATCTGATCAATCGGCTTGTCGTGTAAAACCCTAATTACCTATATGATTGTTCCGACAGTATTTTTCGAAGTGTTCTTGTGGTAAACGCTCGCCTAAACCTTTTGTTATCTTATAAGGTCATATAAAGCGGTAGCTGGAGGCTAATCGCGTTAAAAAAATACAAAATGTTAAGTGCCCTTGGTATGATACTAATGGTGAGTTTCCATTCCTGAAGGTTGTGAATGTAGAGTACCCCTTCAATACCATGCATTACTTTTATGTCCAGGTCCAATTTAACCTGCAGTGGTAGTATATGTTAGGGTCCCATAGAACTGTTTAATAGATTACCTAGGATTATTATTTAAGTTTTTTTTTAAACCATACAGCTGTATGAATATTTCTCGTATTTGATAGGAATACTTAAAAGAATTAATGACGAAAAATTGCAATACATGAATTTCTTTGTGTTCAAACAAATGATTAATATTTGCCAGAAATATTACTGTTCAATACCAAAACTTGAAACAAATTAAATTATGTCCAAATATTAGATAGGATCATCAGTGTGAGATAGCAATACTTGAAATTTTACTTGTATGCAAACAAATAACCTCTAACCCCATCACGAAAACTATACAATTTAGACGAACCAGACACGCAGGACACTGCTGGAGAAGCAAGGACGAGCTCATAAGTGATGTACTCCTATGGACCCCCACATATGGTCAAGCGAAGGCGGGACGACCAGCTCGAACTTACATACGGCAGCTATGTGGGGACACGGGATGTAGCCCTGAAGACCTGCCGGAGGCGATGAATAGTAGGGAGAAGTGGCGATAGATGTTCAGGGATATCTGTGCGGGCGGTACGACATGATGATGATGATATATATATATATATATATATAGTACAATTAAACGGAAACTCAAACTCGGTTAAGTCGTGATAATAAATTTATTTCGGAGGATAATACTATTGGTATATTCTCCGTCTCGTCAGATGACTCTTTTACATGCTCTCTCCTGTAGCAGAGTAGCGAATGTGGAGTTACAGTTCGTATTCAGAAGATAAAATAAGGTAATTAAAAAAATAAAATTAAAAAACCAGAAAATAAAGATAAAAATAAAAAATATACAATAAAAAATAATAAAAATAAAAATAAAGATAAGGTGGAAATCAAATTACAAAGTTACAAATTCTTTCATTCATAGGCGTGAGCAGACGGGGTTAACATGTTATATGCTAGAACGATTAAGAAACAGGAGTGGAATTACTCTACTGGTCAGTCCCTTCTAATTTTGTGTTCTGTTGGTGGTTTCTCCAACTTGGCAGGTGTGCTTTTCTAAACAGACTAAGATCGTTTAACGAATGGTTATCACATATATGATTTGCATTTATTTCTAATATGTCTGTTAATTAACTCAGCTGTTGCCATCCTATAGATTCCTCTTGTTTCAATTAGGATCGAGCGAGTTAAACCGGATAAGGTGGGCACATTTTATATAGTCGTCCAGTGTTTTTTTTTTTTTTTTAATTTACCCTAAAAATGGTAAAGGGGAATTAACCACTCCAGAATCACAGGCCCTCATTTTTGGATTATATATATATATATATATATATATATATATATATATATATATGATTTGGCATTAAATAACCCACAAGGCTTGATATGACATAACACTCCAACCAACCAATCGGCTAGCGGATCGAGATATAATTTGTTTTAATGTAAAGCATTAGGTACTCATGTTAAAAGATAGAGGCCGTTATAAAACGCATGACGTGGGTTAGTCAGATGTAAATAGAGATCTTTTGTAATAAATATTCTTTGTTTTTTTAATGGCATATCCACTCTTTTTAGGTTATTTAATGACGAAGCCATTCCCCTAGGAGAACAGTAGTGTTACTATTTAACCCATAGCTGAGAGGATAAGGGGGTTCATACCTTTCCCAAGGGTATTTGCCCGAAAGTGAACGTAATAATGCGACTGGAGTACGATCTCACGTACTACGATTCCGCAGTCCATCGCTTTAACCATTACACCACGAGGACACCACCTGTAATAAATATGGCACCAGCTGAGCGTATATATATTTGAACGTACATACATACATACATACCTACATGCATACGCATATATACTTTTTTTGTAATATCAACAACCGATGAATAATACTTGCACGTCTTAAAGTTTCCTTCCTGTTCTCCTGATTTTATAACTCTGATCTTTATTGATATTTTGCACTCTATATTCTTTGGAAATGACCGATATTGTCATACATTTTTTTTCCCTAGAAAATAAGGAATTATTCTTTTGGCAGTAGCAGTGTTTTCCAAGATCATTATCAAACAAGTGATAAATTACACATCCAGTCCAGGCTTTCATTGACATAGAAACAATTACCTATCTAATAACTTTCGATCACTGGTTTCTTCCCGTATTCTTTTCTGCTGTTTAAAATATTACATAAACGTTTCACTGATCATGTAATGTATCAGGTTCTTATCATTCAATACTCGAATGACTAAAACATTCTTAAATTTAGGAATAATCTTTTTCGGAGATGATATTGGTCAGCAGACTATTTAAAGAAAGTACTAAAAGTATTTGCATAAACTTAATTCTAACATTTTTGCTGTTGCCAGGGTGATCTTAATGCATTACTAAAATGTACGAAGAAACATGGACAAACGTAATGTGTAAATGAATGAATAATGTTTAATAGAATTATTACTGTTAAATAGCAACAGTTGTAACCATCTCTGTTTAAACGCTGGCAATAATAAAATGGGAACAAATCAGTCCTCATTTAAGATTACATTGCTTACAAACTATTCACTTGCAAAACATAAGTTAATCCATTTAAATGCGTGCAAACAAATGACTGATATTAAGTTGTTATTATTACATTGTAATACTTGAAACCATTTTACTGTCTGCAAACAAATGATTAATCATTAATTCGTGTGAGAATTACTTCAAACCATTTAACTCAGTGCCAAAAATGAGCACAGGTTCGTTAAAAAAACTTATCTTCAAAATGTCTGAAAATAATACAAGTTTGGTACATATACCTAAAGTAGATTTGGCATTAAATATCCAACAATATTTGATATGTCATAAAACCCAAGCAAACCAAAATAAGCAATGGTGATACGCAATTCTTCAACATCGTCACTGGATTCTAACACGGAGATACTTTAGCACCATACATATTTTAATCTGAAGTGACTATTCAATCTGAACATCAATAGCTTTAATAGAAGCAATAATTTCCCATTTAAAAGAAAAAAGTAAAATATATCGTCCAGAAATTAAATCAGAATCAAACCACTCAGATGATCTAGCGTTTTTTTTTCAAATGGACATGACCAAACCGAATCCGTACTGCATAGCCATAAGCAAGCAGCAAGAGGAATTGTCTTCTATGAGACTTTAAGTAAATCAGATAATGTATTTTAAACCAATATCCATCTCCACTTTAAATGACAAGACTCTAAAATTAATTGACCTGTTTACATATTACGACAGAAATGTCTCATCTACAGAAAATGATAAGAACATTCCTTTAGCTAAGGCGATATCAGGTATTTACAGGTTATCGATCGTATGAAAATCTGATCTATCCAAATATTCAAAACAGGAATTTTTCAAGCTGTGTCAGAGTAAGTACTGCACTATGAACACTTACGAAACGCCAGGAGAAGCAATTGGCAAACTACACAAAAGTGCTGCGTGCTTTTTTAAAGTAATTCTTGGAAGCAATACCCAACAGAAAAATAGCTTTCAAGTCACTCACCTCCCATCTCACAAATCCTCTAAGTAAGACGAACAAGGCAAACATGCCTCTGCTTGGAGAAGTTAGGACGAGTTGATTAGTTATGTTTTCTTATGGAATCCGACATATGCACGCACCAGTGTTGGCCGACCAACAAATACTTATATCCGTCCTGTAAAAAGACGGGATATAGTCTGAGGAGCCAATCAGAAGCGATGAATGATAGGTACGGATGGTAAGGGCATTAGAGGACTCCGTTTGTTTGTTTGTTCGTTTGTTTATGTTTTATTGCTTAACCTCTCTAGGTCATTTAATGCAAAATCCATTTTTATACAAATAAACTGTTCTTTTTCAAAGAATTCAGTTTAGCATAAGTACATAATTTGTTCAAAACATTTCTATTTCAAGGTCTTCAGTTTAATCAAACAGTTTTATTCAAACAATTTAGCTTAGTATTTTCATAGTTTTTGTTTACACACAGTTAAATATCAAAACATTTTTATTTCAAACAATCCAATTTAGCATAAGTATGCACTTTAGTTCTATTTGACCAATAGATAGAGCCCTGTCAGGTGCTACCACTGCAGGTCAGGGGACCTTGGAGCAATAGCAAAAAATGGGTACTTTGCATTCCCCAAAATTCCATGATCACTAGAACCTCACCATCAGATTGTTTAGTGTCATATCAAGGGCACTCGTTGGGGGTGGTTTTACAGCTTCAGCCTACTTACTCAACAATCGAACTCCGCAGTGTCTGTGTGAATATATATATATATATATATATATATATATATATATATATATATATATATATATATATATATCATATTTACCCAACTCCTCCGCACGGGCATGATATGACACAAGGTCAATCTTTTTTTTAAGTGGAGTTTAACAGGTTTGAATTTAGAGTTTTCCTTCTCCTTGACTAGTTGCCTCAACAAGGCTAAAGAACCTAGTCTGTCCTACAATTTACCCAAAGGAGGGAGGGAGAATAATTGGATTCATACCTTTCCCAAGGGTATTAGTGCGATGTGAAATGCAATCAGTCTCGTCCAAGATTTGAACTCGTGTCGCCGTGTCCATTTCCTGCAACGATAACCATTACACCACGGGCACCTCCTCCCACCACGGGCACCTCCTAATATATATATATATATATATATATATATATATATATATATATATATATATATATATATATATATATATATATATATATATATATATATATATATATATATATATATATATATATATATATATATATATGAGAGATTCTGACGAACATACAGGAATAGAAAAACATTTACACAAGCAGAAAGACTGGCAATGAAAACGAGAAGCACACAAGAAGAGGTGTAGTATAAGGAAAGATGTTAAGAGGGCTTGTTTAATAATACTTTGTCTGACAGTCTCAAAAGAGATGCATCTCGAGAGAAACGACGTCAATACAGGGATGAAAATTCTATCATTCGTGTACCATATGCTCATATATTTAGCAGTGTTGAACACGGTCACAAATTGAAAGTGAGAATTTTATTTTCAGTTCTGTTAAATTTGATAGAAGGTAAATAATAAATCCGTGGAGTCAGTTATTTACCACTGTTCCAACAGATTTCCTATTTAAAAAAGAAAGATGAGAATAAATTTAAAAACAAATTTGTTTTTGTCCTCTATGTATTCTACAATTTTATGATGACGAAGTGTTGGTTGTAGAATGACCTAAATCTTTCATGCCACATGTCACCGGAAACAATACTCAATATATTTTTCCATTGTTTATCGAACAAAAAATAAATAAATAAATAAATATTCAATGCAGACGAATATGAGTAAGTCTTCTGTTAAAAGTTTTTGGTTATATCAATTTATAAGGAGTCGCAGACTAGTTAAGAGTAGGATTAGACTTTTCTTCAATCACAGGCACGAATGTGTCTCCCCGAAGAAAGAAATATGCAAGTCTTAACAAACACAATTACGCTAAGTGAATCCATTTTCAGATGGGTGTGGGCTGAGACACTTTGAAAAAGAGAGCTTTTCCAGTTCTTTAGTCTTGTCAGATATATATTCTTCAGTGCCACTCCGCAGAATGGGTGGTTTTGTTTATATTCTTTACTTCTTAGCTATTGTGGTATATAAATATAAAACCTTATTCCCGAGAGTGTCTGTGGTAACGTCATGACTTGTCCGTGATTTGTGCTATCAAGTGGGAATGTATTACTTATTTTCATATTATGTGCAATGTTACCGATTTATTTCTGTATGTGGCCGGATATAAGAAACGTCTGGAAAAATTGCTTTCCAATGTACTTTACGAACTTGTTTAAAACAATGATTTTTACACTTTTTTTTAGTTCTTCTTATAAATGACTGAATTTGTTATATATAGAATGACTCTTGACAGTGTGTTAGATATGATGCCATCAGTAGTGTTTGGACTGGGGTTAAAAGAATACTTTCTTTTAATTACTTAGTAACCAGAAGAAATTAAAAAGCTAAAAAAAAAGCAAACTAATAATTTGGTTGGAAAAATAAATACAAAAAAAAAGGCAAAGTGATAAAGATATGAAAGGTAACCGATATTTGGAGAAAAAAAAAAAAACAACAGAAATAGTTCTTCAGATATGGTGAGTGTTTAGTCCCCTTTCATTGTTTTTATTCTCAGTTCTATTCAAATGCGATGGGATAGTACTTGTTAAGAACCCATATATGTATCAACTAAATTTGTTTAAAGATTATTCGTATTGGATAAAGTAAAGCGCATAAAAAATGCACTTTTGTGACAACTACAAAATAGATGTAAATATAAATGTTCAATGGATGCGATTTCCTATTCTCTAAGCTAGACAGTTTGGGATGCCGTTAAAATCAATCAGACTGACTGTAAAATGGAACTCATTTTTGAAATGAAATGTTGTACATAAACATTGCCAATATCCAATATTTCAATACTCATATGCTCAAAAGATTTGTATAATGATTAAATCATCAGGAGTGATTTTTAATTTCCGTAATTATTACCTAGTTCTTATGATTTGCCAAAACATGCAAAGCACGTAAAATGGAAATTCATTTATTACTTTCAATATTATTACTCATATATAGATCAACCTAAAATGTGTGCTGCGCAGTCGCCTGGGACTGAAGAACACATCGACTCTATCTCTGCTGGAAGGCAAGACCCCACCAGCCCAACGAGTGTCCTGGTTATAACACTAAACAGTATGATGGTGATGCTCTAATCTTTTGTTCTGAAGAATGTGGAGTACCCCTTCATTGCCCTTGCTACCAGGTCCACACTAACTTTGAATGATTGCACCTGATAATGTCTATTGGTCTAATATAACTTTTTGACATTGAAACTGTGTGCAAGCCGATGACTTTGTCAAATTGAATTAAAAGAAATACATTTGTGTGATTATTTAACTACGTGTAAACAAATAACTGTTGTCTAAATGAATTGTTAGTGATGCATAGCAATATTTGGGACAATTTTACAGAGTGCATACGAAAGAGTAATGGTAAATCTAATCTTTAGAGTTAAATAGCAATTCGTGAAACTCTTTTACTGTTCCCTGTATTAAATTATTGGTATTACATATCAATATTTCTAGCCGTTTTATTGGGCAAATGATTTAATAGAGAGAAATAGAATAATTAGTATTAAATTACAATATACGTAAACACTTCCCTGTCTTCAAATAAATAATTAATATTGAATAGATTTATAATTGTTTGATACCAATAATTGAAACCATTTAACACTGCAGAAACAATACCAATACTTATATGCAAACATATTTGTTCTAATTTATGTGAGATTAAAATTACCAAGTACCTATTCACTTTCAAATCATATATGCATATCTATATAAATGTGTGCAAACAAATGACCGATGTTAAATGGTTACTCTTACAAAGCAATACTTTAGAGATTTAAAACTTGAAACCATTTAAATGTGTACAAAGGAAAAAAACTTAGCTCAGGCTCGTTTAAAAATTTTATGTAGAAGATATATTAAAAAATCATATATATATATATATATATGTGTGTGTGTGTGTGTGTGTGTGTGTGTGTGTGTGTGTGAACAGGATTTAGCATCTCATAACCTACAATGATTGATATGCCATAAAATCCAACCCAAACACACCAATCCATTTTTGCGTTAACAACACGAGTATACATCGTGGAACGATAAAATTGTCGTTCCAAAAAAACAACACTACAGCTTTATTTTAAAACATTTATTTAAATAATCAATTCAGGTAACTTGATTATGTAGGAGAGCTGACATATATTCAATGTAGCCATCTTCAGCTTCAATCACCGCCTCGATACGGATCCGGAACTGGGAGCATGACTTTTCCATAAACGCAGGCGGAAGCTCGGCGAATATTCGGTGGATGGCGGCGATCAGGCTGCCTTTGGTGCTGTGGGAGGTCATGTTGGTGATGTTGTCGACCTATGACCAAACGAAGTAGTCCAGCGGGTCAGGTCGGGGGGTGTGTGGCTAGTACGAGAAGTGTACAAAGTCGTAGCACTCCTTCAGAAGCCAAGCATTGGTCTCTTTTGACTTGTGGGCCAGCGCCGAGTCCTGCTGCCACACCCAGGGTCTGCCATTGTACCAGGGGATCACCACACTCTTCAGCACATCCAGGTACCCTTTGGTTTTGACTTTCAAGCAAACTTCGAAGATGTGAGGGGACATGATGTGGCCCTCACTTGAAAGCACATCAAAGACCATAACTGTAGCCGGAAACTTTGTTTTCATCACCCTGGGCACGTCCCTGTTATTCGTGGCAATCCAGATTTGCATTTTGAGCCTGCTGTTAATGGTCCTGTCGTCATAACTTGGATCGGTAGAGAGCATGAGTTGTTCAGCGGTGCATCTCCGATCTCGCTCGTTGAAAATTGTGTCACTTTTAGACATGATAGAAGGTTCCAATTGTTCTTGGGATTTGTACACAACTGGCCAACTAGTAGAAGGTTTACAACAAAAAAAAGAAAACCAGTTTTCATTAAACGGAAATGAAATCATGTCGTCTTTTCTAGGGCGACAATGTTATCGTTCCACCCTGTATATAACACCGATTTTGATAAAGATTATACGATTTTGACAAAATGAATTGTTTAAAAAAGGATTCCTTTTAAATAACTCCATTTATATATAATTCTTGCCAATCCCATTCTTGATGTACAAACACTTCTCCAAAAGGAATGATTGCAACTATCATTTAATCTTTTGTTCACTGTGACAGAAATCATTTATATTTCCTTCAGATAATCCAATTTAGATATACGGACTCGTCAATAGGAATCTGATGATAGAATACCCAACAATCGAAGCAAACCCCGCACTTCAACCCAAATCCTGACTTCAACCTAGAATGTTTAATTTTCTTATAGCATATCTGTACATTATGCTGATGCAGGTTTATAACCGCGAAACTGTTCGCAAAATTGATATCCTGCGAAATTCTGCATTGAGAAAAGAAAGAAAACAAGAGAAAAATAAAGTAATTTCTGGAAATATTCCTAATACTTAGATGGCAGTAAATCACTATTGAAGACAGCGCTACGTTTTAAATGAAATAAAGATGAGTTAATATATTACGATCAAAAATCTTCATAGCACTATGAATGTCATTAAAAGATATAAAACCATAAAATCAGTGAGAATTTTCCTGACAACATAAGGAAACTCAAGAAAGAAAAAATTTCCCGTTTTTAGTATCGACATTCATGAGTTTTCAGAAAATATGATAAACATGGTTCTTCATTTGTCTATATATTTAGTATATTGTTTGTGTTTAGCATAATTATTATAGAAATAACATTGAACTGTGTTGAATCAAAATCTCCATCATTGTGACTAGTGTAGATATTATGTGACTTTGCATGTGAGTGCTATTACGCACATAGACACTCACGCGCGCGCGCACGCACACACACACACACACAGATATATATATATATATATATATATATATATATATATATATATATATATATATTGTGTCCGTCTGTCCGACGAATGCATAAGCCTTGAAACCCAGAATCACAGACTCTGTGTGTGTGTGTGTGTGTGTGTGTGTGTGTGTGTGTGTGTGTGTGTGTGTGTGTGTGTGTGTGTGTGTGTGGTTGTTAAAATGCATGTCAGCAAATTATTTCAAATTTACTATTTAGGTTATTCTTTCATATGCTTCTACTCTACACAACGTATTCAGATGATGTTAAATTGATAAGTCCTGATTGTTTCAATATGAAAGATGGTTTGGTTTCAAGGCATTTCGTCGATGAAAATGCAGATGCAGTTAAGATACCAGTGATGACATGTATTATCTATGCGTGAATAAATGTTTGCATGCTCATGTATAAATGCAAGACATAGGTTTTGTTAAATTCAAGAGAAGTTTCAGTGAATTTCCTATTGGCGATAACTGTTTATGAAGTCTTTGGTCTATAAAATGTATTTTTCTTGTTTTTTTAAAATATGTGAGTATCTTAGGAGTAATAGAGAGTATGCTTGTATACTCGTGTATACAAACATTCCAATATAGAAATTTTAAAAGTTGCTGGCTTGATTATATCCTAATTTGTTCCTCTTTTGTTTTTCTTCTCACACCGTTTCTCTCCATATACACAGGTAATGTATGAACATTTATGAAAAAAATACGTACTTTTCAATATATTTGGAATGTTTAATTTGCGTAAAAATGCATTTGACACATGTATTTATATTTAGAATTTTTCAAAAAATATTTTTATAGGCTGAAAGAAACTCGATAAATTTAAATTTACATGATTAGCCCTATTATTCAAGCACGTTTCCTTTAAAATCCAGCCCAGTATGAGTGAGCAATGAAAAAAAAAAACAACTCAGACTCTATGATTTGCTTAATTCTGAATCTAAGCTAAAAAAAAAACAAATAATTGAAATAATAGGAGTTTCATTATGGCCTTCATCAAGTCCAGGCATTAATAACCTTGCTTACGCTAAATGGGGCGTTTAAGAAAACAAAACAAATGCAACTTCACATTCAAATTTTTGTTCACGTTTGACTGCTATTGAGGATTAATAGAATGAAATGTCTGAAGAATTTATTTTGAAGGCATATATATCTTTTGTTGATACAATAATTGTAAAAAATGGCGGTGATATTAAGTAAATTTACAGTTTTGTGTCTGTCTTTTTACTTTGTTGTTTATTTTCTGGAAATTAAAATTAATCATGTCTTATAATAGAGTCATTTATTATACTAGAACATTCCTAACTTTGCTTCCCCATCCTGCATAAATGTAAACAAACGAAAGCTACTATATAATGCCTTATAATTCTCGAGCTGACTTGATTCACTTGTTGGCTGAATGTTATGATACAATGTCTAACGCAAAAGTGGGAAGGTTTTGTTCCCAGCTTCAAGCGTCCTACGTGTCTAGCCACACTGAAGAGTTCTAATACAATGAAATAGTCTGTCTGTTGATGACAATATATATAAACCACACAAAATGTTAA
Source organism: Sepioteuthis lessoniana (assembly GCA_963585895.1). NCBI lineage: Eukaryota > Metazoa > Mollusca > Cephalopoda > Myopsida > Loliginidae > Sepioteuthis > Sepioteuthis lessoniana. Next base: position 95,115,331 of record OY757906.1, on the reverse strand, counting down.
GTTTGTTATGAAAATATTTGAAAATTATATGCCCTGCTTTTCTTAATATGAAAATTACTTGTTTAGAGCGATGAGCAGAAATGGCTTGCAAAACTAGCAATATTGTTTTTTTTCTCCCCACAAGACTGAAAATATTGGTTGTATCTAAAAATAACTGAAATCGACTTGATAATCAAAGTCAAACGTTTCCAATTCTATCACTGCACTATGACATGTATCTCTGATATAGCTTCATCTTCGATTAGTAAAAAACAAAAGTATTAAGTATTAACATATTGAAATATGAATATAAAAGTTATATGTATATACTAACAAGTTAATAGTCGCCATGTATTGGAAATTAGCAACAATACTCAGAAGAGCGCTGGATATTCATCGCTCTCTTGTAAAAAACCACGTGTTTAAACATATAAAATTTCACATAATGAAAATAGGCTTAAATTAGTACAATCATTGGAAGGGTTCTGTAAAGGTGATTAAAATTGCTGTGACTCGGACTTCTGGTATGAAAAATGTGTAAAGAGATAATGATAATCATTTTCGCGTTATTACATCAGTATTTATGCTGTCATTGATATTTTATTAATTATAATTATTATTTAGTGTGTTATTTATATTCAGATTAAGGATATCTGTTGACTATGAGATTTATTTATTTATTTATTCATAGAAAGAATTAAATATTATTAAAACTGGGAAAAATCCCTATGCTCTGGTAACAAGTTTCATGCATAAATACAAACATTAATACTATTTGTTTTCCCCTGATTTGTTTGCATGAGAAACCGATGTAGTATTCCGCAAAGACAGAATATAAAAAGGGTTTTTGTCCTTAAAATTTTTTTTTTTCATATCTTCAAAGCATAGCCAACGGCCCAAATTGTGAGAACGTAATCTGATTATAGTTTAAAATTGAAATTTTAAAAAGTATAACAAAAGAAACTAAAAAGAAAAGCAACTCCCCCAAAAACCAAAGCAAAAATGTTTTCATGTTTCTTCTGAGAGTTGATATCGCACAGATCTGAAAACATACAACTAGTGATACCGACTCAAGTGCAGTTATGTGGCCCTTTCAGATGCAAACACTAAACAATCAAGATATCGCTTCACACCGACCTCAGATTATTGATTTCTATTCTGCCAAATACCTCTCTGCATCTCCTGTTTGAATCCAACATATTTGCAATCAACAACGCTTCATACACATGTAAATTCACACGCATTTTCATCACAGAATTGAGAGTGGAAGTGAGGATTGATATTGATGCTAAACATGTGATTCTTCCCATAAATACTAGTAATATAATTAATGATAGTTTCATTGCCATACGTGCATTCAAGGACGCTTCTAATTTCATTTAACTATATTTGCAGACACTAATGAAAAACTACTTCGCACGGATACATATATTCATAACTAGCATATATATATATATATATATATATATATATATATATATATATATATATTCACACACAAATATTTTACTAGTGTTTCATGGATGCCAATTTTTAGGTAGGCTATAAATTAAATTGGGACGCAATATTTTCATTAAACCAATTTACTGTTGATCACGTGATATAAACAGTAATATAGCAACGCAAGTTAAATGTTAAATCATCAAGAGATCGAAACTCGTGATTAGATGAAAACATTTTCATTTAACTCTAGATTTGAATTATTAAAAATATTATCACCTCATTTTAATCAGTTTGGCTGTATGTAAATACATAAGTCTCTCAGTTGCATTTGGACGGCAATTCTGACTATTAATTCAACAATTTATTTTATGCTGGGAACCATTTACATACAATTCGACCACGAAGAACTATCTACCAGATTTTGCTCACTAACCTTGCCAGTGTGGCCTCTATTCATCTAAAATGGTTCGTTTAATATAAGCTTCTAGTTGATTCTGGGCTATCAACTCTTTGAACCTGAGTGTCTAAAATGCAACAACACCTCCACGCTACGGTAAAGTACCGGAAGAACGATACCTTCGGGTTGTATGGTTTTCATACACGCGCACCTGCACATACAAATTATATATATATATATATATATATATATATATATATATATATATATATATATATATATATATTCACAGAAATATAAGATACAAGATAGGGAATAATTTCTTTCTGAATGTTATTCAAAATTGTAATCAAATTCAGGCAAGCAGACAATATAGAAACTGAAATAATTACTTCACCTTCATTTGATATTTTCCCAATGAATTTCATCTGTTTTTAACAAATATCACATAGGCTTTGTGAAATCACACACACACACACACACACACACACACACACACACACACACACACACACACACACACACACATATATATATATATATATATATATATATATATATATATATATATATGAAAAAGTAGAAAAAACAAAGTAATTCAAAATTGAAAAAATTCATAATAGTGGAAAATCAACAGTAAAACGCTTTCCTTTCTTTGTTATCTTTCTTTTACAGGAGTGTTTAAGCTTTTTTCATCTTCAAATCCATTGTATCTTCTAGAAGTCCCACAGGTTTAAATATCATTGCCTAGGCCAATCACGTGATATTTATTTCCAAAATGAACCCTGATTGCATGACTGAACAGGTATATGACCTTTCTTTGTATATATATATATATATATGTGTGTGTGTGTGTGTGTGTGTGTGTGTGTGTGTGTGTGTGCGTGTGTGTGTAAATGTTTATTTTCCTGGTTCTTTCATTTTATTAAAACATCCATCGTTGTTTAACCAAACACTTGTTTCTCTATTGGAAATTCCTGATGTTGGCTGAGAAAAAACTGAAGTTTTAACGCTGAGTTACCCTGATAATAAATATATTACTTTCATGTTTTTCCTCAACATTTAATGATACTATGATCTTTATCATATACTGAGCAGGCTTTTTTATAGTTACCACAAACTTAAGACAATATATATTTTACATGCACGTGAATTGCTAAAAAGTCCGGGAACCATCCAAAGAAAGTAATCTTCTAATTTTTCCAAATTCTTATTTTAAATTCCTAGAAAACTTTTTGCAATAAGTTCGATAGCTTGAAAAGTTATGTGTAATGGTTTAAAGATTTTGCGTCTCTAAATCGTTAGATACTTGGGGTCTGACCGAATTCGTGTGTATATTCTTCAGCAAGTATTCTCATATATTCCTATCAAAAATTCGATTTTATTAATCGCTGTCTCTCTCTTTCTCTCTCTCTCTCTCTCTCTCTCTCTCTCTCTCTCTCTCACACACACACACACACACACATTCATTTATTTTCTCAGTGAGATTACCTTTTTTTTCACTCATTTCAGTATGATAAATTCAGATTATATCTGAGATTACACTTGTCTGAGGAAAAACATTTTTTTTAAATTGTTCACATTTAGACGTGTACATTAAGACTAAAGATTTATTGATAGATTTTAACATTTCATTGCCAATTCGACACACACACACACACACACACACACACACACACACACACACACACACACACATATATATATATATATATATATATATATATATATATATATATATAGTCTCCAATGATTCTTGAAAGTGTTCAATAACCTTTACACCAAAAAAACAAGTTTCAATGTAAAACCAAACACTAAGCAAGTTAACCCCATGCAAAACAGATTGGAAAAATTACTTGATATAACGAAGAGATGTGACGTATTAAAACCAAGTAAGAATCCATAGTTAACAAATAGAAAAATATGGGCGCTGCTATAGAGTGATTCAAGGAAACAAATTAGGAGGAACAATTTGATAAAGTAGCAAGCACAGAAGAACTGCTCGGTCAGATCCTTTGTGACAGGTAATGAAGAGGTAGACAAATATATATATATATATCGAATGTGACTCGACTCGGAAATGGAAAAAGTATATTAAAATGAAATAATATTTTGAATGCACTGTTATATTTCAGAGGTGACTTAAAGCGTAATGCAATCAGCAGGGCTGAGGTCTATTTTAAACTGTCCCATAAAAAATAAAATGATATGTACTTTTTTTTTTATGATATCATCAAGATTTTTTTCTGTTAATTAATTTCTTGTTTCTTTGTTTTCAGGTGAGTATCATTTCGAACCCTAAATCAATAGGAAAGCGGTAAGTCTTTCTTTATAAAACTTAAATCTGATATATAACCATCCATAAATTGAAAAGAGACATCGTTCTAAGGTCATGAAATTATTGAATTATGGAATTAAACTATAAACGGAATCGGATTATATTTGGATTTTAATATTTCAAAATTGAGAAATTAATTTATGATCGCTTAAGTTTCAAGCTATGTATGAATATATACAGAATTTCTATTACTCTTTTTTCAGTTTCTACATTCATTTTCTTTAAAAAGTAATGCTCTTGATATTCTGTTAATATTGTTGAAATAATTTTTAAATATGAGTAGTTTATTTTTTCTGCAAACCAATTATTGAGGTAAAAATACGTATTTAAATCGACTGCTTCATATCAGCATTTCTCCACGTTTTAAAAACTCTCCGTAGGTAAGCTAAACCTAAATGTATATTATCACTTTATTTTTTTTTTTCTCTCAGACAGTACTTTAAGCTAAATGTCGCATTTTATGTTCATGGAAGATTGACTTTTGCAGTAATCACATATAATCAAGAATTACCGGTGCGTGGGAAACAGCTTTAAAAATATCAAGTAATATATGTTTGTTCAATCTCTTCAAAATTTCACTACTTTTGTAAATGATTGGTTTAACCATATCAATTACAAGTGAAATAACCGAAACTGTATTAACCTATTGATTGTATACCTTGTAAATGGATTTCGCTTTCTGTAGTTACACGAATTTTGGAACTATAAGATATGGCATACGGAGCTTCCTTCTGTATCATACAATTTCAAAACGGAACAATAAAATTCAAATAAAATGATATATTGTGATAATGTGTAGATTTCCTATCCAGTAAACATTTAAAAATGCACTATAAATACCATGTATTGGATTCCCGTTAAATAACAGTCTTATTTTGTCTCTTAGTCGTAATTTCATGACGATGTATGCTATGATTATTTGGCGAAACGACGTGGAAGAGCGGCATTTTAAACTAAATTCTGTTTGTACGTAATAAAAAATAATTATTTGTTATTATTTCACCTGTTAAATATATTGGATGTATCTTTTTAATTTTAAGAAAGGAAACAAAATAACAGGTTTCAATGTTTTTAGATATATTCTTTCCACATTTGATTTCACTTAAATGATCATTAATTGCCTCGTTTTATATCTAAGATATGATGCTTATTCCTATCAAATAATTCCTCGTATTACGTTAAATTTTTCTCATAACTCAGGTCATTGTAAAGGAATATTCTGAACTTTAAACTCCATAGTAATTTAGTGTTTGAAAGGGCTATTTTCCTATATGAACTCATGTCATGATTCATATACTTTCAGTCATTGGTATTGATCGATTAAGGCGGATGACCGTACATCTAGAGTATTCTCTATTTTAATCCTATCACCTCAACATTTTCTTCATCTGTACAGTATTTACTTTTCGCTTGCTATCAGTGTTCATTTACAACATCTAAATTTTTCACTTACATCAAACGCCGAAGCATTAAAATTATATTCAATACAGTTTTCCTGTCTTCGGCAAATTACCAATTTTTCCTACGTTCAGCTTTTCCGTTTAGAAATTAGGGTAAATATAGTAGCTAAGAAAAAGTTTTTAAGAGTCCATACTTGATATATTTTTAAAATGCTTTCTGGATTATAAAATTGTCTGAAACTCTCTGTGAAAACAACCAATCCCTTGAAATGTAATCTTTGGTATATATTAATTGGAATTATAATAATTCTTTAAAGTGAAATTTGGACACTTTCTCGTGCTGTTCATAAAATACCCGAAATACCTTAATTTCGTCAATAATTATTTTAAAACTGAATCTTCGTTCTATTTTGATTGTTAACAGAAAATAGCTGATAATGAATGCATTGTAATATCCTGGCGTCTTTTTTCATTTCCTTTGATTCCAAACATAGAATACGCAGCGTATCTCCCGCTGAACGGGAAGTTCCTCACCTAAAATTGGGTGTTATGAGTTTGAAACTAAACTACACCTAATTGTTCCACTCGGAAGATTTGGCAAATGCGGTATACTCATTCTTTTGCATGACTTCCTAGGTCACTCTGACCCAGAGTGATGGTAACTGTTAGTTCAATCTAAGGGTAAAATAGATGTTTAAAAATACGTATTCAATAGGATCGCGTGAACAAAATAAAAAAAGGTCTTAAACTTCACAAATGTAAATAAAACTAAAAGTAAAGTTGATGACCTTAGTCGAGGGTGACCCAAAGGCTCCCTTTTCAATAGCTACTATACCAAGGTGTAGGAGAAGATGCAACTCCATTCCCTGGTTTGCTCCATTTTACCCTTGATCCTTATCTTATAATGCTTTGTATTAAGTAAATCAGCATCAAGTACCATTTTTTTTAGTCTTTTGTATAACTCAACCTGGGACTGAAACCCGGTCTTCCGGAGCATTAGCGAACACTCCATTCATTTTGCCAACGCCCCGGGAAAGTAGTAGCGCCCTCTCCAACACCTCGATATAGTAGCTTTCGAAAAGGGTCTCTTCGGGTCACCCTCAACTAAAGCTGCCATCTTTACTATTACCGGACATATGTAAAAAAGAAAATATAATTAACATGATTTCTTAACTGTTATTTCTTAGAATATTCGGTCTATTAACCGCATGTTTATTGTTATACTCACAACTTTTTGGTCAATATATCCTTCGGCTTTCTTCAAGTGGAAAATGTCGAACTCGGGAGTCCACGCAGAATATTGAACTGAAACCTTTATTTGATCCACTGGGATTGTGTGTCTCAATTCTGTTATCCATAAGCAGATACAAGGATAAGTTATAGTAAGCATTCCATATTATTTCTTCCTTTTGCTGGGATAGAACTACAATCTTCCAGATGATTTCGCTCTGAACAAGCCAAACAAACATCCTATATTTGTCCTTAACATTCCTTAATATTTAGGTATAAATATAACCACACGCTTGTTTTCATGCTTTTAAAATCTATCCAAATTTAATGTCTAGCCATTGGAAATTACAATTTTTACACAACTTGTTATCCATTGAATCTGGTGGGTTTGGTATGCAATAGAATATTCGTATCCATTGTTTATAAGAAACAAAGGCTTATTCAAACGTTTTTGGTAAATTTCAAAACATTGTCTGTGACGGCGAAATCCACCATTTAAGAAATAATTTATTTGAATAAGCAGTCAAAATATGGATATGAAACAAAATTATAAACACCCATATGACTCTACTATATGTTTGCCGGAACTTTGTCCTTTGTCTTTATATTCTGGATTTGTCGGATTATAGTAATTTACAAAGCTCTTTGCTTCGATGTGTCACAAGGCCGAATGAATGGGGCGCCCAATGAGACTCGAACTCACTCGTGTAGGTTTGCTAGTCTAGCTTGCTAACCGCTACACCACCAGAGGCGCCCTATTTGTAGGATAATATCTCAGTCTTTTATCATCTTAAAGTATTAAATTTATGTTAATTGCATTATGACAAAGAGGTGGCTGATATACGGTTAAATTAGGCTGAAAGCCATCCGTGTCGTTAGGGCTTAGAATAAGCTAAATATATTCCTTGCAAAGCAGTTGAAAAAATAGAAAAAAATGAGGGTGCTGACATGACACTAAATCGAATCTGGTGGTGAGGCTCCAGTTATAAATCCCTGGATTGTGAGAAATACCCCTTCACTGTTTTTGACTTCAAGGTCTTCTCTAAAACAGAGTGACATCATTTATTATGTATGGCCTTATCTAAGAGCCAAGTAGATATATTTGAAAATAATTTCGATATGAATACTTGATATCCTATAACTGCGAAATGAAAAACATTTTAAGAAACAACTGTACCGAAAATTCAAATATGTACGTATGTATGTGATTCCATTACGTCTAGGCATAAAGTTACCCAAGGCGTATTGATATGTTTAATATCAATCGATGGATTAGACTGAAATCCCTGATTCTCACAAAATCACAGAGGATTAAGTATTGATGAACCTGCTAAGTACTTAGAAGGGTAACCACTCATAAACAGCTGATAATGTTAACAAACAAATGTTTCTCTTACAGCCTAGGTAAATTATAGTCAATAACCAAAAGCAATCGGTGGCTTTCATTGGATATTCAGTTTAACTTCATTTTCTGTTTTTTTTAGTATGTCATCATTTCTTTCTCGCGTTCGTTATAAGTATCAAAATCTTTATTTCCCACTACTTTCTGATTCACTTTTACTGATTTTTCTTTGAATTATCCCATTTGCCTCATTCAACGGCTCTTTTGTGCCTGATCCATTCAGTCTTTTCACTTTTATTCATTTGTCTCTTCAAAGACACTTTGTTATGAAATAGCCGAGGGATTTCGGTTCATGCCTTTGAGTTTAGTTTGGCTGAGAACCTTTCGGCTCAGCACATGGGTTGGTAGGGTGTAAGATTGAAGCAGTTAACGCGGGTGCGCGCGTGCGGATGGAGGTGTCACTCAGATGTCATAACAGTCCGAGACGATACTGGGTGACAAGGTGCGGGTGACGTCACGCACCGGAAGCACGCGGAAGTTTGTGTGAGAATTTGAAGAAAATAAGAGTCGGGTTTTAGACGCCAAACGAGAATGATCGATTTTGGAGCTCGCTGGCGCGAGGCGAACATGCGACCGATGGGGGCCTCTCGAGTTGGGGGCCAAATGAATAAGACAGCATAGAAGATTGTGTCTCTCCTCCTTACGTCGAAACCTTTAACTCAAAGTTAATAAAAAGGTTTCGTACCTGAACAAGACATCGTTACGTGTTTTCGAATGCCGAGATTCCTATGTTCTTTATATGTTCTATAGTAATGAATATTACATGTCTATTTTGCACATGGCCATATTTGTGTATATGGCTACGCAACATAGTCATATTTGGTGCCAGAACTTGGGCATATCGTTCATGATATGGTTTATGATTGGGTTACCATGGTTCCACGAAGACCATCAGAGAAGCGGCTAAGAACAAGGAGGAATCTTTTTCAGAGCGGCTTGTTCAGGCGATCGAGGGAGAGAGAGAAAACACAAGGCCCCAGAAAATAAGAAACAAGGAAAAGAGACCAAAAACACGAAGAACAAATTCGGCGCCCCCCACCCCGAAAGAAAAAGGAAAATGTCCAGCACCGAAAAAAGAAGAAAAACAGCGCAACTCCAAAAGAAAAAAGAGAAAAAAAAGGCGTGAAAACAAAAGAAAAAAAGAAGTAACACAACTCAACTCCAAGAAAAAAAAAGGCACGAAGAAAAGAAAAAGAATAAGAAGGTATTTGCTCATTTACGTCTGTCATAGTTTAATTTACGAATAGAGTTTGAATGGTTGTGGAGGATAGATTTGGAAATAATTTTAAAATTAAAAAAAAAATCGTTGGTAGCATAGAAAATTATGATTACTACTGTATGTGACTTAGTACCGTGGTGGGAGGAGAGAAAGAAAGAGTAACAGAGAAATAAGCTCGCAGTGACAGAGAAGAAGAAAGAAAGGTGGTCGCTGTGTGGACAGAGGATTGTGTCGCACACATGATTGACAGCAATAGTAAACAATATTTTGTAAAGAAATTTTATTGTAATAACGTATTTTTATGAATGAATTTTCGATAGACGGGGTCATTGTAAGTAAAATTTGTAGTAAATAACGTTTTTTATGAATGATAACTTGTTGTAACTTGTTGGTGGTCCGGGCTAATAATATTCGGTGATTAGAATTTTGATTCGAGACCTTGGAGATTTCGCTCATCGATCGGATTGCCGGAAGAATTTCGCATATCTGTAGTTAGGACCTTTGGGACAGGTTTCGATGTTGGAGAATCGATATTTTGGGTGCTGAAGAAATCAGGCTAGGTTTTTGTTTAAGTGGTCGAGTCCGACTAATCGGCGGCACAGTGGAATGCTTCGGACGTTTCATTGTCCGTGTCGACTGGAAAATTGTCTCAGATATTCACCAGAGAGGCAGATCAACGAAGAGACGGATGTTTATTGTGTCTGACAGGGCAGACGGTTATTTTGTGAGTTCCCACTGGAGTGGGACTGTGAGGTTTTGTTGAGGAAGACGTTCGGAAAAACATGGGTTTGGAGATTAGTTCATTAAGATATGCGCAGAGTTTTGGTGGTCGCATTGGATGTGTTTGGAAAATTCGCGGACTCGATTTTGTGTCGAGGGAGAAATTTTATTGAGTGAGCTGATAAGGTTTGGGTGGTTTAGAAAAAAACACCCAGTATTTTAAGGGCGAAAGAAAGAAAGAAGATAAAAAAGAAGGGTACTCGTAAGCTGTTGAAAAGATGTGAGATAGACCGTTTGACGGTGGTAAAAAGGTGGAAAAAACGGGGAAACATGTATCTTGGTTTGATTACGAGCTATGCTTGGTTGTGGAAGGTTAAAATGTGTACATTAATTAATGATGAGATTGCGAGAGAAGGATATATAAAGTTAGCAGTAATGAGTACGGACGTAAAAAAAAAAGGCAAAATACAAAATGAGCAATTGACCTGAGATTTAAAAAAAAAATTAAAAAATAAATAAGAGAACAAATCAAACACTGAAAAAAAAATACATGCCGAACGAGTGACTGTTGAAAAATTAAAAAAAAAAAAATTTTAAAAAAGAGAAAAAAAGAACCAGAAAGTGTGGTCGGAAAAAGAAAAAAAAAATGACAAAAAAAGAAAAAACGATGGACAATACGAACACTTTTTATTTTTATTTCAGTGACTTTTGAGTTTGGGACTGACGCATGTTTTTTGTTGTATTATTTTGTTGAAATTGTATTGCTGAAGATTTTATTTCTCAGTTCGACATGAGGGGGAGCGGCACAATAGTTTAAGAAAATAATTTGTCATCATCGATGACAAATGATTTTATTGTGGTTGGATAGGTATGTTATGAAATAGCCGAGGGATTTCGGTTCATGCCTTTGAGTTTAGTTAGGCTGAGAACCTTTCGGCTCAGCACATGGGTTGGTTGGGTGTAATATTGAAGCAGGTGTTAACGCGGGTGCGCGCGAGTGAATGGAGGTGTCACTCAGATGTCATAACAGTCCGAGACGATACTGGGTGACAAGGTGCGGGTGACGTCACGCACCGGAAGCACGCGGAAGTTTGTGTGAGAATTTGAAGAAAATAAGAGTCGGGTTTTAGACGCCAAACGAGAATGATCGATTTTGGAGCTCGCAGGCGCGAGGCGAACGTGGGCCCGATGGGGGACGCTCGAGTTGGGGGCCAAATGAATAAGACAGCATAGAAGATTGTGTCTCTCCTCCTTACGTCGAAACCTTTAACTCAAAGTTAATAAAAAGGTTTCGTACCTGAACAAGAAGTAGTTACGTGTTTTCGAATGCCGAGATTCCTATGTTCTTTATATGTTCTATAGTAATGAACATTATATGTCCATTTCGCACATGGCCATATTCGTGTAGATGGCTACGCAACAACTTCTTTCTCATCTTAGTTGTTTTTTAATAATTTTATTCTTTTTTTTATGGGTTTGTATTCTTCATAAAGCTTACAAATAGCTTAGATTAAAATACTTTTTTTTCATTTACAGACAACTTACAATATATTAAACAGTGTTGAAATCTGCTTAAGTAAACAGAGCCGAAGATTGAAATGCTATTTTAGAGTACTTTATTTAATATTTTTAGCGTGGAAAAAAGTGACAATAAGCAATGTTACTTTCTTTACTTTCTTTTTCCTGTTTCATTGTGACACGTCTTTGAAATGATTTCTACGTTTATGAACGGAAAATAAAAGCGTATCTCAAATCAATTATGACATAGACATTTCGAATCATCTCATTAAAAATAGTATACGGCTGAACGTTATTCTTTTTAAAAGAAGTATAAGAAAACATTTAATACAATTACTCAAACCTGTTAACTTTCATAGTTGGTGACCGATTTTCTGACATAAACTATTTCATTATTGTATGAATATTAATATCATTATTGTTTTCTTCTCGGCGTATATGCAAAAAAAGAAATAATTACACATTTATCATATTATACCGATGTACCTTTGGTACTTTTTTGCCACTACATCATAGCAACCATTTTGGCGGCATAGAGATCACACTCAAATGCCAGGTGAATTTAGGCTTGATTAGAAATTGAAATATGTAATGATAAATTATAAGGATATTGATTGTTTTCGTCCTCGACTTTAGCTGTCTCATTATCAGTTACCTTCATACAGATTTTCATGTTTTAGGTCCGTATACCATTGATAAACTTTTAATGATACTGTAACATTTTGAACAAAGCTGTTTATGTACTTCGGTAATTTATCTATATTATTCGGGGGTGTCCTCGTGGTGTAATGGTAAAAGCGATGGACTGCGGAAACGTAGTACGCAAGTTCGTACTCCAGTCGCGCTATTCGGGCAAATACCCTTAAGAAAGGTATGAACCTCCTTATCCCACCAGCTATGGGTTAAATAGTACCACTAGTGTTCTTCTAGGAGAATGGCTTTGGCATTAAATAACCTACAAAGGTTGATATGCAATTAAATAAAGAAACCAAACCAAACCTATATTATCCATCCACCTTATCGCATGGGCTGATTATACATTTTATCTCCAGCAGATGTGTTAGACACATCCTAAAAGGGGTTAGCAAGTTATGGCAATAAACTCTGTCTGATCGTGAGGCTACAGTTCTAAATATCATGTCTACTCTGACTCAGATTGATAGTAAGTATAAGGGTTTCATCGATTGGTTAAATGATTATGTTTCTAAATTATTTGTATCAAGTTTATTTGACATTATATAATTGTGTACAACATCAATTTCAAGTACACGAAAAATATAAATTTAAAATGATTGAGAATCTCTTAATCTAGGCAAAATATGATCTTCTACAGATTGACATGATGTTAAAATCAAATATATTTCATGTGATTTTTCGTTGTTTTAGTAACCGTTTATTATTCATATACTTGCTTCCAATGATACAGTAATATTTTGTATAGAGCAGTTTATTTCAATTATGTTTTATACTTTTCAAAATTGCACATTTCAAGGTTTACTTATGAATTTTTCAATGTCTTTTTTCTAAATAAAAAAGTGTCTTTTTAAGGAATACGAAATATTAACCATATCAATTGATTGATACAAATCTTCTGTATGTCATGCGTAAGAAATAAAGAATATATACCATATCAAAATATTTGAAGTTTATTTATTTCATTATTTTACTAGATTGCTGCTGTCTAGTCGGCAGGGCTTTACAATATAATGACAGTATGAAGAAGCTGAATTTGATATTTTTTGAAAAAGACCATAGGTATAGCTCTTAAAGTGACTATTTACTCATAAATCTGATAATCATACTGGGAGATTTATGACTTGAATCCTTAGGTATATCACATCCAAAAATATGGTTGAACTCATATAATACAATAACACTGATGAAACAATAGCACAAAGAATATATAGAAAATACAAAATAATAGTTTTGCGGATTATATGTAATCATTGTATGTGGAATATATTGAAATAAGATTTTCATTGAGATGCATTCTTTCATACACATGAAATGCTTGATGAACAATCGGCTGATAGGCGTTAATTTCCTTCAATTTCTTTTTGAATAGCTAAACTAAGAATCATAGAGAAAAGCAATGAATGTATTTGTGGCGTGATAAAACGCAATGTCTTCTTTGGCATCATCGATGAACGTTTATCGTGATAGAGCTGTCTTTTTATAATACACCCTCGAGCGGTTTAACAAGGGAAATTGGATTTATTTTTTCTCAGGTGAGATTTTTGATGTCCTTTTTTTTTGTTCTTTTGTTTCTGTTTTTGAAGATATTGAGTTAATTTTTTTTCGAAAAAGAATCTTCGATATGTCGGCACAAAATATTACCAGCAAAATTGGACAACCTCAAGGGATTTCTTTCTTTTTAAAATACCAGCAGTTGTTCGCGTAGACCTTGTATCTCTGTATTCTGGTTGTTATCAATTTCACACAATTCTTGACTATAAGAGCTCATTTGATAAATGTTATGGGGACATATCCGACCATACCCCAAAGATGGACACGTCCAACCTAAACATATTCGTCGAGCTTAGCTCGCTCTGAGAAGACGACTTCTTGTTTCTTACGAGACATTTGACAAGCCGAGAACGGCTAGAACTTCCTTTGTATGACTTCGTTTTTCTGCGAATACAATAACGTTCACCTATCACCCGTTGTTTGAGTTGTTCTTCCACCGGTCTTATCTGAAGACCACAACAATAAAAAAAGAACTCATTAGGACCACTGCTATTCAATGGATGTGGAATATAGAAGAGTGCACCATGTTTATGAAGCGGATCAAATATTTACTCTTTCTTTTGCAAGAATATATATGTTTGTATATATTTGTGAATTAAAAAAGCATGAGCAATGTTGCCATTGTAGATTACCTGAGTTTAATACAACATTTTTTTTTACACAATCCCATTTTTGAACACGCTAACTCAAGCATATTTTCAAAAAATCTTATAATAGAAATATCGTTAAAAATTTCACAATTTCTTGAGGATCAGTTAAGCCTTACCAGACGATGAATATATTATGAGTTGGAGTATTTCGTTCGAGATTATTTTAATGCAGTAAATCTTACATTGGAGGTGCTCGTGGTGTAATGGTTATCGTTGCAGGAAATGGACACGGCGACACGAGTTCAAATCCTAGACGAGACAGATTGCATTTCACATAGCACTAATACCCAAAATTCTATTATTCCACCTCCAGCTATGGATAAATTGTAGGGCAGACTAGTTGCCTCTCCAAGGCAACAAGTCTAGAAGAAGGAAAACTCTGGATCCAAACCTGTTAAACTCCGCTTAAAAAATTGACCTTGTGTCATATCCTGCCCGAGCGGAGGGGTTGGTATATAAGGTAAATCTTACATTGACTGTCAGTTTTGTAGGAGCACTTTCATTCGCTTTATATATATTTACCAACCCCTCCGCTCGGGCAGGATATAACCCAAGGTCAATTTTTAAGCGGAGTTTAACAGGTTTGAATTCAGAGTTTTCCTTCTCCTAGACTAGTTGCCTCCCCAAGGCTGAAGAACCTAGTCTGTCCTACTATTTATCCATAGCTGGAGGGAGAATAATTGGATTCATACCTTTCACAAGAGTATTAGTGCTATGTGAAATGCAATCAGTCTCGTCCAGGATTTGAACTCGTGTCGCCGTGTCCATTTCCTACGAGGATAACCATTACACCACGGGCACCTCCAATTCGCTTCATTCGCTTTATATATTCACTGAAGGTACTCGCGTTTTATTTTCTAAAATAGCGTTTTTTGTTTCAAAAAATGGCATTTTTTAATGCGAACCCGGACAAATACATTAAGTGTGATTAAGTAATTGGTACAGAGACGGAAAAAAATTAACAAATTAATTAAATCTTCAATTTTTAGATATGCTGCCGGCCTATTGTTACTCTTTTGAGTGTTTGAATTATCCTTAAAGAGTGAAAAATTTATTTTTGTTTATAATGTATTTAATTCATTGTGTCACGTGGTGTACCATTGAGAAGATTAAAATATGATCACTACTACCCTCCTGTTTGAATTATCAGTGGCAAGCCATCAGAGAATGACTGTTATGGCATGATAGTAAATTAGGGCAAGCTATCTGTACTCAGTAACCTGACTTGGGTGACATATGATAGCCCTAAGGGATCGCCTGGCCAGGGGGAAGGAGAGAGAAGCCGAATGATTGGCTGGGACCCTAAAACGGAAGTGGGAACTCATTCCCGTCAGCGAAAATAGACAGTAAGAAAAGTTAGTCGTTGGACAGGGTTCGTAGCGGGCAGACGAACCAAAGCCAGTATTCCGGGTAGAAGAAGACAAAAAACATCTCGGACACGGGGGACCCAAGTTCTTCAAGCCAGTATTAAAAATAGCATAAAGTCTATTAGCCCGTAAAAGAAGAAACATTCTCCACAGGAACTCCATCAAAGAAAAAAACGATAAGTAAACTTTGGGGCCATTTCTCCTTATACCCAAGTTTATATACCCCCTCTCTCTCTCTCTCTCTCTCTCTCTCTCTCTCTCTCTCTCAATTTGAAGAAAACGAAAGACAAGAAAAGAAGAAAGACATTTATGTTCATTGACTGTTCATTTATTATATATTTGACACTTTGAAGGTGTATATCTTTGTATAGTAAAAGATTCATGTATTTTAATGTTACCACTGGGTCTAAGGTGTTATTTGTGGCGTCTGCTACGAATTTGTTATTTCATGCTTTCTTTTCAGCTTCTGTTCGCCTTATGTTACCTTGCTTAAAATTGTCCTATAAATTCCTTTAAAATATCACACGGGAAACTGGAATTGCCGACTACTACAATATTATTACAACTAAATTTATAGGTCCATATCTTCCATTGTCTAGGAGAGGAAGTCTTGTGGTCTTGGTGGGTGTGTGTATAGTGTTAAATTTGGAACCCCTTGCCAGCGGCGGTCAGTCTAGCCCTAAATTAATCCCTCACATAATATGCCAGTTCTTATATGCCTGAGAAAAAAACTCTGAACGAGGACTTATTCTACAAGGGATCAAGTGCCAACCTGCCCCGTCTTCACACGTGCGAAAATATAAAGTCCCGTTTTTGGATTTTAAAGAATTTGCCGTCACAATTGGAAAAAAAATAAAATCGATTTTTTTCATGTTCAAATTTTTTTGTAAAATTAAATGAAGCATTTATAGATTTTTATTTTCCTCTCTAATTTTGTACATTTTAAATTTTCTTAATTACTAATTAATAATATTTCAAGGATCACAGCGCTGAATTGGTTAGAAAATCATACGTCAACTAAATGCGTTAAAAAAATCAAGATTGATTCAATCAAAACAAAATATATATTTTATTGAATTTAAATTAATTATATATTTACTTGAAAATAAAAGAAATATAAACCATCACTTATATTTAAATGATTTTGCCTTGATATAGTTTTATCTTGTTCTTTATTTGTTGAATATTTTCTTTTGAATCAAAGATGCAATTTATATTTTTTTCCGTTTACTTTAAAGAAGGTGAACTGATGTCGAAATGTTGAAGATATCTATCACCACTGAAGACAGCTTTCTTTATTTTTGAGTGCCTTTGAATACATTGCGCGAATACAAGAACAACTAAATTGAAAAATTCATTTTTTTTAAAAAGTTTTTAAAATGAATGTGGTCGCTATACTTCAAAATATATCGTATAAATATCAGTTAATAAAATTTTATTAATGAACTAAGTGTATTAGGATGAAAGCATGATTTGATATTATATTAGGAATATTAATAGGATGATCAAATAAAATGGTTCATTTAATAACACCCCAACACTTATTTTCCGTTGTTTTTCCCTTAAATATTAGTTATAATAAAGATTCTGCTAGATATTTAATAGAGTGTTCGCCAGATTACTGTGAATGAAATGATACCCTTATAGTAGAAATAATTAACTTTGGGATATGTTTGAAATTGTTAAGAAGAAATAAATTGTAATTTAAAGATACAAAGCGTCATCATCGTCACTGATAACAGTACGCAAAAATACTGGATAATGTATATATATATATATATATATATATATATATCATCATCATCATCATCATCAAGTCACAGTGCTAACACATATCTCTCCTGATTATCTCTCTCAATCCGTACCTATTACCCATCACTCCCGGCAGGTCATCTAAACTATGTCTTGTGTCTGCGCAGAGATGTTGCTATGTACTTGTTTCTTATGTCGGCCAATACCGGCACTCCCGTTTGTACGGGCCCATAGGACAATGTCTCTAATGAGATCGTCCTTGCTTTTCCAGTAGTGTCCCACATGTCTTGTTCATTTTACTTGGATGTTTTTAGGTGGCCGTACAGCTTCTGTTTTGTGGGGTGTTGTTTCCAATATTTGTTCAGTATAACTCCTAGATTCTTATGCATTTCTCATTTGGTCTTTCCTCTAGGCATTTTGTGCATTCATAGAGTAGTAATGACAAAGCGGTTGCTTGGAAGAAATCCCGTTTTATTTTATCGGATAGATCCGAATTCCATATGAGCAATAACTTATCGATAGCCCTCCAAATCATTGTTAGGTGAATATTGATGTCCTATTTACTAGATGAGATGCTGCTGTTGAGGTACGTGAGATGGTCAACTAATTACAGAGGACCACCCTTTAGACTAGCGGTTGTATCGATACTGCTATATTGATGCACTACATGGACGCTAACTAAACGGCTGGAGAAGAAACTAGACGGCAACTACACAAGAATGTTGAGAGCAATATTGAACAAGTCCTGGCGACAACACCCCACGAGACACCAACTATACGGCCACTTGCCTCCCATCACGAAAACTATACAAGTTAGACGAACCAGACATGCAGGACACTGCTGGAGAAGCAAGGACGAGCTCATAAGTGATGTACTCATATGTACCCCCACATATGGCCAAGCAAAAGCAGGACGACCAGCTCGAACATACATACAGCAGCTATGTGAGGACACAGAGGCGATGAATGATAGGGAGAAGTGGCGAGAGAGTGTCAGGGATATCCGTGCTGGCGGCACGACTTGATGATGATGATGATGATGATGATATATATATATATATATATATATTGAGAGAGAGAGAGAGAGAGAGAGAGAGAGAGGGAGAGAGCGGAATTAACCTTTATCTATATTTCCTTCAGTCGAGATCAGTGTCATTGGCATAGTTAATGATAACAGCAAAATATTCTTAATGCTAGAAAACAGAAAATAAAGATTATATTGTCAGCAATTATTACAAAATAAAACTGCTCAGTATTAAGTGAGATGAATATGTGTAGAGGGGCTGGTAGGATTGATAATCAGTGTAGACCTTGAAGTGATTATTAAGAGATTAAAAATGGTCTATAAGCACGATAGTAAAATTTCAACAAACAACTTTTTCGTTGATTTTAACTGATTTTGGTTTGCTTATAGCTTCTTTGTAGTAAATTGTAGTTCATTAAAATCAATGTTAAATATAGCTGCGCTCAATCAGAAACAATATGATAGACTGCATATCTGCATACACATACTGCTAGAATTAATAATCAAAATGTCACAGTTCGGTGCTATCGTCAGTCAATTGAAGATGATTGCAAATGTAGTATATATATATATATATATATGGGGAGAGAGAGAGAGAGAGAGAGAGAGAGAGAGAGAGAGAGGAAGCTGATAGCTGCAGTATAATATTAATATCGTATTGGTAATTTTAGTATGTAATTCTAGAATACTTACGTACATAAGTATTATATTTCCTCTTAGAGTATTTAAATAACCAAAAACTTATACGATATAATATTTGACTTCGTTCTTCTGTAGACATATATGCAACAACTTTGCTTTCTCTGTTGGTCTCTCCACTTGTTTAGGAAAATCCCAAGATATTCTTTGTCTCAGTCGACCTGGTGTCTTTTATTTATAGCAGC
Organism: Sepioteuthis lessoniana; assembly: GCA_963585895.1. NCBI lineage: Eukaryota > Metazoa > Mollusca > Cephalopoda > Myopsida > Loliginidae > Sepioteuthis > Sepioteuthis lessoniana. Next base: position 95,095,761 of record OY757906.1, on the reverse strand, counting down.
GGTTAAAGAAATCAAACTCAGTCAAACAGAAATGACGACACGAGTTGTTCCTCTTCTGAAAGATGTCGTCTTCTGCAGACAGTCGGACTGCATCAATTGTTCTGCAAATGAACAAGACAACTCTTAGTTCTATTAGTCAGTGTCTTTCACACGTCGCGACAATGTGGTTAAATGTACTGTGCCCGAGTTAGCAACAGAGTGATCAATTAGGTGAAATAAACACAGTAACCCCCAATAGGAACGCTTTCTTTTGTTCGTCGGTTGCTTGCTTTGTTCACTTGTTTTGGGTTGTTTGTTTATTACCATTCTAAATGACCTCGCTGTCTGCCTCTCACGGTTACATCTCTCTTTGCCGAATTCTATTATTATTTTAATATTGTTGTTTATTTATCTTTTTCTTTTTGTTTTCTTTTATAATTCTATTTCACGTTTTTAATGTAATGGATTCCTGACCAAAACGCATCTTCTCTCTCTCCCTCCCTCTCTCTCTCTCCCCTCCCTCACTCTCTCTCTTTCTCATACTCTCTCTCATTCACACACACATAGACGCACACACACACACACACAAACATATATATATAAATATATATATATATATATATATATATATATATATATATATTTATATATATATCTGGATTTTTATTTAATATACCATTCACTTAAATAAACACGTTTTACCTTTAAAAAGGCAGATAGTGCCAGTAGTAAATAAAATACAGTGCAAAAGAACTATCGAAAATTCAATTTAGAAAGAATGTTGCTCAAACAGTTACTAATAATATTCAAGAATACTAAGTTTCACTTAATCAACAAAAACTTGATGTTCACGAAAACGAGAAAATTTGTTAGTTATTCGTTTTAATGCCACGTATATATATATATATATATATATATATATATATATATATATATATATATATATATATATATATATATACTACGTCTCATCTACTGAAATTGACATCAATAGGCGCATAGTGATTTCATGGACAGTTATCGTATTTGCTATTAATCATCTGGAAGTCTAAACTATGTGATAAAATAAAACCCAATTTCTCCAAGCAGTGGTTGTGTCAGTTTTACTATATGGATGCACCACATGAATGCTGACTAAGCCTATAGAGAAATAGCTAGATGTTACCTTCACAAGAATGCTATGAGATATATTGAACAAATCCTGGAAGCAACTTCCCATGAAACAGCAGAGGTGCAGCCACTTCCTTCTATGTCAAAAATTTTACAATTAAGACGGACAAGACATGCGGGACAGTGTTGGAAAAGTCAGGATGAACTCACCTGACGTTATCCTATGGACTCTTTTGCATAGTCGCGCCAGTGTTTACCGACCAGCAAGAACTTACCTACAACAGCTCTGTACGGACACAGAATGTTTTCGAGAAGACCTGCTGGAAGCGATGGATGATAGGGATGACTGGCGAGAGAGAGTTTCAGAAATCCTTGCAAGCTGTGTGACATGATGATGATGATGATGATGATGATTATACTATTTACCAACCCCTCCGCTCGGGCAGGATATGACACAAGGTCAGTTTTTTAGCGGAGTTTAACAGGTTTGAATTCAGAGTTTCTCTTCTCCTAGACTAGTTGCCTAACCAAGGATGAAGAACCTAGTCTGTCCTACTATTTACCCATAGCTGGAGGGAGAATAATTGGATTCATACCTTCCCCAAGGGTATTAGTGCTATGTGAAATGCAGTCAGTCTCGTCCATTATTTGAACTCGTGTCGCCGTGTCCATTTTCTACGACTACACCACGGGCACCTCCTAAGATGATGATGATGATAAATACATATATTTGTGTGTGTATATGTATGTGTGTGTGTGTTTGTGTGTATGAGTGTGTGTTTATAGATTCATAAATATATATGTGTGTATCTATACCTTGGGTTCTGTAGAGTATTACACCAGGTATATGAGTGAATTCTATTTGATAGAATTATATTTGGGAGTTTTTCTGATAGTAAAATCATGATTTAAACTAGATTATTTGATTTTATGTGTTTTACTCGCACAGGGTGAATTGTTGTCTATTTGAATCTATGCAACTATTTAAGTCACATGTATTTCTTTTGTGTTTGCATGTTCATTAATCTTTAAACATACTGGTGTTTGTCTGAGGTTTTCATCAATATTTTGGGCATACACGCGTTGGATATTTACCGAATAGTTTATGCAATAAAAATCTATATAATTTTGAAATTGTCTTCATATACAATGAAATGAATTGTCTATTATCCCTTGACGTATCATTTTACCTTTGTAATTTCATACAATTATTGCTGTTAAAAGCAACGTCCATAAAACTAAGCAGAACATCATCATTTATAAAGTTCTAATTGCACATTCTTTCAGAAACATAATTACCATAAATGTTGAGCTCCACCCATAACTTACTGCATTTTGGAATTATTTTTACTTTAAGTTGATTAATACCAGATAAAAATGCAGCCTTATATCACTGTATTCACAGTTTTCCAAAAATACATGCGCACGTGTGGGTTTTGACTAGTTGAAGAATCAGTTGGTCCTGAGGTTACATAGATTGCGAGGCTATCAATAATCTGACAAAAATCTTAAAAAGCAACCAACAACCACATGTTAAGATATATTTCCTTTATTTTTACAAGTTTGGCAATTAAGTCACACATTTTCTTGGGATATCATAGCGTTCTATATCTCCAAAGCATGAGTAGGTTGTTATTTATTAAACCCAGCTTAATCTTCTACACAGGTTTCAAATAACTTAAAATACCAACAGTTTCAAATTTTCCATTCATCTAATCCCTCAAAAGTCTCATGGCAATTTAATTTCGGTGAGCATACAGGAACCGGTGCATTCATTCCATTTCTACTATATGTCAAGTAATTTGTTAGTTTTCAAAATATTTTCCATCGCCAGGAGCAATATTTAACTATCTCCTTTTGTGTCAGTGTTGATCTGGTTAAATTCTTCAAATATATAAACTTACAAAAATCTCCCTATACAGAAGCGTTAAATTTCATTAATTCCAAGAATATCAGGGTGCTCTCTATATACCAAGAAATATTTTAGTACCAAGATGTATATAGAGGAATATTGAAAACTTTATACTTAGAATCTGTATTTAAAAATTTGACACATTTCTTTTGAATTTCTAGAAGTACTCTGTCAGAATTCTTGATGGACTTTGTGTTACGCTTTACTTAATTCATGTTTTCATACTGACGAAAGGGATATGTTTAAATTGGGTCAGAGATAATTGTAGACATCATGCTAACGAAAATATTTCTTATTCCTTGTTTCAATATTCAGTTTCATTTAAGTATATATTGATTTATGAATGAAGACTATTATATACAATTTTTAGTTCATTTGATACAAGTGAACAATGTTTTAAGCCGATTCTTTATTGGATATTTACGAATATCTATTATGTGTGGAAAATTTACTTAGAAAAGCCACATTCATTGTAAACACTAATAAAGCTAACTTGATCATCCTATTGGAATCCTTTTCAACAGATCACTTCTCAATGATTTACTAAAGAGTCCTTTCAAGTATATTCTTCTTCCTTGTGTACAAAAATACTGGCTGAAAACGTTTGCTTGTGATGTGTATTTGTTGTGTTCTGGTTAGTGAACACAAGTAATAGTAACAATAAGACAAACCACAATATGTGAGGAAAATAGTTATATTTACAGGAAAGAGTATTTACAAGAGAGAGACGGTTAGTACTAAGAACATAAGATTAGTGATAGAGTAATGATATACTTCAACTATAGGAACGGCTCTTCTAGTCTGACTCGTAGGCTTATCCTTCCCAGACTGATCGCCGCTCCTGCCATGCATGGCAGATGGAACAGCTCATTATGCTGAAAAGGTAGGTGATACCCAACAGTATTTGATTTATTCGTGCAATATTGATAATAATTAACCTTTTCATATTAATATAAAATTCGGCTTTACAAGAATTACTGAACACAGGAAAATCTCCCTTCTGTGCAATGTATTGATTATGCCTAGATAATATATGTTTATGCAACTCATCATCCAAGAGCAATAAGTGACGCATATTTGTAAAGTGGTGTAAAGCTGGATTGAATAGTTTTCCTTCTCTTTGTTTCCCATTTCAAAGTTAGAGAAACCTGTTCTGTTTTTGTTGTGTTCTGGTTAGTGAACACAAGTAGTAGTAATAATAAGACAAACTACGATTTGTGAGAAAAATAGTTATATTTACAGGAAAGAGTATTTACAAGAGAGAGACTGTTAGTAATAAGAATATAGTATTAGTGATTGAGTAAGGATATACTTCAACAATAGGAACGGCTCTTCTGGTCTGACTTGTAGGCTTATTCTTCCCAGACTGATCTCCGCTACTGCTATATATGGCAGATGGAACAGCTCAATATGCTGAAAGGGTAGTTGATACCCAACAGTTTTACTATTTACTCATTGTCAGAGTAGAACAGATTGATCTATGTTTTTCCACGCACATTAGCATGACGTGAACGCAATCTGCCTTGTAAAGAATTTGAACTTTGGTCGCATATTCCATTTTCTGTTATGATAATCATTGATCTAATCGCCTATCCGGTATTATTATTTTTTCAATTATACATCCTAGATGCATCAAGGTAGGTCTTCAGTGATGCACTGTCTTCATCGCTGATTTCGGGTTTCTGCATCATATCGGCTCCGACAGCAACCCCGGCATGACGCGACTTGCCTCTGCCAAAGCAATAAAAACGTAAGGCTGGACTTCGGGCGTTTTTTACAGACATCTGTTCTTCAGTAACAGCCATTAAAAAAGGGCATTTCACACTCTTCTACTATATAATACCATCTTTATCTCATCCGGTTTCGGCTGATTACTTCCGGATTCGATACCGAGGTAAGATGGTATTTTTGATACTCGTCCACGTCCATGATTTACACTTTAAAAAGACCTACACGTATCCTACCCCAAATCTATCCTATACTAATACTTCCAAACTAACATGAATTAAGCCCCTACTCTAACTATTCAGTCAGTCTTTAACTCTTACCATATACCCTTATTATATTGGCTTGTATTATATATTAGCTCAAGAAAGTGTGTCCAATTTTATGTTTACATTCTTATATTTACGATATTTCCTATTTCTTTATGAAGGCATGTGTATAGCAACGCGAATTTAAATTCATATTCCTGTGACCTCATGTGTTTTTAAAATCTCTGATGTCATCAAAATATATTTTTTCAAGATGAATCCGGTGTATGCCACTGTTGTAATTAAGAATGAATAATTTCGTCTGTGTTATATGATAGGATTTGGTTCTGTTTGTTATCAGTTGATTCTTCACTCTATCATCTGGGGACTCAAAGCATATCTTCCAAAGTTCTTAACGTTAATTAAACTCCAATCTAAACAAACTAATCCGTTTCAGGAACTGCACTAAAAATGCGAACATTTAAAACAAGTCTGGTTTGCACTCGATTAAAATTCATTGTAGTGGTGACCATTTCTTTGTGTAAAATAAAGATGTAAACTGCGAATTTTTTGCTAAATTCGAAATGATTCAATTTAAAAATGAAACTCCGACTAAAAATCCTTGCAAAATATTGTATCTTGTGCATTTGGATTTGAATGGCCCCTTTTTATCAAACACAAGCAAAATTTTTAATTCATACTAAATTTAAATGGCTTAATTATAATTTTTAAAACTGAAATCAGGTATATTTCAACTTACTAAGATATTTTTACCTAATATTACTTGTACGCAGTTTCAAATGTGTTGTAGAGCTGCATCGTAGAGAGATCGAACTTCAGTAGAGCAATTACATTCCTTTTCAAAAAATATTGAAGGGAATAGTACGAATTTCATTATACCCCCACCCAGCTATGGGTTACATGGTAACTCTATAATACTTTTACAAGGATTGCCTTCGCATTAAATAAATCATGAAAGGCACTATACCATTAAACCACAAAATAAATAAGATACTGCCTCGTACGGGTGGGTAAATATATATCCACAGTGTAATGGATCAATTTACGACTGGAACGTTTATAAATTTACAAATAAATCATCAGATAAAGCATGAAAGATTTACCCCCATCTTCACCTAAGCGAAACTGTCATGGAGGACACTTTTTGATGTGCTAGATAGGAAATTTAAACTTGCCAAAACTTATGGATTTTGGCAGTTATGAGAGTTGTTTATACTTTTTAAAAGTGTATGGAACGTTTCCAGGTTAAAAAACCAAATTCAAATAAAACGTATATTTTTGCTATTGTTTGCGATGCGTACTTTCAAAACCACAGTTCGAAAAGAACCATGCACATTTATTGACTATGATAAAAGCATGCATACTTATTTAGTATATCTTCTCAAAAGTTTAATAAATAGCATTGTGTACAATTTATGACCACATTCAAAAATTAAGAAAATAACATCGGCAATCCGTCCTTAATGCTTAGAGAACATGAGATGACGGGGTATTTGAGACTAAAAGAAGTTAAAATCTATTGAAGTGCAAAATTAAATTTAACTGATCAAGATAATTATCTGTGTTTATGGGCGTACGTCTTGTATGTACAGGCAAATCAATAAGATTTAAGTAGTTTAGACATCGAAAAAACTATTGATAAAATTTGGGATGCAACATGGCAAACGACGTTATACACACAGAGAAATAAACATAAAATGACTTTTTGTATGTGAGTAGGGTCAATCTGAAGTGAGTGATAATGACCTATACCACTATATGATTTGTCGATTGATATATATTATGAGTAAAACTTGACGGCCATACATATTTTACATCAGCCAACCTATCACATTTACCAGATCCTACAAAACTTAATTTAGATAAAGTTAAGAAAGTGTTAAGTTATTTTGAAGGCTCAAAAAGCAAGTATCCTGTGTTAAAAATACGTGAGTTGCTTCAAATTGTTTGGATTTGGTGAGACTGGTCGAGGCTATGCTTCAAATCGAGGATGATGCATGATATTCCTTTCAATTGACGATTGATAATCCAATAATTTATTAGGAAAAAAAGTTCCTTTGACGATCTCTAAAACTGAGTTCATTTTACCAGCTTCTGCTTTCTTAGTGGCATATAGTTTATCAGTTTATTCTAAATAATAACAAAATCAAATTTAAATTTAAAAACAATCACAATTTACTGTAATAAGTAAACATTGTTTTGGTAAAATACCACCATTCACTAATAGTCTAAACACATTGATGGAAAATATAACATTTTTATAAATGAAATACAAGTAGGAACCCTATATTCTGAAAATATATCATCAGAGGGAAATTTGACAGATATATTAATGAAAAATATTACTAATGTATAATTGAATATTCTTTTTTTTCTTCTACTGTAGAAACACAAATTTAAAAGGAGTGCTCCTGGACATTATCATGAATACTGCATCTGGTGGCCTGAGACCACAAATTTTAGGGAACTGAAATTACCCCTTAAGCATCACTTACTTCCAGGTTCATTTTAGACCAAAATTGTAATACCTGTCAAGGGCCTCAACTACGAGTAAATAGCATTCATGTAGGTCTTCCTAAATATACATATGTAAATGAATTAATACTGATAATGATGGTTATATTGAATTAAGCAAAAGTTTATTTTTCTTTAAATGTTGAAATATTATTTATTTTTCCTACTATAAAAAGTAAAAACAATAATTTTACACATACCAAGAACCGAAGGGTGCTTGATTATCTTAATTGTGGTAGTATATGTCATAAACAATTTCTAGTTGGGTATATATGATCTCAACACGACTATCGTATGCTGAGATAAAATAAATCCTTTACTTATAACAAAATTTCATATATGTGGCATCCATTTCGTTTTAGAATGTCTGAACGCTGAACACAAGAAATTGACTTGAGATATTGAACCATTTGTGAGTTTACAAGATATATTCTCTATTGACGTTTTAATACATCATACATTAACTCAAGCTGTAGCCATTAGTTCAGATTTATTGGAAACATTCGTTAATCACGTGACGATTACTTGTTACTTTAGTCAAGTCAACGATGGATTATCATTAGGACATTTCTTTTGAAATCTAAACATACTCACCAAAAGATTGTAGTAGTAGTACAATAAGCGCTGTATGATTAGAAAAAAAAATAGCGAATCTGTGATATGAGAAATTGTATTCTTTTATTAAATTTGTACATTTACAGAAATAACTAAATCTATTAATTCCTGCTAAGACATAACCTATCATTTATGCAATTCGAATAACTCTATGTGATTTAAAAACTGGCTGGATATTTGTAGCAAATTTATATTGATTCGAAAAAAATATGTGGTTCCAATATTTGAATAACAATGAAATAAAGAATGTATCATGTTTTGAAAAAAAATATCATGTCAAAACGGAAAAAAATGTGACCAGATCTAGTAATTAAATATTTTCAGCAAGGTAAGGTTTCAAATTTATCTTATTTTTATTTTCAGCATTTCCAGTATGTCTATACTTATGTTGATTATTTGATATCTATTTAACAGATGCAAACTTTCCAAAATTACATTTTGTGATTGTTTCTACAATTAATTGTTTCATTCTTCATAAAATACTGACAAAATTGTCTTATATAGACGAGAATCTTTTAGTTAATTAAAAAACTTTAAAGAAAAAGACATTAGGTATAGAATCTAAAATTTAAAAATACTTTCTAAAACTATTAAAATCTATTTCTAACATGTTTTTGTACTCGACACTTGATAATTATCAAATTGTAAAGAGAGAAAGCAGAGGGAATACATAGATTTATATTTCAAAATCGCAAAATAACCACCAATTAAAATTCAAGTAATCAAGTAAAGAACTGTCTTGCAAACTGAAAACTATGACACAGTCATAAGGCAAATGCAACGGCAATGGTGACATTTTGGTACGTGGACTTTTCTTTTGCAATCCATCCAAATATGCATTCATCTTTTTGAGGTACTTTCTTCGAAGCAAATCCCAAAGTCATCTTAGCAGCCAAAACACGCATGATTTATTCATTTTTTTACGTTACCCTAGGTATATACTGAGATATAAGGGAGTGAAGAAGATGCAGATTCAATATCACAACCTTCAGCATATAACATAGGTATGTACGAGTCAACCTGCCTATAACATTTTTCTTTAAAATATTTCCAAAACTTTCGGAGGAAAATTGTTCAGGATATTTGAAAAGATTTTAGCCAAGTTTATAGACATGGAAATAAATCTACGGACGCATAGATTTGTATGTAAACACGTATATAAAAATGCATGTCATATGCAGACGTGTTTAAAAGATGCTGCCATTTGGAGTAATTATTTTTACATAACTCTACTATTAAGTAGTACGTTTTATCTAAACTGAACATAATGCTTGAAACTCTTATTTGAAACAAATTTGATAATTAGTCAATGAAAATACGAACGTATATGTGCATATATGATTTTTCTCTGTGAGGATATTATTTTTTCCGAAAAGTTTGCTGAAAGTAAATACGAACACATAAGGAAAGTTAAGTGATACTTGGTCCTGATTCTTATGTCTCAACTAGGTCTAAGCAAGAAACATCTTCGAAGTTATTATACCGGTTTAGCGATTCACTTTGCTAAGGAGAAAAGTATAAATATAGACCAAATCCAGAATTTTGCCCGAAATCTAAAAACAAACGGCCGACGGTGATACTCATTTTAGTTGGTGTCGTTTGAACAGTCCTCGAAAGGCTGTAGAATAGACTAAAAGTATTAAATACCAGGAGAAGAATCGTGAGGGTTCTGACCACAGTATTTTAAAAATCAGTTAAAATATTAAGAGTCCCTGTGATATGAGGAGACTTGCTGTGTCTCAGACCTCATTTAAAACTTTCTGAAAATCCCTGGCTGAGTAAAAAATAATAAGTATGTACGACTTTTGGTTCTATCCCAACATCTCTCTATATCCATTTAAGAGACAGGCATATTGAATCTTGCTTTTTGTAAAATCTGCGTCTATTTTTCTAAGTCAATTACGCTTCATTTTTTTCTATTTTTTCAATTGTTTACATTTTTATTCCACCTTTTCCTTCTAAGAGTATAATATCCAGTTCACTCTGCTACTTATTCATTGACCTAAGTATTTTGTCTACTTTCACAATGATTATTTTCCCTTTAATGATGCCATGGATATTTCTGTTTTCTTGGGCAATCACCCCACAGAAAAAAGCAAATCTATATACTTACTCAAATATTATTCTCAGCTCACTCTCTTCAGCAAATATTTTGCCGTCATTATTTTCCTTAATATGAAATGACACCTCACTCATTGAATGTCACTTTTAAGCATGTTTTCAAACTTTTTCTGTATTTATTATAAGAATTGGCCGAAAAGCAAACACCATTTCCCTCCTTCTTTCTCTATAGGCATTTAAAGTGTCTCTTATTTTTTCTATTTCAATCCCCTATCGGCCCACCTACTTTCCGGAGAAGAATCTTCGGCCTCCAGCATTTCCCTGCCACCACCATTACATCAGTGCCACTAAAAATCTATGCTTCTTTCTATAACCATCAATTTCCTGAGGTGTTAAGCCTGTGAAATGCCTCACGTTTTGGCATTGTGATTTTCCGCCTTGACACACAATGTCAAGGCATTCGTCACGCCCAGCTCCTTTTTCTGGTATCCACTCTTTGGCTACCTACTCATCCCTACCCCAGCCACCATAAAATGTTCAACAACAAACCCTTGAATTATGGGCTTGTATTCCCATCGTTTCTCCAATGTTGTCATTCTTTCTCTTGCATTTATTTTTTCTCTTCTCATGTCTTACTTCCCGCCAAATCTCTCTTGCTACTCGACACGTAACTTTATGTCAACCATGAAAAATACAAGCAGATGAAAAGCGCTCAGACGTCAATTATTCAAAAAATATTTAAAAATATAATAAATTGGAGAAAAAGAAACAAGTGACTAGGAAATGCGTTGTGCAAAACTTTTGAATACTAGTTGATTTTTACTTCTAGCGTTCGTGTGAATTGATTTCGGTTTACTGTCGCGTCAAATGAAAAAAATGCATTTAAAAAAAAATCAAAGTAATTGCAATAAAGGAAATATCTAAAAAATAGTTTTGGTTAAAAGCTGTAACAAAGAACGAATGATGAATTCCAACTGGACACAGTGAATTGGATTTGGATTTGTTTGATTTTTTCTTAAATCAATGAAGTAACGCGAATATTCACACATTGCTTTGACTTTTGAGGTGAGCAATTCAATATGCGCTTTTTGAGGAAAAAGTAATTTGTCATGAATGACTTTGCTTCGAATCAAGCGAAATTCTTAAACTGGATCTTAATTTAGAACAGAATAGTTTGTAGCAATCATTAAAAGTAGTAATAGTAGTAGCAGTGGTGTAAGTAGTAGTAATAACATTTGAACAATTATTTTTTATTTTTTTTTTTTTTGTTTAGGATGTGTGATAATTTTTTAAAGACCTCAAAACACAAACCATGCTTAAAGCATAGTCTCCACTGGTTCTATATCACCGTCCATCGTAATCGACCATCATTCGGGGCAACACCTCTATGAGTCATACAATTGAAGCAAGGTTTTACTTGTCTCAGAGAACCGATGTGTCCATGTGTAGGAGAACGTTGTATATGAAATTGTCCTTCCCTTTCCTGCAGTGTACAGAAAGTTTTCTTTGTCTTATTTGGATGGTTAATGAGACATTGGTTAAGTAGCAATATAGCTACAGTTTTGAGGACTGCTGCTCCCGAAATTTGTTCAGAATATCACACAGCATCATTGCGAAGTTTTCATTAAGCTTCTTTCCAAAAATTTTCGTAAAATTCCATATAAGTGGATTCTATTTTGGTTAACCAACAATCAAAACCTTTCTTATTCAAGGCTATAGCTCCGAGTTAAAGCTTATATTTTTCAAACTCTTTTCCTATATACAACGTTTAGACATTGACATAAAATAAATTATAATTTTATTTTGTATATCTGAGAAAAAAAAGTAAAACAATGTTTTCAAATTTGAATGTGAAAAGGAAAGATTTTCTACGCGTGATTCTTTCTTTCAGATTTTTATATTAGAAAAGTAGTAAAAGACTGTGTATTTATGTATTCGTGTGTACAATGATTAGAGGAATACTTTTCGGATACCTTGACAACAATTTAGTTCTTAAAAGGAACGTTGCTTGCGTTTCATTTTACAGGATAACAAGAGAAATAGGATGGCGCCAAATTTCTGTCCGTCTGTTGGCCTTTTTTTCTTCCTTCTCAAATTGAAGACTCTGAATAGAATCATGTTTATCTCTGCAAACCGTAATCAATTTCCAAACAAGCAAACCGAACTCTCACGAAAATAAAAGCAAGGGAAAAAAATCTTGATAAAAAATAAGATATATAAAATGAAAGGAGAAAGGTTCTGCGAAAAATATGAAATTTATACAAAGATGTTTCTATGTTGTTGGAGTAAATATCCTTTCATTCTTTTTCAGAGACTTATTCTGAATCAAAGTTTGACAGTTAATCGACAAACACTTTACACACACACACACACACACACACACACACACACACACACACACACACACACACACACAAACACATATGTATATATATATATATATATATATATATATATATATATATATAACCTCGTTTATTGATTATCCGTCAAACGACTACACGCACTCTCACACACCTATATATTTATATATATATATATATATATATATATATATATATATATATATATAGACACACCATTCTAAATTTGGTTTCATTAATAGTTTCATGAGCAGCTAAGAGAGAAAATCATCAGGTTCCACACTAATAAATGTCTTACTAGCAAATAAAATTATTTGAGAAGCAGACATATTTCATGTTGCTGATAATTACCACCACTGTGATCATTTATGTTACCTTTTAGTCGAAGCATTAGAATTTTTTTTTTGCTTTTGAAGCATATATATATATATATATATATATATATATATATATATATATATATATATATTTATATATATATATATATATATATATATATATATATATATATATATATATATATATATAATCTGTCGCGAAAATACAAGGGGTAAGAGTATCTGATTTGATTGCTCAATGTCAACGGCTATTGACCTATAATAAAATTTATTAGTACATCAACATCAAACGTGCAGAGCCAAAAATTCAGTCTTGTATAAAAATTAAAAAATACACAAAGTCACTTCTTTGGTGTCATTATGATTTTCTTTTGGTCGTGATGTCCACCACATGTTACAAGAAAAAAGTGTTTGGGTGTTCTTACATTGCTTCCGCCGAGAATAGTATTTGAACACAAAATATTAGAACAATTTTTTAATCAGAATATATTTGATATATTTTATACATTTTAATCAAGAAATAGTTTTCCTGTAGAAATATTATGTATTATTTTTTCATGCAATGTTTATATATTCTTTAGAAAAAAAGAAAAAAAAAGACCCGTTACTCCTAATTTAAATACTAATGGAAATAATAAAAAACATTCCGGAAAAATAACTAGTGGCATGGGACTCATTCAAAATTATACATTAAGTATATTAATACTTACGTTGAAACTAGTATACATCATAAATATTAAATAATATTGTTCTCGTTATCAGAAAATAATAATTGAATACTGCTATTAATTTGCAAAATTCTATTTCTTGTAATGAAAATTATTTTAAGAATTCACGTTATTTATATTTGGAAGAAATTAATTCATTGAATGTTCAGTTAATCGAAATAATCAAAGATTTAATATGTAATTGATAATTTATCAATGTAACTAATGAATCCTAACTTATAATATAAATAAACAAAATATTAGTTTTATAAATTCTCGTTTACATATAGAAAATGATATAATAAAGAATGTATTGTACTGGACTAGTTCCTTTTTATTTTAAGGCAATATTAATTAGTTAAATTATTTTTTTAACAATTATTTATCGTTTTTTTAATGTTTGTATTTTATGATAATTTTATAAAGAAATATATAGTTATACTTTATCCTTTAAATTCAATTGTATTCTTTATTGGAAAATATTTTAAATTATTAATTTAATCTGTTTAAAAAAATATAGATCAATATTTCAATATAAAGAATTATATACATATACATGGAAATAGAAAATCGTATTCAAATGTTGGATGTATTAAAAAAAATTAAATAATGGCGATCTGTTTTATAAACAGTGAAATTAGTAAAACATTCGACTTAGTTTCATAGTATTTATGTAATTGCCATGTTATTGTTATAGAAAAGAAAGCATAACAATTGGAGGACATTTTATTTGGCGGAAATTATAAATTCTAAGAATTCATTCTATCATCCATTTCCTTCAAAAAGTTTCATACGTTCTTATTCATTCTATGTAATATATATATATATATATATATATATATATATATATATATATATATATATATATATATATATGTAAAACTATCAATATTAAAATAATTAGGTTTGTCTATTTGAGTATATATATATATATATATCATCATCATCATCATCATGTCACACCGCCAGCGCGGATATCCCTGACCCTCTCTCGCCATTTCTTCCTATCATTCATCGCCTCCGGCAGGTCTTCAGAGTTACATCCTGTGTCCTCACATAGTTGCTGTATGTAAGTTCGTGCTGGTCGTCCTACTTTTGCACATCCATATGTGGGGGTCCACAGGAGTACATCGCTTATGAGCTCGTCCTTGCTTCTCCAGCAGTGTCCCGCGTGTCTGGTTCGTCTGACTTGTATAGTTTTCGTGATGGGGGGCAAGTGTCCGTATAGTTGGAGTCTCGTGGGGTGTAGTCGCCAGGACTTGTTTAATACTGCTCTCAACATTTTTGTGTAATTTCCGTCTAGTTTCCTCTCCAGCCGCTTTGTTAGCGTCCATGTGGTGCATCCATATAGCAGTATCGACACAACCACTGCCTGGAAGAAACTGCGTTTCATTTTATCAGTTAGGTCCGACTTCCATATGATCGAGAGCCTATGGATAGCTGTCCATGCCTTCGTCAGTCATGTGTCGATGTCTTTTTCGGTTGATGAGACGCTACTTCCTAGGTAGGTGAATTTGTCTACTAGTTTCAGAGAGGCTCCGTCTAGTGTGGCAATGTTGCCTGTTTGGTTGTAACACATATATTCAGTTTTGTTTGCATTGACATGGAGGCCAATGCCAGCTGCGGCTCGTTCCAAACTATGCAGTAGTGTCTCTGCTTGATTAGGCGTATTCGCTAGTAACGCCAAGTCATCAGCGTAGTCGGCGTCCGTGATTGTTTTTGCGGGGTACCTTTTGCTTCTTCTCTTAGTCAGCTCGAAGCCATTTTCTCTGATTTTGTCGATCGAAGTCCTAAGCACATAGTCTAGACAGATGATAAAGAGGTACGGGGCTAGTGTGTCTCCTTGTAGTACTCCTGCAACAATGTCGAAGTATTTCGTGTCTCCATCTGGTGAACGTACTTTCACTTTGGTGTTTCTGTAGAGAATCATTATCGCTGCTACTGTTTCTTTTGGTAGGCCGTATGCTAGTAGGATTTGCTCCATCTTCCCTCTGTGTATGGAATCGAAGGCCTTGGTAAAGTCGACAAATAGTAATGTCGCCTGTAAGTTTTTTGCCCGAACGCCTTCAAGGATTCTACGGATGGTCAGTATTTGTGAGGTTGTGGATCTATTTCTCCGGAAGCCGTTTTGGTTTTTCCTAAGGATGTTTTCTATTTTGGGTTCTATGCGGTTTCGTAGTATGGCATTGTAGATTTTGGCTGCTATGGATATATATATATATATATATGTAAAAGTGTTATCCCTCGGTAGTTCTTGGCTAGTCCTAGGTCGCCTTTTTTAGGGAATGGAAGGATGCATCCCTTCGTCCATCTTTCTATCCTATTTTGACTATAGACTGCGTTGCATTGCCGGAGTAGTATATCGTCGAATTGTCTCGTCTTCCACACTTCTGGGGGATCTCGTCTAGCCCTGTGCTTTCCTATTTTTAATTCTTCCGAGAACTGAGTCGAGTTCTTCTTTGGTGAAAGGACCTAGTTTAACGTCTAATTGCTTACTAATAATTCTGGTCATCGGTTCATCCGTTATTTCCGGTGGGTTTCCTAGTAGATTTTTGAAATGCTGTTCCCACAGTTTTACTCTTTCTTGTTGGCTTGCAGCTTTCAATTTTGCTTTGGCTGTGCTCTTCCTTCTACTTACTTCGTTTATTGTTTGCCAGGCTATCCTGGATTGTCTATCTTCCACCGAGTCTTTAATCTTATCTATCTGAATTTGTATGTATTCTGCCTGTTCTTTTAGATATATTCCTGTTAACTGATGTTGAGCCTTTTCTAGTTTTCGTGCATTTGTGTTTGTTGGGTTCTTTTGGTAGCTTTTGGAGGCAGTTTTCACAAGTGCACGTTTTTCTCTAACCGCTGGCGTTTCCCAAGGGGCTCTTTATTTAGTTCTAGGTTTTGTTGGAATACACTTTGCTGCCGCCTCAAGGTGTGCTTTTACAAAAATTTCATATTCGTCATTTGGGGTACCTTTTTCTGCCTTCTCTTGTAGTGCTTCGCATCTGTTTCTTAATTCTAATGCATATTTATCTCTAATATCTCTGTTGTTGAGTAGGGCCCAGTCATAGTGCTTGGTTGTCGCTTTACGTGTGGCGTTTTTTCGTAGGCTTAGACGTACTTTGGCCGTAACTATTCGATGATCGGAGGACACACCCTCGAAAGAGGAGTATGCCTCGCAATTCATCGCACTGTTTTTCCATTTCCCGTTTATAAGGACGTAGTCTATCTGTGCTTTAGTCTTATTCGCGTATGTGTAGGTCCATAATTTCCCCTCCCTTTTTTGAAAGTTTGTATTGAGGCATGTTAATCTATTTTCTATCATGAAATCTATTAGATGTTGTTCATTCCTGTTTGATGCGTTGTGTAGGCTGTATTTGTTGTGTCTGTTTTTCCCGATTTGTGCATTCATATCTCCGCCAATGACTAGCAGGTTGTTTTTCGGAATGCTAAGTACTAGGGAGGATAGATCTTCGTAGAAGGTGACTATTTCGTTTTCTTCGCTAACATTGGTAGGGCTGTAGCAGGAGATAATTGTTGCTTTGGGGTTGCCATTAAACGTTGCGGCCATAATCCTAAGTTGTATTCTCTCAATGCTGTTCAGTGTTTTTAACTCGCTTGGTCCTAGAAGCATTCCCACCCCTCCTACCGATGCATTGATAGAGTTTTTCCATGCGAATACAGTCACCAGCATCCATCCATTACCAGTTTTGTGATACTTGATATCTTCGGTGTGCGTGTATCGGTGCTCTTGTATGCAAATTATGTCTATCTTATGTTCTACGGCTGATGCAGTTAGCTCTGATAGTTGACCTATTCTATTTAGGGTTCTCACGTTAAATGTCGCTACCTGTATTGTTTGTTTGCATCTTAGTAGTTTTTGTTTGAGCTCTGTAGCTGATTTTTCGAACACTGAGGCCAAGGCTCCAACCTCAGCAGGACGCGCCCCTTTTTTACCCGCGCGAAGAGCGATGCGGTTTATGTATCTGGTTTGAGTACGAGTCATGGTTATCTTTCGCTGGCTGTTTTTATTCTCATCTATAGAAGCCACTCTTATAGATGAGCAGCAGTAGTTCCCCGATCGAACTGACAATCCTGAGCGTTAAGCCGCAGGACTCACACGTACATCACGCTGCTTCCCATGTGTATGTGTTAGAAAAAAAAAAAAAAAAAAAAGAAAAAAGGAAAAAAAAATTTTTTTTACCTTAAGTTTTAACTTGGTTAAAGTCCTAGACTGCTGTCTGTTAAAATTCAAAGACATTTTGGGGTATATTTCAGCCTATCATCCGATTCCGGCCCTGACAGGTTTTTATTTTATTGGTAGAATTCGATTTTTGACTTCGGTTGCTTTTTTTTTTTTTTTTAATTTTTAACTGACAGTGTGCAATAAGACTTCTAAGCTTAAAAAAGTTCTATTTCTGTTTGCCCTGTATACTAACGCATTCGACCAGCGTCGTTATACGTCATTTTATTTTATTTTATTTATTCTTATTTTATTTTTATTTTATTTATTTATTTATTTATTTTTTCCTTGGGGGGGGCAATTTTGGGGTTTTCTTTAGCAAATTTAGAAGTTCGTCTTCCAAAAGTAAAGTTTTTCCTGAAAATTAAGTCGCATAAGTCTTCATTCTTCATTTAAACAACACAGAATACAGCTGAGATTTAAGACCTTACTATTTTAAATCAAATGTGCATTTTAAATGAACAGTTTAGTAGAATTAATTTACTGACCTCTGTGAAAAAACTTCGGGAAACGGAATCACTTCCAACGTATGCATACTATTTCAACAAATGAAGGAATGAATTATTACTAATTTTTAATAGTATTTATATTAAAGGTTCCACTCCTATATTATGGTCATCTACTGGGGTGGACAGAGAGAGAGAGAGACAGAGAGAGAGAGAGAGAAAGAGAGAGGAGGAGTCAACTCTTTTATGGCTTTCGTCTTTAGCACGTGTTAGACTACATTTGAGGTGTTTTTTTTTCTTTCTTTCTTTTCTTGGGGGGGGGGGAAGTGTGCGAGGAGCAAAGAGAGACGACGGGAGGTGTACGAGTAGGAAGAGGCGACAGCGGCAACAGCGGCGGTGGAGACAGCAACACCTACCACTTTCCCTTATATATATATATATATATATATATATATATATATATATATATATATATATATATATATTTTAATGACGAGGATATTTATGTAAAGGGGCGGGAAGATTCTTTGAACATTAAATATTAATTCAAAATTAGAGTTTTTAATTTCTTGAGTACTTAATTCCCCTTCAACATTTTTATGGTTAATTAAAGTTTTTTTTTTTTTTAATTTATTTTTATTCTGTTTTATTTTGTTTTATAAGGGAGAGTTTAAAACTACATTAATTGAAGGAATTAACATATGTATAAGATATAAACGAAGACTATATGAAGATAATCATCTTGTTTACAGTGCTACATTATTCAGAAGATTACACCTGCTATAAAAAAAATGCATATGTTCAAATTAGGATGGGTTGATTTAACTCTTTTTAATACAAATAAGTAAATGAGGAATTGGGATTAGTTTTTCGGTAAAAAAATATTAGATTCATTATTTTTTTTCAAAGACTTTCTTCAACAAATAGACGATTACAACTTGATAACTAATTTCCCTATCCACTGTATCTCTAATTTTTTACCTATCACTCTACGAATATTCTCAATATCTATCCTTTAAACATTTGTATATAATTAGTGGTGGGTTCTGTATTTTATGTATTTTATTCCATATATCAATAAAGGTTGAGTAAATAATTCAGATTTTGACATCAAACAAATCAAAATTTTCTGAAGTTTGAGTGACAGCAATTATCTTCAAGTCTCCTGGACTCTTCTCATTACTCTGCCAGATCTCAATAATGCAGGAGTTTTTATATTCTCCACTCGTCCTGTTATTTCCAAATCCCTTCAAAATATTGACTAATTGAAAAGAAGATCACAAATAAGTTCATTGATAGTGCTTCATTTGAAGGGAGTCAGTTTAAATAAAAGACCTAAACATTCAGTTTACCAAAAGACAATTCACGTGAAACTTTTACCAATATTATTAAAAGATTCGTTGTAAACAATAGAACTGAATGTTATTGAGGATACAACGTTTAGATGCTGTGATTATCAAGTTTCATCTGCCTCCACTCCAACGTATCGGTGGCTGTTTATACTATTTTGTCAAAGGAAAATAAAAAGAAAAGAATAATGGTTTGTTTATGATTGATTTCACCTGCGAGTTGCTTTTGAACGTCAAACGCTACAAGTAAAAGTTTGATTGTTTTCTTTGCTTTCATGTTAGATTCTTTATAAAAATTAGTTTCTTTCAATGTAATGTGTAATCTGTTTTCTGTTACTTGAACCTGCTCTGATTTCTAAAGAATATATAATGTTGTTTGTGATTAGAAACTTGGTATTATTGAAAATACTGTGTCCACTATTTTCATCTTCACAGCGTAACATTAAAAACAAATTCATCACAAGTTATTGTATCGGTTGCTGATTAGGGACACAATAGACATACAATAATATGTTGATAATCTAAAAAGGAATATATGGCATACTGCAAAAAAAATGATTTTAATATTCCAGCTTAATTTTCCTTTAGTGGTTGTTAAGAGATAAAGTTTACCTTATAAGTTTTATTTTTCCATTTAAGTTGCATCTATTCCAACTGTTGATAGTTGATTCCACGAATGAGAAACCTTATTTTTTAAAGCATTTTTAATTTTCCTCCAGCTCCGTGGGTTACAATACGCCGACTGTATCCCTTGCAGAGAATTAAATCTCTCCCAAAATCGAACCATGTGTTAGCCGTCTGTGGCAGCCTGTAATAGCAGGTGATGGGATCCTGGTTGTTGAGCGTTCAATAACTCACGTTCTAAGCGCTCATGTAATCAGCAACAATCCATTTTGACCTTTAATTGAGCTAGACGAGCTGTCGAAGAGACCTGATTCAATCGTATGACTAGTCATGTCAAGCCTTGACACTCTCACGTACACATGTCCAACATTCGGCGACCGAGGTTCAAAGAAAGCTATGGAATGGCTATATATCACTGGCGCTCCACTGTACTTGGGTAGATAAATTAGCTGTTTAACTGTCCTGAATAAGTATGTCAAGGCGCTTATGTTTTCGCTTTGACATCTCCGAAAACAGCGTTCTGATGTGGGAGGATATTAAAATAATGAATGGCCTAAAAGTACTGGTAAAGACAACCCCATAGGTCACTACACAAGGAACTCATCTGGTATTGTTAGAATGAAGTTTGTTTCTATATTCGTCAAATATAGAATCTTAAAATGGAGGAAGTCACATTTTCATAAATATCACATTTTTTTAACTGAAAAAAATATATGCACAAAAATTAACAGGGAAATGGCTTTTAAAAAACCCAACAAATCTAAACATTGCTTAATTCTCCCCGTATACTCTATTTGAAATCACTATTCATTTAAAAAGCTAACGATGCAAGAGGGGGAACCTCAAACGAAAGAATCTCTCTCTCTCTCTCTCTCTCACTCACTCACTCACTCACACACACACACACACACACACACACACATATATATATATATATATATATATATATATATATTATATATATATATATATATATATATATACACAATTTTAATGCACAAACGTTTTCCCGGAAATAAAAATGATATGCAAATTAAAAAATGTTACTAACTCAACAAGGTGTCACAGTTATTAAAAATTTGGGCATTATGAATATGCGTATACAGGAAGACCAGAAGGCAAAAGAGAAAACCAAAAAGAACCTGAAAATCCTGGTGAATTTGATAGGAATACCAAGTGTGTAAACTGAGCTGGAGATTAGCTGGTGAATGTTAGAAAATTTGAATTTTGTAAGAAAGAAAGAAATAGTGAGAATCAAATGCACCCAATAAATTACTTTTCCAGAGGGCATAAAAGAAAAAAAAGTTTTCCATGCTAAATATTTCATACACCAGTATGGTGAAAGGAACAGAAATAGGCTCATTATCGGCCTTATAATTTAGTTCCTTAACTATTCTTCTGGTGTCCTAGTGCGGAGTCCATAACGGTTTATGTAGTAGCGATCACTACCATTTTATAATATTTCTCACTAAACCAATGCCAGAAGAGAGTTCTGTTTTTTTTTAACTTCAAAGAGATGATTGGTTTGAATTTTATGACCTCTACTTACTATTAATCAATAGCAAAATATTAACAAATATAAAGAACCTACAGACGACTTTCTCACAGGTAATTTTTGATATCGTAGAACTAATAATTCAGCAAATGCACATAGCAGATAAAACGTTGGTGTAACGTAAAATGCAATGAAGCCACAAAACAACGAAAAAAAGCTGTTTGAAAGATTAAAAACTATCGACAGAACTATTAGAAAGCAAGTGTAAAGCTAAGGCGTATCAGTTATGAGTAAATGTGAAAAGATTAAGTTTTTAAACAAACCAACAAAACATCAGTTATAAACGTTTAGAAAATCATCGAAAAAAGAGGGGAAACTATTCATCTACCACTGCTTTACAATTAAAAACCTTAATGGGACTAGATTATCTGAATAAAAAAAGAAAGAAAGAAAAATCTAATTGGCAAATCAATTTGAAAACATCTCAATCATCCATTAGTTTGCTACTTTTAAGAAATATAAAAGCAAAACAGAAAAACGAAGAACTTAATTTCATTTCAATTCGAATCATACAGAATATTGTAAAAGCATTTTCTTAATGACTTAAAGGAAAGAATCCATAAATAAGTTCCAATAATGCTGTTGAACCGGACAAAATTCAGTATAATTTCTTGAAATAATTTCTTGAAACATCTACACGAGATATTTCTCCAGTTATTTCTTGACATTCTGAATACCATATTGAAATCTGGTGAAATCTCAAAAACACGACGATAGCATCAATTACCCATATTGCCAAAACAGAAAGGATGCCACAGAAGCTAGAATCTAACGATCTATCTCTTTAACCAGTCGCATCTGTGAAACTATAAAAATATAGTGGAATCTTGCTTGGTTGCTTTTATGGAGAGAAATACGATACTAACGAAGGACCAAAAGATATTCCAACAAGACCGATGTACAACTGTCAAAAAATCAAAATTGTTCCATTTTAATCCCTTATTCTAAAAGACTTAATACGCTGAAATTATGTTGAAGTATTTTTTTGTGTGTTAAAAATTCCTACGATATTACCTTTAATACTCTGCAGGATTTTTCCAATTTTAGCTTGAAATTCAGAATGACTATTTTTATTTAGAACTTCATATCATATCGGGATTTCATTTTAATTTGGAATTAATTTGACTGATTTGCGCAACAAAGTGATTGTTTTATCTCTTAAACTATTCGTTATAAATAGAGTTACTAACATTATCAATAATTGATTTGACTACCTATTTGTGCCTGATAGTTCTGTCACCTGCTCATCACCTCATATGGCGATAATAAAAAAAAAACCAAAAAACAAAAACAGGAGTAAAATTGTCTCATCAAAATAGAAAGATGATTCAAAGTGAATGGCTTCCACTTCTCCACGTCCAAGTCTGTAATCATTTTTGTAACAAAAACATTCCCTCAAATTCTTAACTTACAATGTATAACTACAATATACCAACTGGTCAACAAACCGTATACCAATAATTATTCTTTGATGGTAAGTCTAATTTAAAAGCCAATGAAATATTAACGATAAAGATGCCAACCGTGGAACTCTTAAGTTATTAGAGATGGAATAATGTGCGAATATGAAAGAATTATTCAAGCTCTTCAGATCATTTGGGATATCAGAACTGAACTATGGTTGCACTGTTAATAGCTCTGATCACGAATCATATCCCAAAACTAAAATTTATCTGTAATTAGGGATTCCGAATTTTCCCGCAGACTTTCTGTATATCTGCAAGTAGAGCCTACAGATTAAAGCCAACGAACACTTATGGCATCCCTGATGCGAAAATCTATTCCTCCAAAATCATGTTAATTTTTTTTATGTCCACAGAATCATAAATGTAAGCTCAACATACCACCCTCTTAGATAATAAAGCAAAGAGCTATGAAACCATTCAGCATCAAGTTAGAAAAAGCACACATAGAACAGTTATAGACTTTAAAAAATCCTGAATACTTCATTTCTCAAAGAACACACAGGCTGTTGAATATATATATATATATATATATATATATATATATATATATATATATATATATATATATATATATATATATATATATATTCCTGGCATCAGAAAGAAAAAATTAAACCCAATCTCAGTTTAAGAGCATTTCTAAGTCATATAAAAATATTTCTATAAACACTGATGAACTATGGGAGAAAAAAAAAGGAAGTCCTGGCATTCACGGAAGCAAATACAATCATAAGAAATGCCACTGGCTTATACAACGCTGAGATCGCACTCATTAATCTATTTCTTGGTATAAGAAATAGAAACCCTAAAATATACCATCTCACGTTAAATCCAAATTAATAGCACTGAAAAACGGACAAAACAAATCCTTGAATTAATTAGTTCATAGATAGAAATAACTCTTCTTAAAAGCAAAACCACCAACCGATCTTGGATACAGAATTCATAGGAATACATGAGGAGGAAAAAGCAAACAAAACTGACAAAATAATCCCCAAAAAGTAAATTCACAATGCTGAAACAAATCATCGGATAATGTATCAACAATAGGTGCCAGGAAATATAGAGAAACTGTAAAAGTGAACTATTCGACAATTTACAATCAACAATTAATGAATAGCATACAGGATGTAAAAAGCAAACTTGTCGACATTAAGTGACTAGAAATATGTATAAATTGTAAAAGTAAACTATTCCATAATATACAACCAACAATTGATGAATGGCATACAGGATGTAAAAACCCATGAAGTTGTGGCTAGAATGTAGATTGGGTAAATATTACACATTCATTTCTCTCCTCCTCCCAAAAAATTACGAAGAAAACAAGCATAAATTGTATATCAAAAGCACTGCACAAGTAGCATTAGTTAGCTGCAAAGATTTGGATTAGATCTGATCAAGCCCTTAACTGATAATAAATAAAACTTATTCGTTAAAAACTGATCCAAACAATAAAACAATACGTAAAATAGATAAAATTACAGATGAAAATCTAGATATTTAAAAATAAATTCATACCAAATTTTCTACCAAAAGTTGTTTTCAAACAACGATAGAACCCAAATAAATCAGAAATACTATTAAAAATTTGAAAGAATAATTTTTTTAGCATTTTGTAACGCACAATATTTGGTATGTTGCTAAGCCAAAGCTGATAAAATAAATCTTTTCTGAAACATCTGAACAAATGTAATCAAATACAATCATACAACCCGAAACCTTAACCCTAAAACCCTCATAGAACCAGTCTATCTTTTTCGTTATATAAATATTTATAACAATGCAATGTCCATTAGGTATCAAAAGGATTCATTTTGTAAAATAACATAAAAAATCCGGTAAGCCTTTTACCTGATAATATTATATATATATATATATATATATATATATATATATATATATATATATATATATATATATATATATATATTAAAGAAAATCCCCAGCTAAAATTGCCTGGTATCCTGTGGGTTTTTTTAAGCAATCACAATCATTTGCTTTCAATTTGATAATGTCTAATAACGTATAACTGCAAGCATTTCCTTTCTCCTTAAAAACTAGGCACTAAATTGAAAGAAAACAGTTTCAGTGAAAATTAATGTATAGCATAAT
This sequence comes from Sepioteuthis lessoniana, assembly GCA_963585895.1. Classification (NCBI taxonomy): domain Eukaryota; kingdom Metazoa; phylum Mollusca; class Cephalopoda; order Myopsida; family Loliginidae; genus Sepioteuthis; species Sepioteuthis lessoniana. Next base: position 95,070,379 of record OY757906.1, on the reverse strand, counting down.
GTAAATCACACTGTTGTACACATTTATATTTTATTTGCTTTAACAAAATATTCCCAACATGATATGAAGAGTATCCCAAATGATGGTGCGGACACGTTTTCCCTTTCCTACCACGACTAAAATGGAGGAAAATAAATACTCTTTTTTCATAAATATGCAGATATTCTTAATTCGGTTGGTGTATAATTTGATCTCAAATAAGCTTATGGTAAATATTTCGGTGTTTTCTTTGCCTTCCTTGCCAAATTATTAAGTAAAAACAAAACAAAACAAAACATTTTCATGTATGGATTAAATCATTAAATGTCACTCTCAAAAAGAAAAAAAAATATTTAGATATTAAAACAAAACAAAATTTAAAAAATGCATATAAATTGAATAAATAAATTAAACATACTTGAAATGTGTGAAGACTTCTTTAAAATATCTTAATATAAAATGTTCATTAATCACATATGATACTCAGTTATTACAGTTGACTTCGATTTATCATATTTAGTCTATTATGCACCATGGTATTAAATGTATTTCCTCATTGTCTTACTGTCACTGTTAAGCGTGTTAGTATTTCAATTGCAGTACTACATTTTTCTTTACCGGTTCATTGGCCGGTGTGGGTTGAGTATTCGCCAATGGTCCAAGAGACTTGGGTTCAATCGCAGGTCGGATCATACCAAAGACTTTAAAAATTGTACTTGATACCTCCTTGCTTAACACTCAAAATTATAAGGTACGTATCAAGGGTAAAGTGGAGCAATCCAGGGAAAGCAGTAGTGCCCTCCCCTACACCTCGGTGAATTAGCTATTTAAAAGGGAGCCTTCTGGTCGTCCTCGACTACGGTCGCCAACAACAACTTACTACTTTTTTAAACTGCTCATAGTATTATTCTCGAGCTGTTAATACACATAAACTATGAAATAATAATTTGGTACAAATTATCTAATAATAAAAAGCTTTTCAAAAACTTCTTTAATTAGAAAAAATTAAAAGCGCAAAAATGAAAAAGAAAACGAGAAAATAAAATATTCAGGTTCCGTTTCCATGACAATTATAGCAACCTGATTTGTCATCATTTTAATATTACATTGTATCTGACGAAAATCTATCAGTGAAATATGAATAACGAAAAAATCTGTCATTTCAACATTGTTTTCAAATCTTTCAGTTATATATTTTTAAATATAGGTGTGAGTGTCTTTTTCAGAGAGTGACGCAATTTAGATGTTTAACAATTATAACCCAGACTCACAAACTATATGATGACATTAGCCGGCACCACACTGTCGAATACAATTGAAGTTTGAAGAGGGACTGTTTCAAGCCTGATTTTAGTAGACCCCCGACGACACTGTGAAAAAAATAATAGAAAAAGACACTACGTATCATTTATTATTCATGCTAGATAATGAAAATTAACCTCGTCTAAATTTCACTATAAGCTTTCATTCTTGAAAATGGCCAAAAACGGCCGAAGATACTAGAAAGGAGGATTTCTAAATTCATAAAATCAAGAATTACTTCCGTTTATTCATGAACAAGACAAATCTTTTACGAAGTTATCCATGCTCTCTTCTATATCATATATAATCATGATTCTCTCTGTCTCTCTCTGTCTCTGTCTCTGGCTGTCTCTCTCTCTCTCTCTCTCTCTCTCTCTCTCTTCATGTGTATACATACATAGTGGAACGATAAAATTGTCGCCCTAGAAATGACGACATGATTCCATTTCCATTGAAGGAAAACCGGTTTTCTTTTTTGTTGTAGATCATCTACTAGTTGGCCAGTTGTGTACAAATCCCAAGAGCGATAGGAGCCTTCTATCATGTCAGAAAGTGACGCAATGTTCAACGAGCGAGATCGGAGATGCGCCGTTGTACAACACATGCCCTCTACCGATCCAAGTTATGACAACAGGACCATTGCCAGCACCCTCAAAATGCAAATCTGTATTGCTACGAATAACAGAGACGTGTGCAGGGTGATGAAAATAAAGTTTCCAGTTACGGCTATGGTCTTTGGTGTGGTTTCAAGTTAGGGCTACATCATGACCCCTCACATCTTCGAAGTTGGCCTTAATGTCAACACCAAAGTGTACCTGGATATGCTGAAGAGTGTGGTGATCCCCTGGTGCAATCAGGTGGCCGATGGCAGACCCTGGGTGTGGCAGCAGGACTCGGCGCCGGCTCACAAGTCCAAAGAGACCAAGGCTTGGCTTCAGAAGGAATGCTACGACTTTGTACCCTTCTCCTACTGGACCCCTCCTCCCCCGACCTGAACCCGCTGGACTACTTCGTTTGGTCATACGTCGACAACATCACCAACATGACCTCCCTGATCACCGCCATCCACCGAGAATTCGCCGAGCTCCCGCCGGCGCTTGTGGAAAAGACATGCTCCCAGTTACGGATCCGTATCGAGGCGGTGATTGAGGATGAATGCGGCTACATTAAATAGATGTCAGCTTTACGACATAATCAAGTTACCCGAATCAATTTTTTTAATAAAAAGTTTTGAAATAATGCTGTAGTGTTGTTTTCTTTATCATTCCACCCTGTATATATATATATATATATATATATATATATATATATATATGTATAAGAGGCTCATGGTTCTTATTAGCACACTTGGTGAGTTAATGGAGGATCATATGTTGTAGTATTATTAAATAGAGCTCAATATCAATGATAGAGCATTTACAAACACACACACACACACACACACACACACACATATATATATATATATATATTAGGAACCCTTGAAATTCCATCTTGATGATCATCATCATCCTGTCGCTCTGCCTGCATGGATCTCCCTGACCCTCTCCCGCCAACCGTCTCTATCATTGCTCCCGGGAAGTCTTCAAGACTACATCCTGAATTAGCACAGAGCCGTTGTATATAGGTTCGTACTGGTCGTCCTGCCTTTGCTCGTCCATGTGAAGGGGTCCACTGGAGTATGTCGCTTATGAGTTCGTACTAACTTCTCCAACAGTATCCCGCATTTCTGGTTTGTCTAACTTGGATAGTTTTCGTGATGAGTTGCAGGTGGCCGTACAGCTGCTGTGTTGTGGGTTGTTGCCTCCAGAACTTGTTCAATATTGCAAGCAGCATTATTATGTAATTATTGTCAAGCTAGTTCTTCATACATTTTGTTAGCGTCCATGTCGTGCGTCCATATAGCAGTATCGACACAGCCGTTGTTTGGAAAAAAAACTGCGTTTCATTTTATGGTTTAGGTGTGCCCTCCTTTTGACCGATAGCCAATCGAAAGCTGTCAATGCCTCAGCTAGTCACCTGTTTATGGGTTTGTTAGTCTTGATTGATAAGACACTGCTTCTGAGGTAGGTGAACTTTTCTACTAGTTCCAGAGAACAACCATTTGGCGTGGAGATGTCGCTTCTTAGATTAAAGCACATGTGTTCCCTCTTGTATTGAGAATTTTTATTATGTTCTAGTTTAGGTAATTTGTGTGTGTTTTTTCTTTTGACTCTCTCTTTCTCTCTCTCTCTCTCTCTCTCTCTATATATATATATATATATATATATATATATATACTCCAGTGCTAATATTTTAGCATACGAATACTCCTCTGTAAGTGACATTTAATTCTGCACAAATAGCTTGATTTAAATGCATTCAACTTGTACTTTTCAACATGTTACATTTCTTTTCAAACATAATCCACCCACTCTTTCCCAGAAGTAATCGCCTATGAAGAGCTGTAGATGCTGGAACGAACCGAATCTACGTGAATCATAATAATGATTGTCTCAATAAGAAAATGTCGTTCACTCGAGAAGGCAGGTTGGCAGCAAAGGTGATAGATCAGAACGAAACTTCCCATGGTGGGTCAAGGGTCACTCTCGAGTAACTGTTCTCCATAGACCCCGGGTGGCACCGTTAGTATAACCTTTCTCTGACCCCAGGTAACCCATTCATAAGTTGAGTCTTGTCGTATTGAATACAACAAAAGTTCTACTTTCTCTATGTTTTCTGCCTTCACCTCATTCATGCATTTTACAGTTCACAGTCGCTGAAAGACATATTTCCTATTTTCTCACACTTTTACCGTCTTGTGTTCATTTTTTTCTTGTTTTCATTTCGCAATAGTTGTTTTTATTTTTTTCCTTGTAGAGTTTTCACGCTCAGATATATTTTTAAAACATTATTATTAGTAAAATTTTCTCTAAACCTTATATATTGAAATGAAACTATTTATTTCTTTTTTTTTCACATTTTCTTTTGTAAATTTGTGTATCTTTCAATGTTTTCAGCTTTTTCCTTAGCATTTTTCCTCCACTTTACTTATTACAATTAGTCGTCTTATATTTTTAATAGTTTTATCAATTAGTCTCTTCATATTTTTCTAATTTTTACACTTCGAATTCGTTCTTTTTTCCCTCTGTTTCTTCTTTTTAAAATATACGTGTTTTTCGGTGTTTTTCTTTCTTTCGATATTTTCTGTCTCACTTTCCATCCGTGTTCCTGTCTCGTTTTCGATCGATCCCCCAGCATTTATTGTTTGAACTTATCTTATTTTTCCTGTTACAGATTTTTTGTTTTTTTGTTTTGTATTATTTTTTTATTTTTTCTTAATTATCTTTCTCTACTTTACGCCCAATAAGAGGTGACGGTAGAACATGTCAATTGCATCTCTCACAATTAGGTAATACATCTTGCCCCAAATAGAATGGGATATGGGCATAACAATAAATTACACGTAATGTTTTTTGAACTTTAATGAGTAGAATGCACCCTCATTGTCAGTACTCCCGGTTTTAATCAGACCCTGGAATCTTAATAATATAGAGTTAGTAATATAGAGTTAGATCTATAGATCAAATATAATCTTATCGGAAATCATACTTATTAGCAGGACCAGAGGAAATACCATAGAAATACACAGAAAAAAAGCGTTCTTTGAGCAAGAAAGGATGATTTGCATTTTTTTTACATATAAATCCGATTGTTACCTTTGCAATAGATAATAGAATAGATAAAAGAACCATATACAATAATAGAACCATATACAATTACAACCTATTAGATACTTAATGCTCATATCATCTTTAGTATTCATTTCTATTTAAACTACAAGATCAATATATTTTGGCATACTACTTATGCAATATTTCCATCATTATTGCTTTCCATTATATATAGAATAAATTAATAGCAATCACTTCATAGAATATAAACAGTATTTTTATTCAAATGATAAGCTTCCATTCCATAGCAACTGGCAACACTGTAAATGGACTTGGAAGTAAGTCAATATATTTGAATAAGATGGTATTTGACCGTATTATTACGTTCCCTTCCATGATTATCAGGGTTAAATTCTTTAACATTTGTCGGCGCACAGTAGAAAAAGGGATGTACTATTGCCCCAAATAGACACTCATTCAAGAAGGATCAAACTCACTTTATAAAAAATTCTGAAATAAATGCTTCAAAAATTATTTTTAAATTGAATTTCGGTCGGCAAAAGCATAGTATATTCAACCGTGTTTTAGCTGAAGAAGCAACACGTATGTAGAAGAATATCCCTATTGATTTAGGGAGATGTGAACAAATATTCCTTGTTTGATAAAGGGAGGAGATGTGCAAAAGTACAACTCGTGAGAAGGGAGAAAAAGATCTTACTTGGCTTTAGAAATAGATATGGATGAGCAGCATAACGTAAGGATTTAACACAAGCAGATTTTTTTTAATTAGATCGGTAAACTGTAAACTATTTCTGGGGACAAAAGTGGTTGTCATTGTTTAAATAGAAATGGTTGCTTGAGAGAATACTAATGTTAAGCTTAACTCAATATGGATTGACTTGCCAGAAAATTTGTGGCAGCTACATATATTTGAATATTAATGCTTGAAATACTTGAAACCATAGAACCTTGTTCAGTAACTTTTTAAAGTTATTTTAAGGTATAATTGTTCACAATGGACTTTTATGAATTTCTTGAAAACATACCTGAGTAAATTGTTAGATAAGAATAGCTTGGAAATAAGTGATAGAAATACTAAGAAATTTGATAACTATTGCGTAAAAATACTTCATTTGTTACTTGAAATCATAACTGCCCCGAATCATTATTATTGGATATGACTACTTGAAACCATATAACTTCATAAGCAAATGATTAAAAACAAATTGCGATTTAAAAACTATACAGGGATGAATTTTGAAAATATAAACTTATAATTTCAATGGAACATCTACAAATTAATTAAATTATGGCATTGAAGAAAATGATAATATGGGTACAAAAATAAACCAAAAACTATTTTTTTAAAGATTTTGTTCATTTTTAACATTCGTTCTTTCTTAACATGTTTGTTATGGTTTCATCATTCGTGTTTTAGTTGCATTCTCTTTTCCAATTCTTACTATTTTGCTCGGTCAATCACCTATTTTTATATTTTTGTTTCTCCAGTCAATTTTTTCTCGTCCTTCGAGACATATTTTATAAATTTTCCTAAAGCCAACATCATTTATACCCACCTGAAACTTTTTAGCTTTTCTCTCTTCCAGTCGTCTTTCCTGTGTTACATTCATCCAGCCAAAGATTTAAAATTTCATTCCTTTTTACTCTTTGAACTTTTGATTCTTTTTTGCGTTGCTGACTTAGTTTCATTCCATTTAAGATTTTCTTTTTCCATTTAAATATTTTAACCTTTTATTCATTATTTCGTATTTTTAGCGTTTTATTAATCATTTTCGATACTTTTAGCATTTATTTATCCTTATTGAATATTTCATTCTTCCTGTCAGCCCTTTAAGCACTTTTATTTGTTTTGATTTTTCAGAGTTTCATTCTTCATTTATATTTTAAGCATTTCGTACATGCTTTCAAATTATTAGCATTGTGTGCATCCTTTCATATTTAAAAATAGAATTTTGTAAATTAGTCGTGTTCGTGTCTACCCTAGATTACCTTCTGACGATCATATTAGAATACATGCAAGAAGAAAAATGTAGCTATATCTGGTCAGACGGTGCAATAACTAAAATATCTGCATCGCAACAAAGAGACCATGATCAAATTGACTGACGATGGGACATATTTGTATTTGAATCTTTCAGAATGTATCAGAATTTACTATTCGATAATATGTTTTTCTTGTTGATAGCAAATAAACTTCCTTCTATTATCAAACAGGAATACTATTTCCATGATTGCTATCTGAAATATTCAGAATCGCAGCACTCTCTATACTGAGGTTGTAAAAATACATTTCAAAATATTATAGTCTGCATTAAGTCAGTAATTTCTTTTCTGTTAGGCGACAGCCACATTATATGAAATTGTAGTAGGTTTCATTTACGCAGAATATATCAACCTACTCAATTTGCATATTCCAGGAACAATTTCATTGAAGAATTTTTATAGAAGAATCGCATCGTTAAATGTATTCTTGGAATAAACGATTCTTATATAGACTATTGTTTATCTACGAGATTGTACTTTACAAATTTACATCGTCATTGATATGCAATTTACCGAAAAAAATTACTTTATGAATGTGATGCATATTACTTTTTTTCAGTCTAATCTATGCAAATGATGTCCATGAAACCAATATGACATATGGGAAAAATATACTGCATTTATTATCTTGTGTCTGAAATTGTTGATAAATTATTTCGATTTTACCTGGTCACAAGAGAGATAGATTTTCTGTCATAATATCAAGTAATTCATATGCATTTATAATTAACCATATTTTATACGAGATTGCATTTCCGGAACCCCTTTAAAAAGCATGGATCTATCTGTTCTGCTGCTGTGGGGAAATAACAAGAAATAGTTCAGGCTTTAGCCTTAATACCACAACAAGTCTAGAAGAAAAACCCTGAATTCAAACGAGTAGTTATTTTTATAAAAATTGCCCTTGTATTACATGCTACCAAGAGCTGAGAGTTTTGTTAAATATATTGAAAATTATAGTTAAAATGATTTTATTGCAGTGATATCAATTCGTTATATAAAAGTTATGGCTAATAAAAACTAGACCAGTTTCATGTAATTTAAACAACATGTATGTGTATTAACCAACTATCATTTCATAGATAGTCATTGAAAAACATTGTAAATTTTAATACACTTGATTATTCTGCCTGCTGCAATGCATTATGTATTGTCCCTGATGCTTAGAATACGCTATTGCGTCGAATACACTAAGGCTTAGACTCTATGATATGAAGAGTAGGTAAGATCCCAATGGAAAGGTACGTCATGTGTTATACAATAAATTACATCTGGTACTGATATTCCAGTTATTAGCTCTGGGAACTGTGAAGTACTCCTTCATTGCTATTACTCTCAAGCCCACTCTGATCCTGACTGATAGTATCCATTAGGGTTCCATCAATAGAATAAAAAAAAACGATTCTGTTATTTACTACACTTAATCATATTTACCAACCCCTCCGCTCGGGCAGGATATGACATAAGGTCAATTTTTAAGCGGAGTTTAACAGGTTTGAATTCAAAGTTTTCCTTCTCCTGGATTAGTTGCCTCTCCAAGGCAACTAGTCTGCCCTACTATTTACCCATAGCTGGAGGGAGAATAATTGGATTCATACCTTTTCCCAAGGGTATTAGTGCTATGTGAAATGCAATCAGTCTCGTCCAGGATTTGAACTCGTGTCGCCGAGTCCATTTTCTATGACGATAACCATTACACCACGGGCATAATTGTCAGCTATAGAAATGTTGTTATGCAACTTTATTATGCAACTTCGTAATGCAACTTTGTGCTAATTATATTTTATTAGATATGAGGAATCGATATTACTGTACTCTGATAAAAAAGAACAACTGCAGAAAATGTAAGAATGAACATTATTTGTTATCCCACAGGCATAAAATATCACTACATGGACTGACATTTCTATTACATAAATCTATCAGTACATATTGTGTGCAAAGCATTGTCTGTAAATATTTTTTTAAGAAGTAATTCATTTTTTATTACTTGGAAGAGTCGATCGGGTTGAAAATAATTTGTTCCGATGCAGTCCTATAAACAGAATACTCAGTATTTTTCCTTGTATACAGCAATATTAAAATGATTGTAAGAAAAGTCAAAATATATTCGTAGTTAATTGAAAATATGCCACCACATGAACAAAAGGAAAAAAAATAATGAAAACTGATGCAAATCTAACAATTTCTATTGGAAGTATCGTTTGCGGAGTGATTTTAAAATGACTACAAGGCTATTTAGTAATTAATATCCATTACGGAAAGCAATGTGATGGCTGGATATAATCCCCGAGTTTAATAGGATCTGAATAATCTCGGTGCACCAGGAAAAGGAAATCCGCAAAGAGCGACTGAAATTATACGCTGATAGGCGCAGACGAAGCATAATCGCTTGGGTTGGAGAAACCCTAAAACTGCAAGTATTGACGGATTTTGAAAAGTTTTCGAATATCTGATAACAAACGTATGGAGAAACTGCCCACTTGCCAGAGAAAAAATAGAAATCTGCATTAAGGAATTATCAGCAGTGAATGCTAAAATATGAAAAACATTTCAAATAAAAAAAACAATAAAACAATTGTATTGTAAAGACTCGAGGGAATGAATCGCCGAAGTAAGTGATAATGCGAAATTAAAAACGAAAGGTGATAATATAATGAATAGAGAATTATCAGGGAAAAAAGACAGCGGTAACTGTTGAAGGTGTAAAAGAAGATTGAAAAGACAGGCGAATTACAGTAAATGACATTTAACAAACAATAAGATTAATAAAATAATTGATTCAGTGCATTATTGCGTGTAAATTAATGCTTGAATTAGAATCACTTGAATCATTGTGTATTAATAAAGTTTTTTTGTTCTGAAGAATATGAAGAACATGTAGCAAATCGTAAATGTAAATGATACTATATTTTACACCCATTCATCTGCTATGGCAGGACATTTCCTCAAATTGACAACAGAGCTTAAATGTATGTTTATAATGATTGGGGGATCTGAACTTGTATCTACTCTTTTATACAAGTATATGCCAATTCTACTTCAATGAATATTGCAAGAGAAAATAATTTCTCTTACGAGTGACCATATAAAAGCCATAATTTGCAAATGTTGGTGATTCGGAGAGGTACTTGAAGAATAGCATCGAACACTCGGTGTTGAATTTCCACTTTATTCAACAAGTTCTATCGACAGGGTTCAACAGAAATACCTGCCTCTTGCCAGTTGACGCCTATATTCAGCAAGTGTAAATGAAAACTGAATTTTACCAATTTTTGCCAAAATCGTTTTCAAATACAAGTCGTTATCCAAGGTTAGACCACTGTACGCTAAGCATGTGAAACGGTCCTCATGACTGGTGAATCTGACATTGCTACAGAGATATCCATGATTACTTCATGTTACATGGAAAGGATGCTGATCCGGATATAAAATTGATGCTACTATAGTTAAAATTCTATCAAGAACGTCAGAATTTTAACGTCACAGGAAATAAGCAAAAATATTGGGTAGATATGACATATTCACCAGTCTTAAAGTTTCAACAGCAAACGCATTTTGTGAACCGATCCTACCCAGGATCGTAATTAATTGTATCTGACTAAAAGAATGGTATGTCATCAGTTTGATCGATCAACTTGTGACATTTACACAAGTTCCCTTGCACCACACAGGTGGCAGTTTGAAATGTAGGAATAATTCTGCATTCTGTACAAGATTCTGCAAAGAAACTCTAATAGACGTTTGCCCAGTAGGCTGGGGCTGTAAAATACACCTACTGCTTCTCTGCAGGGTGGTAAGACCCATCCCCATAAACGAGTGTTCTGGATATGACACTAAATGATCTGATGGTGAGGTTCCAGTAATGCTGGGGCCCTGGGGAATATGGAGCATCCCTTCATTGCCATTGCACTCTGGTCCACTCTGGCTCCGGAATGGTAGCACCTGATAGGGCCCTATCTATGGGTTAAATAGAACTAACGGCATATTTATGCTAAACTGAATTGATTGATAAAACTGAATAGCTTGAAATAGAAATATTCTGGACAATTAAACTGTACTTACATTTAAACTGTGTGCTTATGCTAAACTGAATTATTTGAAATGGAATTGCTTTTTGACATTGAAACTCTATTTACACTAAACTGAATTGTTTAACGTAGAATTGTTTTGACATGTAACTGTGTGTAAACAAAATCTGTACTTATAAAAAACTGAATTAGCTAGATTTTAACTGCTTGACTAAACTGAATATCTCGAAGTAGAAATGTTTTTCACAATTAAACCGTACTTACATTTAAACTGATTTATTTGAAATAGAAGTATTTTTTGACATTGAAACTGTATTTATACTAAACGGAATTGTTTGACATGGAACTGTTTTGACATGTAACTGTGCGTAAACAAAATCGGTACTTATACTAAATTAGCTGAATTAAAATTGCTTGACTAAACTGAATATCTCGAAGTAGAAAAGGTTTTTTCACAATTAAACTGTACTTACATTTAAAGTGTGTGCTTATGCTAAACTGAGTTATTTGAAATTGAACTGTTTTTGACATTGAAACTGTAGTTACACAAAACTGAATTGTTATATATAACTGCTTGAATAGTTTGAAATAGAAATGTTTTTGACTATTAAACTGTGTACTCAAGCTATACTGAATTGTTTTAAATGGAACTGATTACTTACACAAAAATGGATTTGGCGTTAAATAACTTACAAAGGTCGATATGCCATAAAACCAAACAAACCAAACCATCTTATAGACGTATTTTTGATTTTCTATGAAAAATGAAGAATTTCAAGAGAAAACTTTTTCCCAACGAAAATATGTATTAAATAAAATATACTGAAGTCATCAGTAGGAATTGAACAAGTATGCAATATTGTAATGGTTCAAAATCTAACAGTATTATTTTATTACAAACACGTTTTAATGGTGTAGTTTGTTTTTTTTTGTCTCACTTGATACTTGGCTTACTTTTCGACAGATTCCTGAAGTTAAACAACAATGTGACTCATTAATATTTTATTAGAAACAACATTTAAAAACTTAGCAGTACAAATTGACCCAAAATAAGTTAATTTGATAACAGCAACAAAGTCATTTTCATTATTAAAATATGTAAATCCTAAAAGAAGTGGCAGTTAAATTACGAAATATGATTTGAATTCACAAGAAATAATATCGAATTGAACTTGTTTATTGCGATCAGATATGAATAAAGTCGCTAAAGGTTTTTAAGGACTCTAAATGCCGTGTATTACGAAATATATATATATATATATATATATATATATATATATATATATATATATATATATATATATATATATAACAGTCGGTCACATCAAGAAAATAAATCTATTTGCATTCTGTTCAAAAGCATTGATATTAACCAATGCTTTAACAATTAAGAGAATTCGTTCATATCAATTTAAAAAATGGACAAAATAATTGTTTTCAAATTCACAAGCAGACTAGACACAAAAATAAGAAATTAAAATTATTTCCCCTACATAAACCTAACCCAATACAAACCTAATAGCCTTATGTATCAATCTATTTTGGCATGTATAGAACAGGTTTCATCACACTTGAGATTTAACAGAGTAAAATTTACAGCGGCAACACACACACACACACACACACACACACACACACACACACACACACACACACACACACATATATATATATATATATATAGACATCCACAAACAGACCTGTTTAATTCTATCAGAAACTCATCAGTGTGGCTAGACGTACTAGCTTCCCTTAGCTGGGCTCGAAATATATATATATATATATATATATATATATATATATATATATATATATATATATATATATATATATATATATATATATAGTCAGTTAGTTAGTTAGTTAATTAGCAAGTTAGTTAAGTAGTTTCCGAGCGGCGAAGTTAAATTTTGTGCCATATCAAAAGTTTCAGTGTAAGTGATGCTTCAACGTATTTATATTAATGTATTCTACTAATATTATAATCGGTAAATATCTAAATTAGTTATCTGGTTGAACTAAGAGACGAGAAAGATCATTTAAATTCCCATTGATCTATTGGGTTAGAATCAGTAAAATAGATTTAAAGTCAAGAGGAAATCGTACTAAATGAAAAGCGAAAAACCATATATACATTTACTTTATTTGGGGTAGAATATCGAAGATATACTTAAGTTGTATAATTCCAATTAAACAATGACAGTATAGAATATTTTAAGTTGTTGCAGGTGTTCGAACAGACAATCCCTCTAGTTCTAGCACTGCTGAAAACGCGCTGGGATTGCAAAACTGAGTAATCGCTGCTGTTCAGAACGATTTTTCTGTTTCACTCATTGCTGATAAAGTGAGTTGATAGAATTACAAACTTCACAAATCCTTTCAATTGCTATTTAGGTGTATTGATTTTTGCAGGTTTTATGTTAATTGGTTCAATTAAATGCCTCTATTGCAACTGCTGCGTGCATCAGAACAAGTATATTACAGCAGAAAAACACTCAGTGTTACAATTTGGTATTAGGGGCAATTGGTTTCTTCTTTTTTGCGAAAAGTCATTATGAATTAAATGATATTTCAGATATATATGTGTTCATTCTTGGTTATGTATATACATATAATAACCTTATTTTTTCATTCACAATTCACCATTTGTAATTCGTTAAATCTATCCATTTAATGCACGTCATAAACACAGAAAATGAGAATGGTTCATAATGGTTCTTTCAATTTGTGAGTAAAAATGTTTTATTTTCATGTCAAATTAAGATATTTGGAATCAAAAGAATTTAATTGGAGGCTTTCCAAAAAAAGAAAAAATCCAATCGATTGTTACCGTAATAAGTAATTTGAAAAAAAAAGAAGATCGATTAGATCTGCATAAAGACGAGAAGACAGAACTCGGATGTAGACATCTGGATCATTCTTGTAAAAACAAAAATGAACCCAACAACAGATAAGATTGTATTTGCTGCAACTTTCCTTATCTGCGACAGACATTGGTAATTTTAGCATGAGTGCACTTATTGTTGAATTTAGTGTATATTTATTGCTCTGACTATCTCTCTGTCTCTCTGTCTGTCTTACTGCCTGGCTGTCTGTTTGTCTGTCTCTCTGTCTCTTTCTCTCTCTCTCACACACACACTTACAAACACACACACACACACACACATATATATATATATATATATATATGAGAATTAATTTTTTTATTGCGAATTTTTTGTCATCATCTTGGTAGTTTGTTTTTTTGGGTTTTTTTTTTGTTTCTTCTCACTACGTTTCGGTCAAATTTCACCTCTGACCTTCTTCAGGTGATTAACCGCGACTACCAAAGATGAGGACAAAAAGTCCGCAATAAAAAAAAGAATTCTCAGATTAAGAAGCCTCATCTCAAAAGGATTCCCAATAAAGACAATAACAATATATATATATATATATATATATATATATATATATATATATATATATAGCGTGCATGCGCGCTTGTGTGTGTGTGTGTGTGTGTGTGTGTGTGTGTGTGTGTGTGTGTGTGTGTGTGTGCACCATATATTAAAAAGTCCCTTTAAAAGTGATGGAAGTTAAATCAGTGAATGACACCCAGCAATATGTGCGTGTTTGAATGCATCGGAATGAAATAAATTGAATCTATACGATCGGTATGTCTTATTAATCACACGTCGTTGTTTTAACTTCATTCCTTTTCGCCCATGAACTCTTCCAATCTACATCACTTTAAGCGAACGTATATTCACACTTAGCTTTAACGAAGGAAAAAACAACATAGCAATATTCAAATGAAAGCAACCATTTCGTGTAGAATTTGCTGCTGATTTATACCCTTGATGATGGGGTTAGCGTTCTCGCTTATTTCAACTTTTTATTCCCAAAATCTATGGTAGAATGAACATATTCAACATTTGAAAAAAAACAATGGTATATTTTTTCCCTTTCTTTCTTTCTTTTCTCCCTTTTTATTTATTTCCCATTTTCACTTTTGTTCCTTTTTTTCTTTTTCTTTGGCTCATTCTGTCAGTTTCTGTTTCTCTTTCTATCTATGTGTAAGTATGTCTATCACTCTAAGGTCATCTTAGAATTTTTGGAGGGTGTTATTTTATTTTGAGATAAGAACATTTCCAAACGGCAGACATCTTGTTCCAATATTTTTTTTACTTTTTAATATCGATGCCGAAGTACATTTCCCCGCCAGCAATTCCTTATTTCTTTAACTAGCAGACAACTGCAACACAAAAATTAACAAAACACACGAGATTACGATAACCGAAGCTGCAAAATGTCTGCAAATACGCTGTTTCGTGAATTTGTTTGATATGTATGGAGGTGGAATTCAAGTGGGTGAGTGAAATCGGTAAAAACATGATCACGTGGCTGTCTTTTCAATTTTCTTTATTTTTTGCCTCAGGTTATAATTCTTAGGGAATGAATGGACAGTCGGTAGGAACATAAAAACATAAGAATAATAGAATATGTTGTTCAGACATGTTAGTCCTGAGAGTGTACAATAGATTTTTTAACAATAAATTATTTTATCCGTAGGTATGCATTGCTCTTTATTTAACCTGCCTTCAAGCTTTCTGTAGAAATCATAAAAGATTTTGCTGTTCTATATCATTTTCACAACTAGAAATTTGTAATTAATTTTTTCTATGGTGTATTGATGTTTATTAGAAAAGGCTTTCAAAAGAATATACCAAACCAGTTAGTTAACTAATTTATGAACAGATTGAAATTTATTAAAACAATCCCTGTTTCAAGTGAAGTGTGGTCAGTAGTTTTTGCGTTGTGACTAAGGCTTTTTGTTGGCTGTGGAGAGAAACAACCCCAATATATATATATATATATATATATATATATATATATATATATATATATATATAGGCAGCATTTCATCGTTAATGCAAATTTCATTAAACATAATAGACATTTTATGCCTACATATTTTCTTTTGGATCCGTTCAAATTCCCATATTACTTTTATCGTATTCGGGGGGAATTGATTTAGGTATTGTCCATAGTTGCATGTATCCCTAGTACTTTCTGCCCGACTTTGGGCCATCATCAGGTCAGAATCTGTTACAAAAGTGATGTAACTTTTGTTTTAGCAAATTACTACTGTGTAAGGACGTCTTTGCTGTTGGAGATTATGGCGTTTGCTTTTAAATGTAATTCTGTAAATAGTGCCAGTAGCTAAAGACATTTACGTACGTTAGCACTGGTTTGAAAATTAATTCTATTAAGTGCTGGTTGCAAGTTTCTAATATATAGTGCTTCGAGAATCTGAAGTTTTTGTTTGTTATTTTGATGTTCGAGTATTGTGGATATATATATATATATATATATATATATATATATATATATATATATATATATATATATATATATATATATATATATATATATATATCACATTCATGGTTATAGGCATGTGTCAATGATGTATTTTCATTTATTCACGCACTGTAAAACGTGAACATATACACATAACCTTTATATATATATATATATATATATATATATATATATATATATATATATATATATGTATTGTCATCCACAGACAGACTGTTTCGTTCTATCAGAACTCTTCAGTGTGGCTAGACCCGCAGGACATATAAAGTAAACTGGCGACCTTAGTCAAGGGTAATCCAAAGGCTCTCTTTTCAATCCATACAACACAAAGATGAAGGGGGGGCGCTACACCATTCCCTGGATTGCTCCACTTTACCCTTGATCCTTTCCTTATAGTGTTGTGTGTTAAGCAAGGTGGCATCAAATACCCCTCTTAAGTGTTTGGTATGACAGGACCTATGATTGAACCCCTAATCTCCCGGACCATCGGTGAAAACTCTACTCATTAGGCCAATGACTCGGTCATACTATTTGTTTGATCCATTTTTATCAACATGACTTTCTGCTGGGTTAATGGTGTGAAGAATTTAACATTACTGTTAAATATTTACAGCTAGATGTTTTCATTTGTTATTAAGCCAACTGAACACGAATATACGCTTCAATGCGTAAAACTATTTTTCAGACCCTTAATCCATATCTTTCTTCCAAGGTAGCCAGTGTTATAGGCAAAGAAAACTTTAATAATTATCATACTGATAGTCCAAGAGTGAGAATTTCTCTCAAATTTCTACGGAATTTCGCAAAATCTTACTCGATAATAATATGAAATATTTCAGTTATACTTGCATGCACTAACATTGATATACAATGCAACCATATCAAAATAATCAATCAGTCAGTAGACATAGGACGATGGAAAGCGAAATCGAAATAGTAAATGCAATAACATGAAACAAAACATACAATGGAATTACTTCCACCTTCATACAAATAACATGAACATTGTAATATTATTTGCTGAGAGAATATTCATTTTTCCAAAGGATATTTCGGAAACATCTGTGAAAAGAAGATTTTCCAATGATTTCCAAAATTACTTACCAGTCTTGGATCTAAATAACTAACCCTTCCACTATGGCAGGTATCCGGTGCAAGTTCAAATCTTAAACTTTTCAAGTCACACGAGGCAAATTTGAATCGACTCACTGTTTTGTGTCAAATGCATTTTTATTTCTTTTGTAATTTTATTCATAATTTTTATTTTTATTTCGGTCAAATAATTTCACCTACATTCGTGTTGATGCCATTAAACATCAGACAAAATTCTAATCACAACTACATTAATTGCTTTCTAAGCTCCGAGGCGAACTGATTTAAATTCCCTGAGTAAACAGAAAATGTAGCATCTTGGGATACAATAACAAGCATAAGAGATAATGATTTATCTTCAGAAAGTTGGAAACAGGGATCTGACATATGGAATTGTCTGTGTAACCTTTTGGGACATGCGAGCGTCGAAATTCGGACTGTTAATTACTATTTCATTTCCAACGTGCTACGTCAAATGACATGCTGCCCAGATTTTGATACTCCTATATTTATCGAGAGATTTCCACGATTTAGTGCTTTACCGCCAGTATATATTGGGTGAGTTTTGTACTCTAGTAACATCTTATTCTTTTCCATGATATTTTCGCGAACAATTCAACTGACAGGCGTGAAAAATAATGATGCTCATTTGAAACACATTATGCTAATTAATGTAGTTGATTCATTGATATATTTGTAACTTATGTCATTCAAGATAACGAGTCATTGCCCTAATGAGTAGCGTGTTCGCCAATTGTGCGGGAGGCCGGGGTTCAACCCCAGCTTGAATTATACCAAAACCCCAAAAAATGATCCTTGATTCCGCCTTGTTAAAACTCTGCATTATAAGATAAGCATGAAGGGTAAAGTGGAAAAATCCAGGTATTGGAGCAGCGCTCTCCCCTACACTCCGCTGTAGTAGCTATTGAAAAGGGAGCCTTCAAGTAACCCTTGACTAAGGTGGCCAACAACTCTAATGCCATTCGAAAGGAAACCAGTGCATATTTGTTTTATCGTTACTGTTTTTATTCAAAAATACCAATTTCTGTAATGTCTTTATGTCCATTTTAAATTATTTATACTAGTTTATTCTGCCATTAAATAAAGCAAATATAAATCTAAATGATACTAAGGACATTCATTTGATCAAACGCATTACTATAATCATTCTGCCATGGAGACTATTAAATTAAAGTTGAAAGAAAGAAAAAAAAATGATACTATTGGTGTAATGGTTATCGTCGCAGGAATTCGACACAACGACACGAGTTCAAATCCTCGACGAGACCGATTGCATTTCACATAGCACTAATACCCTTAGGAAAGGTATGAATCCAATTATTCTCCCTCCAGCTATGGGTAAATAGTAGGGTAGACTAGGTTCTTCAGCCTTGGTGAGGCACCTTGTCTAGGAGAGGGAAAACTCTGAATTCAAACCTGTTAAACTCCGCTTAAAAAATTGACCTTGTGTCATATTCTGCCCGAGCGGAGGGGTTGGGAAAAAAAGGAAGTGCACGTGATGTAATGGTTCTCGTCGCAGGAATTGGACACGGCAACACGAGTTCAAATCCTGGACTGATTGCATTTCACATAGCACTAATACCCTTGGGAAAGGTATGACACTAATTATTCTCCCTCCAGGTATGGGTAAATAGTAGGGCAGACTAGGTTCTTCAGCCTTGGGGAGGCAACTAGTCTAGGAGAAGGAAAACTCTGAATTGAAACCTGTTAAACTCCGCTTAAAAAAATGACTTCGTGTCATATCCTGCCCGAGCGGAGGGGTTGGGTAAATATGATAATATAAAAATATAAAGTCTCGAGAAGCTCCAAAATCCACAAGTTGGTATAAAGATTAAAAGAAAACCATATTACAAATTTTAATAATTGGTTTGTTTTAATTTCCTACTTTATTGGTTATACTTAGTATGAGCCATTCGTTTAGGAATGTCTGCAAAACGCACGTATCTTTCAGTGGACAGGCAAAGAACAAAGATACAAGTTTCGACGTCAAAAGAACTCTCTCGTTCGTTCTCTTGCCAGTCCACTGGAGGATACGTGCATTCTGCAGACTTTCCAAAACGATTACTTCATACTATGTAACTATTGTATTATTCATATTGTTCCATAAACTTTTTCAGTATTTCTCCTCGAATTAGCAATTAACTGTCAATGCAAATTTCTAAAATTAAAGCATCTAGCCAATTAAATCATTTTGGCCATAATGTTATCTTTTCGGAATACATTGCCTAATAAGTTCAAAAACAGCAATAATATGAAAAATATTAAGATTAATTTAAATGATTTCTGATTATTTTTAAGAAAATAATTTCTGTTGTATTTTAGGGAACTAGCGGGAAAATTAAGACAATTTGATCTGTATTGAGCTGTTATATTGATAGTGTTTATTTTTGGTGCAAACATATAAAAAAAGAAGCTTTTACGAGAAGAGCAAAAAGGGCCAAAGAAGCATATAAAGGTAAAGCGAAAAGATTCCAAGGTGAGCCTGGTCAATCTCAGCCTAAAACGTGGACAGTTAGGTTTTAAACCTCATTACATCTTTTGCAACCTGCATTTTTCTATTTAATAAAAGGTTTATTGAATTTTGTGCTATTTCATCATCATCATCATATCGTGCTGGCAGCACGGATATCCCTGACATTCTCTCGCCACTCCTCCCTATCGTTCATCACCCTAGGTAGGTCTTAAGGACAACAACCTGTATCCTCACATAGCTGCTGAATGTACGTTCGTGCTGGTCGTCCTGCTTTTGCGCGGCCATGTGTGGGGATCCATAAGAGTACATCTCTTATGAGTTCATCTCTGCTTCTCCAGCAATGTCCTGCATGTCTGGTTCGCCTAACTTGAATAGTTTTCGTGATAGGGGGCAGGTGGCCGTACAGTTGGTGTCTTGTGGGGTGTTGCTGCCAGGACTTGTTCAGGATTGCACGCAGCATTCTTGTGTAATTGCCATCTAGTTTCTTCTCCAGCCATCGAAACATATCTATTCATGTTCATGCTGTATTCTGTCATTCTGGTATTGTATCAACTCAATAGACATGTTTAATTAACAGTGCTAGTTGTTTCAATTTGAGATAGAGCCATATAAGAAATACAGATTCAACTCATTAATCAAAGAAACTTTCTCATTTCTCATGCAGTCAGGACAAGGACTTTAAATGGAAAGTATAATAAATGCGTACAAACCTACTGTAGTCCGATCAAATGAAACTAAACTGGCCAAATAATTTGGTCAAACGATTAATTTTAAAAGAATTTACGGTTAACGTGGAAAATATATTCCTCAGATGTCAGCTAGACTTGTTGTATTATTAAACCTTTACACCTGGAATCAGTTTATTATTTGTCTGAGTATTCAGTTGATAAATCTGGAAAATTCTGAAGCACATCACAAGGCCTACTGTTGTAAATTGGCTACATGTGCAAGTAATTATTTTTCTACTCCGTGTGTATATATATATATATATATATATATATATGTATATATATATATATATATATATATATATATATATATATAATCATCATCATCATCATGTCGTGCTGGTAGCACGGATATCCCTGACCCTCTCTCGCCACTTTTCCCTAACGTTCATCGCCTCAGGCAGGTCTTCTGGACAACATCCTTTATCCTCACATAGTTGCTGAATGTATGTTCGTGCTGGTCGTCCTGCTTTTGCACGGCCATGTGTGGGGGTTCACACACACACACACACACACACACACACACACACACACACAAACATATATATATATATATATATATATATATATATTAATGTATTGTTTATTCTTCGGTAAACCAATGTCATCACGATTGCTACTTTTTGTTGAAAATGGTACAATCAAAAAGATATTGGTATTATCAGACACTACAGAATTGAAATTCTTCAATTGAAAATATTAATATGTATAAGTTCCTCTTTGAAATTCTATTCAGTAATTATATCTGTTAATCAAAGTTGGTGTTGGAATCTGATCAAAATATGCCTCTTTTGTCCTGAGTTTTTAGCAGATACTTGGACAACTAACTTAGTATCTGTTGACATCGAGATAATTTAAAATGTTATACATCACCCATATCCTACAAGAAATAGCACTCGTATTCTGAAGTACCTCTGCTATCATATCGAAAAAAAAAAAATCATATATATATATATATATATATATATATATAATACATACCAATTTGTACTCTATTCCTGATATTCCCTATATTCATGAGGTTATCACTGCAATTGGCTTTCAATATTCTCATGTAAGTGTATAGTACGTATTTTTTCTTTAAGCCAAGAATTGACTTGTCGGCCGTGACTGGAGAATACACAGACTGGATCTCTGCTGAGAGCTAAGACCCTCCAACAAGTATCCTGGATATGACATAAAATAATCTGAGAGTGAGGTTTAGGGAATGCGGAGCACCCTTCATTGCCATCGCTTCCCGGTCCACTCTTGCACCGAATGGAAGCACCTGATAGGTTCCTATCTATAGATCGAACAGAACTCAACTCCATACTATTGCTAAACGGAATTGTTTGAATTAGAACTGTCTTGATATATAAATGCGTTCTTATGCTAATCTGAATTGCTTGAAATAGAAATGTTTTCACATCTAACTTGCATAATTAAGGTAAACTGATTTGTTTGAAATAGGACTGTTTTACATTGAAACTGTACTACGCTAACCTTGATTGATGGAAATAGAACTGTTTTGAGATTTAAGTGTGTGTAAACAAAATCTTTACTTATACAAAACTTAATTGTTGAATTAGGACTGTTTGACTAAACTTAACAATTTGAAATAGAAATACTTTCGCTAATTAAACAGTGTACTCATGATAAACTGAATTGTTTGAAATAGAACTGTTTATTTGTATAAGGACGGATTTGGCATTAATTAACCAACAAAAGTCGATATGCCATAAAACCCAAACAGACAAACAAATTAAAACCCCAAAAGTCGATAGACGAGTTCTATGCCATATAGACATTATCAAATTGTTATATAAAGTACATGAATGTCTTTGTAACGCAGGATTCCTTAAATAAATTGGTAGAGTAAAGACTAAAAAGTACTATACGAAGACATTACCTTTTAGATGATGCTGTTGTCATTTCGTTCTCCTTTACCAAAGCCATTTTCATTATGAAAGTCTTCATAATTGTCTCTTTGTATTCTTCATTATATAAAAATGACGGTTATACTGTTGCTTGTTTTGTCAAGAAAATCAATGAAGCAGATCAATAAATAAATTAAAAAAACCTGTAAGTACTATAGAAATAAAATATGACTAAATAGTCTATTCAATTCAGCAATGACCTCCCGACTTATAAATCGGTCATCCTCTTTGCCAATTTTAATTAATGTGTTGTTTTATTATGTTCAATGTTTTCGTGAAGACCTTTCTCTCTCAAGATTTTTTTTATAAAGATATCCAATGGTAATTATATTGTCTTTATTCGAAGCCTTAGAATTTTTTCGGCTCGTGTTGTTTTGACATATAATAGCAGGATACTGAAGGTAGAGAAAAAGAAAACAAAGAGGAAATTCGATTAACAGAGAGAGAGAGAGAGAGACAGACAGACAGACAGACAGACAGAGACAGAGAGAGAGATAGAGACAGAGAGACAGAGAGAGACACATACACAGAGAGAGAGAGAGAGACAGAGACAGAGAGACAGACTGAGACACAGAGAGAGAGACAGAGACAGAGAGACAGAGAGACAGAGACACAGATAGAGATAGAGACAGAGACAGAGAGACAAAGACAGAGACAGAGAGAGAGACAGAGAGAGACAGAGACACAGAGAGAGAGACAGAGACAGAGACACACAGACAGAGAGACAGAGAGACAGAGAAAGAGAGAGAGAGAGAGAGAGAGAGAGAGAGAGAGAGAGAGAGAAAGAAAGACAGAGACAGAGACAGACAGAGACAGAGAGTGAGAGAGAGAGAGAGAGAGAGACACAGAGACAGAGAGAGAGAGTACGCAAAGAAATAGTAGAATCAAGATTCAAAGCAAAGAATGGAGACAGAAATAGAAATCTTGATAGTGAAATAAATATAAACGAATAAAAAATATAAAGAAAAAAAGATTCCTGGTTTATGCTCTAAAACCATTATTATTTGTACAGTGAGTTCCAGCATACTTATTTGTCAATTATACATATCGGCTGCCATTTGATCTCCTGAGTTTTCTGTTTATTTGAATGATTCATTTTAATGTTAGCCTGGAGTAGTAGTATTATGTTTAGCAATATTCTACATTATCCCAGGGAATAAAAAATGGAAACAGTTCGGTAAAAATCTTGTAATTGGAATAGATAAGAGATTATGGTAATGAAAAAAAATTAGTGAATAAAATCTGAGAAACAAATATATATGTATATATATATATATATATATATATATACCGTGAATGTTTAGACGTATATACAAGAGTATATATATATATATATATATATATATATACTATTAGTGCGTGTATATAAATCTCTCTCTATATATATCCATATGTATATTAATATAAATGGAGATATTGAGGGGCTTGTACATATCAGTGTTTGTATATATATATATATATATAGTATCATCCACAGACAGACTATTTCGTTATATCACAACTCTTCAGTGTGGCTAGACACGTAGTAAGCTTGAAGCTGTTATCGAAACCCGCACAAATTTACGTTAGACCGAGTATCATACTGCTCTGCGAAGCACGCCAGCTCGGAAATTATAAGGTATTAAGTAGTAGCGTTTGTTTGTTAACATGGTATACCTTACCCGATAACAGAGTGCTCAATTCGTTTAGTGTAATATATATATATATATATATATATATATATATATATATATATATATATATAAGTGTACATTGACATTTGAATAGAGAAATTATATTATGTTAATTGAATTACTGAGACTAGCAAATTCGACCACCACCTCCATGCAACATACAGAACACTGGACAGCTATTTCGACTCATCAGCTGTGCTTACAGTGATCTCCTCCACAGGAAATTGAACCAGCTACCACAGACTGTAGAGCCGAAACAATACCACTGGTCAGTGGCCGTATTGCACGGAAGCGATGACGAATTAACCAGCCGTGGTAGATGAGCGACCACTTAAACTGATGTATATTGAAGGTACGTTTTATCCATACAATTGACACGGCCACCCCAGGGCAACGTCTTCTGTGTGATATGGATCGGTGGGCAGAGTTTTGGCTCTGCAATCTGTGGTTGGTGGTTCGATCTTCATTGGTTGAGATCAAAGTATGCACGGCTGATGAGACCTAATAAGATCGAAACAGCTGCCCAGTGTTCCGTATGCCGCATGGAGTTGCTTGCCGGATTTTCAAGTCATTATAATTCAATTAAGATATATATATATATATATATATATATAGAGAGAGAGAGAGAGAAAGAGATAAAAAGAGAGTGATAACGAGTCACACTGCATGCGTCTATATATATATGTGTTATATATATATATATATATATATATATGTACACACACACACACGCATATATATATATATATATATATACGCACACACACACACACATATATATATATATTCTTTAAATTTGTGTATAGCTATCTATCTATCTATGTGTGCGTTTGTGTGTAAATATATCTATATATAAATTTAGGCAAACAGTCTTCACTTTCTCTCTGTCTCTGTCTCTCTGTTTGTGTATTTATATATATATAAATAAATTAAATAAATTTGTTTTTCTTAAAGATATATATATATATATATATATATATATATATATATATATATATATACTTACGTTACGTTTTTACACGTGTATATATATATATATATTTTTTGAGTGCATATATGTATATATATATATAGGTTTGTTTGTGCGCACTAGTGTGTGTGTGTCTGTGTGTGTGAGTAAGATATGGAAATTCATACACCTGAAAAACACTTTTTATTATTATCTTATTCATTACTGTTCATTGAAATTTTTAATTTATGTGACATAATGCTCTTTGCCATGCATATAATCCAATTAATATTTGTTTCATTCATGACCATTGTGTAATGGTTATCGTCGTAGCAAATGGATGCGGCGACACGAGTTCAAATCCTGGATGAGACTGATTGCATTTCACGTAGCACTAATATCTTTGGGAAAGGTATGAATCTAATTATTCTTCCTCCATAGTAGGGTAGACTGGATTCTTCAGCCTTGGTGAGGCAACTAGAAGGAAAACTCTTAATGCAAACCTTTTAAACTCCCCTTAAAAATTGACCTTGTGTCATATCCTGCCCGAGCGGAGGGGTTGGTAAATATCAGTATTTGTTTCAGTCTCAATGACGAAATGTGATATAATGGCCACACCATTCTTGTTATCAGAGGATTTTCAATTTTCCCTGACCCCACTTTTAACAATTTTATTTAGATAAATCAATTGACTTACCATTCAAAAAACTAAGCTCCTTTTTATGGAACCAATATTGACAAAGATATTCCAACGCTTTTATTTCATTCTTTGTTGGTTGTATTAGTATTTCTGCAGCTTCATCTTTCGTTCTTAAATTTAATTAGATTGCGTCTCACAGATTTAGGGTAAATATTGATGTTAAATAATTTACTTGATCTTCTTTGCCGATTCTTTGCCCGTTAAATCACGATGTCTTTTCGAGATTTTGGATATAGACTATTGATTCTCAAAGTTATTTTTAACTTAGCAGACCGTTTTTCCGTTGTGATTGATCCAGTTTCTTTCGATTTACTCAGTCCGCGCATCTTTCTCTCGGAAAATTGTCAGTCAAAACGGCTGAGAGAATTGGCGTACACCAAAAACTTCTGTACAAAATATTATCATAAAACGGCATGGAGTTTGCACATTCAAATAATTAAAATGTAAAAATAAATCTAAATAAAAGGCTTGTGTATTTCAATGATTGAATATAACAAATGATTGATCTTTTTTTCTCTGTGCTGGTGGAAACACTAGTTGCTTACTTTTAAAATTTTCTTTTCACTTAGTTTCTTTTAAGGAATAAACGAAATGTAATGTAATTTATTAAACTATGTTCACCTTCGGTAAATTATCCAGCATTAATTATTTACGTGATTGTTTGCTTGTTAAATCATTATAAGTGCTTGCATCTTTAAAAGTTTTCACCCGGTAATGTCTAGCTCTCTTTCGGTTTCTCACAAATACTCTTTCCTATGAACAATAAATAAAACTGTCTGGCTCGTTTTAAAAAAGAAGATTTTAGAATAACACGATATTCACGGTGTTGCTTTTTTTTTTTTTTTTTAATGAAAAGCTGTTGATTTGCTTCCGTGTTTATATGCTAAAATTCCTAATATTCAATGTATTTTTTTTCTTCCTATCAGTTTCATAGTTTTACTACTAATTTATGTCTCCTTTTATAGGCCCATTATTTTGTATTCCACAAATCACCACTTCTGCTAATACTTCTTATACATGTAGCGGTAGAGGCTTTTTTAAAAAATTAGTTATAACTCTTATATATCTATATATCAGTATGAAACTTATTAACTATTTTCTCGATATTGTATTTGGTATGCTCCTTCAACTTTTATAGAGACAAATCATTTTAAATTATGGCTAGCATCTTCTGTCGATAGGAATCGATATTGTCGTTCCAGTTTTTTTTTTCTGCTGTAGTCTACAGACGGCTATAAATCCTATCATTACTTTAATATCACGCAAAATTGTTCGCCATATTGACACAAAATCTTTAATAACAATCGGACAAAATGCATCAAAAAAAAAAAAACAATTTTGCTGTATCAAAGTATAAGGATTATTATAACTAACCCCCTTGACGTTTCTGACTGCAAATAATTTGTTCAATATTTTTTTCAGTTATGCTTATTTTAAAGAATCCCATGTGTTTTATTCCTTTTTTTATTCAAAACTCAAACCGATTTCTCTCGCCAAGAAAGTCTATTGAAATTAAGGGAGGAATTACACAATGTAAGGAATTTCTCAAGTGAACAGAAAAAAAAAGGGTGATTGTCTTTAAAAGAAATTAATGTATATTCATCTCTTTAGAATATATTCGGCTTTAAAAATAAATAAAAATGTGAAAATTATTCCACACACATTCACGTAACTGTATAAATGAGTATGCACGTATATATTTTGTGGGTGTGTGTATTAGAAGTTTACAAACATAAAGTGGCAGCCCTGAAAACCCCCGCTCAACTATTGTGTAGAATAAATATGTAAATTTTATTATAAAGGTTTTCAGTAGTTCTTGGTGTACCATTGTCATTGAAACAACCAAAAATATTTAGCTGTTGAGACAATTTCTGTGCATTAATCAACGAAAAATAATCATTTTTAGGATGTGTAATTGTATTTTAGGATAAACTTTATTTTTCAATAATCTTCAAAAAAAATTACAAAGTGGACAATTCAAGAAATATGACAATTTTTGGCAAAATAAACTGTATAAAAAAAACACTTAGTGTTTGATCTTATAACCTGATCACATCACCGAAATCGACAAGGACAGATCTGATATTTTAAATACTTTAACAAATCTCCAAGAAGTCTATAGGGTTGTTGATTTAACATGGTATCCTCGGAGGCAAAAGTGCAGTGTTTAATTCTAAAAAGTATTCAGCAAAAAATGACATTCAGTGGATTGGCATAGATTTTTACATTTCAATTCTGTTTATTTATATTTTCTAGCAAGTTGCTTATCTCTGCTTGCGTCCATATAGAATAAAGAAACAATGTATTTCAAACGTATTTCGTGGTCAGCGTAACACGCTCATATATGATTTTTATTCAACAAATGCATTATTCTAGTTCAATATTCGCCATTTCTCTAATACCATATCAAGTAGTTAAAAAATTTCTAAAACTTTTCTTCCCACGATTTATCCTCACAAAAACCTTAGGACGAAAGTGTTTTGAGAACTATAAAAAATAGATAACACAAAAATAGTCTTATTTGACCTTTTGGATGGTTTTGAATCATTTAGACGTTTGTTTGTTTTTCAAATTGGGCCCTGCGCAAACATGAACATTTTTTTCACAAGTAAAAATGACTAAGACATACTTACCATCAATAATTTTACTTAAGAGACTGAATAATTTTGTGATGCTATTAATAGTAAGTGCTGTTTCCACAGTTTTATTCTTTCTTGTTGGTTTGCTGCTTTAAGTTTTGCTGGAAACCCACCAAAAATAACACATAAACCAATCACCAGAATAATTAGCAAACAATTAGAGATTAAACTAGGACCGTTCACACAAGAAGAACTCGACTCGGTTCTCAGAAAAATTAAAAATAGGAAAGCTGCAGGGCTGGACGAAATTCCCCCGGAAGTATGGAAGACCAGACAATTCGACGACATACTGCTCCGACACTGCAACGCAGTATACAATCAAAATCCGATAGATAGATGGACGAAGGGATGCATACTCCCCTTCCCTAAAAAGGGGGACCTCGGATTAGCCAAAAACTACCGAGGCATAACACTTACATCCATAGCTGCCAAAATCTACAATGCCCTACTACGAAACCTAATAGAACCCAAAATCGACAACATACTTAGAAAAAACCAAAATGGCTTCCGAAGAAATAGATCCACGACCTCACAAATATTAACCATCCGCAGAATCCTTGAAGGTGTACGGGCAAAGAACCTACAAGCGACATTAATATTTGTCGACTTTACCAAGGCTTTCGACTCCATTCACAGAGGAAAGATAGAACAAATCCTACTAGCGTACGGCATACCTAAAGAAACCGTAGCGGCAATAACGATTCTCTATAGAAACATTAAAGTAAAAGTACGATCACCGGATGGAGACACAGAATACTTTGACATTGTAGCAGGAGTACTACAAGGGGACACGCTGGCCCCGTACCTCTTTATCATTTGTCTAGACTACGTACTTAGAACATCGATTGACAAAATCAAAGAGAATGGTTTCGAACTGACGAAGAAAAGAAGCAGAAGATACCCCGCAACAACAATTTCCGACGCCGACTACGCCGATGACATAGCGATACTGGCAAATACACCTGACCAAGCCGAAACACTTCTGCATAGTTTGGAACGAGCAGCAGCAAGCATAGGCCTCTATGTTAATGCACACAAAACGGAATATATGTGCTATAACCAAACGGGGGACATCTCCACTCTAGAAGGAACACCACTTAAACTAGTAGACAAATTCACTTACCTAGGAAGCAGCGTCGAATCAACCGAAAAGGACATCGAAACGAGGTTAACGAAAGCATGGACAGCTATCAATAGGCTATCGATTATATGGAAATCAGACCTAACCGATAAAATGAAACGCAGTTTCTTCCAGGCAGCGGTCACATCGATACTGCTATATGGCTGCACTACATGGACGCTAACAAAACGGCTGGAGAAGAAACTAGATGGCAATTACACAAGAATGCTGCGTGCAATCCTGAACAAGTCCTGGCAGCAACACCCCACAAGACACCAACTGTACGGACACCTGCCCCCTATCACGAAAACTATTCAAGTTAGACGAGCCAGACATGCAGGACACTGCTGGAGAAGCAGAGATGAACTCATAAGAGATGTACTCTTATGGATCCCCACACATGGCCGCGCAAAAGTAGGACGACCAGCTCGAACGTACATTCAGCAGCTATGTGAGGATACAGGATGTTGTCCTGAAGACCTACCTAGGGCGATGAACGATAGGGAGGAGTGGCGAGAGAGGGTCAGGGATATCCGTGCTGCCAGCACGAGATGATGATGATGATGATGATGATGATGATGATGATGATGATGATGATGATGATTAATAGAATAATGGCATAAAAAACATTGAAAATGAAATGATTTTGTGGTAAATTTTTATCTTTTAATCCATCCCGTTTTATCGAAAGCTAAAAATCAGATTCTACTTTTTTTTGGCGAATACGAGTAAACAGCCAGAAAAAATATCCGAAAGGAAGAAATTTTGTAGAAAACCCCCAATATTTTAGAATTCGGGGGTTCACTTAGTTATATATACTTAGCACGAAATGATCACCCACTTCCAGACCAGCAAGCATTATTGACGACCGTAGATAGTGGCAAAAGAACGTGAAACCAATTTAAAAAAAATTTGTAGGAAATTCAGATGGAGAGGATGGAAATTTTTTTTCACTAAATAAAAAAAAAGGGTGGAAACAATATGGGAGATTTTTTTCTTTTTTTATAAGAGATGAAAATACTTAAAATAAAATAAAAACGCCCACGTTACTGCAGAAATTAAATCTTTTCATCACTTACAAAAAAAAAGAAGAAAAATAAATCTCCCCCCAATATTGTTTCCACCACTATTTTTTATTTAGCAAAAAAGTTCCCCACCACCACCAAATGAGCTTAATTAACATCTCCACCCTCTCCATCTGATTTCCCTACAAAGTTTTTTTTTTGGGGGGGTATACATCCCTTGCCGCTATCTCACTAATGCTTGCTGGTCCGGAATTTGCTGATCATTTTCCGTTAAATTTATGACCCCACTCCTTAAATTCTAAAATATTGCGGTTTTCTTAAAAAATTTCTTCGTTGCAGATATTTTTTCTTGCTGTTTACAAGTATTTGCCAAAAAATGTAGAATCAGATTTTCAGTTTTGGCTAAAATAGGATGGGTTAAAAGGTAAAAAAATTACCGAATTTGTAGTTATGAAGTTTCCACTAATAGTTTTCTAATTAGACGAAATTTATCAGGCAAAAACTTCTCTATCAAGGAACTGTTCGATTTCTTTTTTTATTACAATAAACAAGTCTTAATTCAGGGGAAAAAGTCCAGTTGCACTACTCACGATGTCAACATGGTCGAATTAGCAAAAGATAAACGAATGTTCCACCGATACTTACCTGCAGCTTTTTTCGAGTTTTTATTCATTTTACCTCTACAAAAAGTAAAGATCATCGATATTCCCACGCTATTTGCGACAGTGCATGCTCTCTTTCCTTTTCTTTACTCATTATCTACTTCTAAAATGTAGTACGACTGCGCTATCGCCTTTAACTCTCAATCTGTTTAATCGACCCGAGTAAAAGTTTCTCTTTTGTTACATTCAAGCTCTCAGTAGCTCTAAATTCCAGAAAATAAAATTTAAATCAATTGTATAGATGCTAGGTATTTTTTCTTAAATGTTTTGTTTTTTTAATCTTTGGTAACACACCAAATAAACTTATGACCAGAAGCGTAGTGACTCAGTACATGAACTAGTTATTTTCTTTTCGGATTTTGCTAAAACGATTTCAACTGCATTCACCTGAAGCAGAAATACTTAAGAACTTAAAGCGATGGAAAATCAGTGGAATCAAACGTGACTTGATACAGACAAGATAGACGAGAAAAGAAGTATTCTCTTTATAAATCGGCAATCGGAAACTAGGGTAAAATCACCTGGTGTTAAACGATGACTTATTGATTGAGGATGATGTATAAAACATTAAGTTAACCTGTTACTCAAATTTGGAAAATACGAATTGATTCGATAAACTTACTCGGATACGTATCCTTTGGGGTGATAAAAAGTAAAAACAAGAAGAACAAAAAAACCAAAAAAACTAAACACCAACTCTTATTTCAGTTGTGATTTTTGCTAAATGAATTAGTAGGGTACATTTTTCACTCCGCTTTCTTTGGAACCACAACTATTGATAGGCCATGTCCGAGGAAGTAATCCATATGGGTGGAGAATTGTTCAACTTCTAATTAAAAAAACAAAAAAACAAATCGAAACAAAGATTTTTTAAAAGTTATTTCTTTGACTACTTGTATAAAATAATGAACTTATGGAACTAAAAAATTAATGCAAATGCAGAAATATGTATTCTAACGTCGCATTGACACACACACACACACACATATATATATATATATATATATATATATATATATATATATATATATATATCTGAGTGTTCTTTGGTGAAAGCCTATTATAAGGCCTGTTTTGATTTTGTTGTGGTGGTGGGAGTAGAAATGCATGTGGTAATTTACTAAGCTTTTTGCTTAGATGTAGCACAAGGCCGCATGAATTGGGCACCCAATGAGAATCGAACTCACTCGTGTAGGTTTGCTATTCTACCTTGTTAACCATTACACCACCCGAGGTGCCCGAAGTAGAAATGCATGTGATAGTTTTTGTTTTATATATATATATATATATATATATATATATATATATATATATATATATATATATATATATATAAACTATTACATACATTTCTACTCCCACCACCACCACAACAACATCAAAACCGGCCTTATAATAGGCTTTCACCTCAGAACACTCAGAATATATAGCCCACAATACCTTAATGAAGGACTTGTATACATCAAACATTCCCTCAAAAGCCTTGAATACCGAATATTTTCCTCATTAATCTCTAAAAAATCTCTTAAGATACACTCATCAAATAAAGCAAAGAAAAATCAACCCCACTATCGCCATCGCGCATAGCCGATCTCTCTACCCACAAAGACGCATTGTACTCAATGTCAAATTAACCAAGTTTGGAATACGAAACATACAAACCACTCCACAAACTATTAAAACTTCACAAAATCCGAAAACGGAGCAACAACGAAACCACCTCTCATGCAGGCATTTACTCAATCCCATGCAAAGATTGCATCAAACATTACATAGGCGAAACCCAACGCAATCTAGTGAAAAGCGTTTACGAACACAAACGATAAATTAAAACAAATTTTCTCCCACATATGAGAGTTCAAACACACTTTCAATTTTTCCCCAGCCACACTGCAAAACAATCCCGAAGATTAAAAGCATCAGCAGTCATCTCCAAAACAAATCATATAAAATAACGTCCCGGTTTTTACTAAATCTTACCATACCTGGCGAACACCATACTGAACGAAAACAATCAAAATAGAAAACGGAGAGGAGAAAGAGAATCAGTTTTTTCATTCTGAGCAACCATATTTTTGAAATCTTTCCTTTTTTTTTCTTATTCATTTGCCTCTTAACCCTTATTCACCCCAAATACAACCTAGAAACCACAATATAGACAATTTTCTGCGAAATCACATTATAGTCAATATCTTTCCCATGAAACAAGTCATGCCAAAACCCCTTTCAAAAAGACCTTTCCCTACTTCTTTCTTTTCAGCTCCCTTAAATATATATTCACTTTCTAAATAAAAAAAAAAAATCTTTAATGATACATTTGACTTTAAATCCTTTTCAACTTTTCCTGTAACAACTATACTTCCCCTATTTTCCTCGCATGCTTTTATATAGGAAAACTTAGAAAACTGTCTCTCTGTTCGTGAAGATGAAATAAAGCCGAACGAAATATCACACATCTAAATTTGAGCTTAGTGTTTGATTTATCCAAATTTTCCCATAATTCTATCATATTATATATATATATATATATATATATACAGAATTCTTTGAGTCAGTATGTCTGTTTGCTCTATTTAAGATACTAAGTACAATATATCGGTTTATAGCCAAATTTACATATATATATATGTCTGTGCGCGCGCGCGTGTGTGTGTGTGTGTGTGTGTGTGTGTGTGTGTGTGTGTGTGCAGTTCGGACTATATTATAACACCATATGTTTTCAAATTTCCAACATTGGACGTCATGATTATAGCTGCAATACTCATTAATATGACATATATTCCAGCAAAGTCAATTTAAGAAAAAGTTTTCAAGTTTTGATTTTCTTCTAAATTTTCAATTTTGTTAATAATCTTTCTTTTTTTTTCTTTTTGTAGGAGGAGTAATTGAAAATATTTAAATTGTAAATAGTGAAAACATTTTTTTAAATTTTTATCATAACTTTTTTACAATGTCTTTAAACATTGTTCCGTGTCTCTTGTTGACAATTTATCAATTTTCGTATCCCTTTACTTGTCTTATTTTATTATTTCTCTCACGATAGAAACAAACCCTGCAAGTATCTCCCATATATTCTCAATTAAATCTGCTTCGTTTTCGTGCTGGTCATTCTTGCATTGATATTTCTATGTTGCATATCTATTAATTTTCATTGTCAGTAAGATGAAAGTCCTAATGAATATCTAATGGAATAATATAATTTTCAATTTCCACTTTTATATGGAATTAGAAAATCTTTGTAGATTTCGTGGCAGTTCATTTATTCTTTGGAATAAAGCCAAAAGTTTCCTTTATGAAATATCATACTCAGAAGAATATACCTTATGCTTATCCATTTTTGCATGCAACAAGTTCGCACCATCTCGAACATGTTCACTATCCAGCGAGTTCATCAAAGTTTAAAAGTTACTCAACCAATATTGCTTTTAAACGTCACCAGGGTTTGTTAGCAACCTTTAGCTATCTCTAGACTTGTCTAATTGTGTTTCTTCGTTAATGGGATTTTCTTCTTACTTGAATCTTAATTCGTAAAGTGTTCTTTGAACATTTCAAACAGGGACATCCAATTCACATATCTCCTTTAGATTATTTGCCATTACTGTTTTTCCTGATGTTAAAAGCCTCCTACGTGTCTTCATTCTTTCTGTAATTTCCCCTTGTGATCTCTACAGTCTTTCATCTTTCTTCTGCTCAAAGTACTTTTTAAGCATGCTTTATAATCACGGCTTTGACACTTCGAACTCAATGGTAATGATGCTGCGGCCCTATTATGAGTTTTTTTTCTTTACTAAAAACGGATTTCCTACGGATGCATTGTGTTTTGTAATTTTTTCCGAATATAAGAAATATATCTATGACTAATGCTTATGAGGCAGACGACAAAAGGATAATCGGCTGATTGCATTGATATTGCAAACAGTTGCAATTCTTCATTATGTTCATGTCAGGACACATTGTTGCGTCATTTTTAGTAATAATAAACAAAACAAAAATAATGCAGGAAAGCCAAGCCAAGTGCAAAAGAATAACAGATTACAAATCGAACATAATTTTTGACCAACCCAACTTACAAGGCTTGGTTGGTTTCTTTGTTTAATGGCATATCAACCTTTGTTGGTTATTTGTTGGTTATTCAATGCCAAAGCTATTCTCCTAGAAGAACAGTAGTGGTACTATTTAACCCATAGCTGGGAGGATAAGGGGGGGTTCATACCTTTCCCAAGGGTATTTTTCCGAAAGTGATCATAATAGCGCGACTGGAGTACTAGCTCGCTTACTGCGATTCCGCAGTCCATCGCTTTAAACATTACACCACCGGACTCCCTCCCCCAACTTACAACTTCAGAAAATTATTTAATACCGTTTTAGTGATTCCCCTACCATATATATATATATATATATATATACTCAATCAAGCTAACTGCACGGACTTCTTGACTTACTCTTGCCATCGATACCGGTACATCCTCTAGGTTACACCCAAGGTTAGCGTAGAGCTGATGTAAATCTTTGCTGGCATATCCAAATATGAGAATATATAAAAGAACGAATTTGTCCTTTCTTCCTCAGCAGTGCCCACTATGTCTTCGTCATCTTATTTGGATGGAGGTAAGTCACCGTACATCTACTGTTTCGGTTGTTTTTTTTTTCCAGGATTTGTTCGAAAAAGCACATGATATTCCCGTCTGGTTCCCTTCGAGCTATCGCTTTCCGTGTTGTGTTTGCGACCATGTGGTGCATTTTTAAATTAGTATTGACACGGAAAATTAAAAAAGATCCTATTTTATTTCATCGGATTGATCGAATTTCTTCATGACTAATTACCTGACATTAGCATTCCATGTCTCACTAAGGGAAAATTAACATTACTTTCAGTAGACAAGATGTTACTGCTAAGTTATCTGAACTGGTCAATTAATTTTGGGGGGCTTAACGCTTAAAATGTAATGAAATCCTTATTTTTTAAAAAAATAAATGAACTCTATTCTATTTGCGTTCAAGTTGAAGTCAATAACACATGCTACTAGCTCTAAGCTCGATAGTAACGATTCAGCTTAGTCTGGTGTATTTGCTTGAAGCTATAGATTATCTGCGTAGTGTGTGTCTTTGATTTTTTCTACGGTATATTGCCTTGACTTTTTTTAGCGTGAATTGATATTTTATTAGATATGTTAACGTTTGAAGTACGTAATAAATCCAAATAATAAACATATAGCGTGAATGAATCTACTTGTAAAATTACAGTGCCAATGTCAAAGAAATCGGTGTAGACGTCAAGGCAGCAAACAATCACTTTCGTATTGATGCCAAACAAGATTATAGCGATAGCGATAACAGTTTCTGTTAGAAGACCACATACTAGTAGTATTTCTCCTCAACTTTTTCAGTATGGATTCGAATGCCTTAGAGAAATCTACAGTGTTGCCTCCAGTATTTTTTGCTCTTAGTCCATGGTGAATTGTTTTATATATATATATATATATATATATATATATATATATATATATATATATATATAAAGAAGATAATTTACCTATACTTTGTTTTATGAATAATTACAAAGCTGGTCCTTTTTGAGGATAAAACATTAAAAAGCTTCTTTTGTAGGAGATCTTCAGACGCATATACATGTAACGTTTAAATTCGATTTATCATTGTGCTTAAGTAATGCCATAGATTCAAGGTTGAATGTACTCTTCAATTAATGTTCTGGGAGACAAACTTAGTTGTTATTTCTTTTATTTAATGAATCATTTTATTTGCCAGGAAGTGTGTGTGTGTGTGTGTGTGTGTGTGTGTGTGTGTGTGTGTGTGTGTGTGTGTGTGTGTGTGTGTGTGTGTGTGTGTGTGTGATTTTCCCGATGTTGTATGAATATCACCTATTTTCAAAATTAAAATGTTTCCATTGATCCTCCTTTCCGAACTGTAACGTCGTAATTCATCTCAATACGAAATGAATATGAATGTAAAGAAAAGTTTAAGACACATATCTAAAGTATTTAAGGTGGGCATTTATCAAGCTTCCCCCAAAATGAACAAGCTACGACTCAAGGTCAATTCTTAAGTTATGCTTTAAATTTAGATGTTTTCTTCTCCTTGACTAGTTGATGGAACAAAGCGAAAGAACCCCGTGAGATCCACTATATAATTGTCTTTTTTTGTAGTGGGGGAATAAGAGAATGCAATTCTTTTTCCAGCTCATTAGCCCGTAGTGAAATGCAAAGAGCTTCATCGGATTACAATGACATCCTAAGACAGTTACCGTTATACCAAGTACCACCAGGTAATAAATTAAACAGGTTGGTATATTCCTTATCGGAAATGAAATACGAACCTTACTTGAAGATTTAGAACGATACAAGATCCACTCTAATTGAAAATAAATTTTGAAAATATGCGTTAATCATTCTGTCAAATATTGATT
Source organism: Sepioteuthis lessoniana (assembly GCA_963585895.1). Lineage (NCBI taxonomy): Eukaryota > Metazoa > Mollusca > Cephalopoda > Myopsida > Loliginidae > Sepioteuthis > Sepioteuthis lessoniana. Next base: position 95,032,564 of record OY757906.1, on the reverse strand, counting down.
GATGACACCTCTGGAAAAATTACCAACTTTAAAAGAGAAAAAAAAAATACAATTTCAAATGCATCGCAAATGCTAGTTACGTATTGCTTTGCATGGAACACTTACGACTGAAGAATTTTATTGGTCAAAGTTTCATGCAGTTATGCTTTAAAGTATTTTTGCCAAAGTTTATAAGTACTTTTTCATTGTATACTAACGGACTCAAATAGTTGAGATGATTGTTTTTTTTTTTTTTTTTTGTTTTGTTTTTTGTTTTTTTTTCTTGGGTGGGGTTGCATATGTTTAAAAAAATAAACAAAATACTCTCATTTGTAGATTTTACCTTTATTTTGAAAAAATAGAATAGGGGACCCAGGTTCAATTCCTGGAAATAGTTATAAGCGTTTTATTTCGCACGAATGAATTTAAAAAAAAAACAAGAATAAATCTGTCTCTCTTATAGCTATTATGTGTAAATATAAGACCAGATTGGGTTCTTTAGACTCAAGGCAGCAACCAGCCGAGTAGAAGGAAAATATATATAAATCAGCAGTACACAGCAAAAAAAAAAAAAAAAGATTAGCTCGTGCCACTTCCTGTTCGTCGAAAAGGGTTTGCATGAATGCATTCTTTTGGGGGCTAGTTTGAGATACTGACATTAATGTTATCCGTTAATTTCCACCCGGTGAAAAAAATCAACCTCATGTTCTCCCCTTCGTTCTTTTCGGGAGTGGCATGAGTAATTCATCAATCCACTATGCCTGTGGCACACACACACGCACACACACACACACACACACACACACACACACACACACATATATATATATATATATATATATATATATATTGTCCTTTCAATGTATCAAGTTTAGAATTCTTTTCGAACATTGCCAGTTAGAATGAACAGTGCTACACCTGTGAATCTTTTCTGGATAAGTAACGCACATGTCAAAAGTATTTAATAATTACTAATAAAGTTGCATCATTCTACGCAATTTCTACTTCCTATCGCGAAATTTAATCCTATGAAATTTTAAGCTTTCAACTCTTTGACTATTCATCGTTCAGTAAATATTACAGTCTCAAACTCATGACTTTTACGCACAACAGAAGCCTTTCTATTGCCAAAATTCAGCCCTTGAAAAGAATGTTCGAATAGGATCTAGCCTCATCTTAGGAATCTTCTTAAACTAATTTTTTCTTGCGGAATAATCTTTCGGCATGCGAACTAATAATTATACAAATAATAATAATAATAATAATAATAATAATAATAATAATAATAATAATAATAATAATAATAATAATAATATGCGCAACCCAGCACCTGTCCTAGAAAATGACACGCACAAACTCCTATGGGACTTTAACATTTAAACGGATCACCTAATCTCAGCCACAGACTAAAACTGCAAGATTGTGAAAAGAGAGATAAGTACCGCCACCTTGCTAGAGAATTGAAAAAAACTATGGAATGTGAAGGTGACAATTATACCAATTGTGATTGGTACTTTTGGCACGGTAACTAAAGGATAATTAAAGGGCCTGGAAGATTTGGAAGTTGGCGACCGAGTGGAGACCATCCAAATAACAGCATTTTTGAAAACGGCACTTGATGAGACTTGAGGAGACTTGCTCCCACTCAATCTCCAGTGAAAGACCATCAGCTTACGCTGATGTGAAGACCTCTAATTAGTAAATAATAATAAGGCAACACAGATCCTATTCAAAAATTAAATTGATTATGAAAAATAATAATACTTGCTATATTATCTTAATGTGATCATTTTTGATATTGTCCAAATCCATGCCCTCACTGAAACCTCACTCTGGACTCTTGTAGATATTGCTGAGTCATTATATCTATTATTCTTGTGATTTCAAGTCAAATGAAATAACTCTGTCCAAAAATTTCCGCGACCTATTTTTAAAGTTTTGAGCCTTCAAGTATCCCCAGAGTAAGAAATCACAAGAGAGTATGACTACTGTGTAAGTTAGTCATGGAATTACGATGAGTTTTAATCACAAAAATACTACGTCTACCAATTCATGGCATAATTTGCTTCTTCGCTCAAATGCATACCTCTTACACGCTTATTACCTATACCATTTGCACGATGACAATTTTAGATCTGAGTGATCTTTCCCGAACCCTGCATATAGTATCCTCACATCAAGAAAAAGCATTTAAAAAGAAGTTTTTTTTTTTTGTTTCATTCAGCTTTTCTTTTAACACTGACAAAAAAATGGTCACCTATAGAGTACAAACCTTTTCATTTAGTGTTTTAATTATTAAAAAATATGCAAATAACCGTTAGTGCCAATTTCTACGAATATATCTGAAAGCAAACGCAGTTAACAGCATTAGGAACTTTAGCTAAGATGACCTTTTGCTCTGTTAGTCTTCTTAATCTGTCCTGTGGCTAAAGCTGCTGGTGGTGCTAGGAGAGGCAACACCACCTGAACACCGAAACTGTGCCATCACCCTTGGTTGATGCCTGATGAAGACAGGTTATCGTATGTAGTCTCACATGTTCTTTGATAAAATTAACACACACACACACACACACACGAATATATATATATATATATATATATATATATATATATATATATATATATATATATATATATATATATATATGAGCACTCTGGCGAAGGAATTGTCGGCCGCAAAGCTCTTCGTAAGAATTGAGCACTCTGGTAGCCGATAAGGTATGAAAAATGTAAACAAAGGCTGCTGCTGCTGTTGATAAAAATAAATACCTTAAAATTCCCTAAGCTAACGTAGTCCGCTTGGTGGCCGTCAGGTTTAAAGCTTAGTCTAACTCAAAGTTGGACGGGTTTCGATCCCGGCTTCGAGCGTCCTGCGTGTCTAGCTACACTGAAGAGTTCTGATAGAACGAAACAGTCTGTCTGTGGATGACTATATATATATATATATTCTACTCCTCTGCACAAGTTGGATGCAACACAATGTCAATTTTAAGAGGTTTCAGTTTACTTTTCCTACTGCTAGAAACGTTACAATGCCGTGGTTGAAGATCCCTGGCTTCTCAAATTTATATTTATAGCAGGAGGTAGAATTATTTTATTAATACGTTTTCCAAGTGTACTAATGCTTTACAAAGTTCAAACAGTAATATCCAGGATTTGAACTAAGAGCACTCTGTTCATTTCGTAGAAACTTTAACCTTTACGCTGCAAGTACATGTTTATACGTTTGTGTGTTGATATATATATATATATATATATATATATATATATATATATATATATATATACGTGTGTTTGTGTGTGTGTGTGTGTGTGTGTGGTAAATTACTAAGCTTTTTGCTAAGATGTGGCACAAGGCCATAGGAAAGGGGCACCCAATGAGACTCTAACTCACTCGTGTAGGTTTGCTAGTCGTGCTTGCTAACCATTACAGTGTGTGTGTGTGTGTGTGTGTGTGTGTGTGTGTGTGTGTGTGTGTGTGTGTGTGAATCCTGATGAAACAAGAACGAAATTATTTTCTAAGTGGAACAGTTAATCTGTCCCATACATTTTTGTCAAGCAATTGTTTTTGTCAATTTTTTATATTGCTACCGGTCATTCGCGGGGAAGATCTTACTGTAATCGAAGGAATTTGATATCAAACTTATCAACACTGCATGGAAAGAATAAACAGATAATTCCAAAAGATTAGTCGTGTTATACTCAGTGAAGGAACAAGATAACTAGTTAGTGGACTAGGTTTACATTTTCAGAACTTTGCTCCCAACAGCACGAACTCAGAAGAGCTATAATCTTGGTCGAGTAATTAATCGTAATAACATGATAATTGTCTTAAACTATGATTATATAACAATAAAATAAATCTGAGGAAAAAGTTATGATCTTTCGAATATAGCATTAATAGAATTGACTGAATACTATAAGAAAATAATAAAGAAATGTTTTGACTTAATACCTCAAATAAAAAGCAATGTTTCGTTGCCTTGGTAATTTGCCTAGACGATAGTTGCTGTTAACTTATACTTTATATACCACGTGTTTTTTTTCTTCTTTTTTTTTTCTTTTGGTTATGACGTCAAAGGAACCTTTGTTGAAATTCTGAAACCCTATATCGTCCACACCTTGTGAAGTGAATTTCTATATGAAGATAGAAGGATATTTTTGTGATGATACTATCACGAGCGCAGGTGCGTTTGGCTTGGAAGGTTTATATAACTTGCCTGCACAGTTGATGGCACATTGTTCAATCAGAAGCTAGAATTTTTAGCTTATTTTCGGGTAATTTACATGGAATATTATCATTTATTGCTTCTGTCGGACTCCGATTTATCTCTGGCCTTCAGTCATTTCTAAATAGATTACTCTTCTGGAAATACACTTCTTAGTCAACTGTATAATATGACAATGTTTTTACAAGTACAACGGGGAAATCCTGGTGTCTTTACTTGTGTTATCAGTAGCATTTATTAAGAGTAATATTAACTATTATATTTGCTAAAAGTACACAAATTAAAAGAATCTATATTTTACAATGATTACATATTAATGAAGTTTGAAATAAAATTATTTTGCTTATTATTCACAATATCAGGGTCATGGCGTAACGTTTTTTTTTTTAAATGAATGGGATACACATTTTTTCTAGTCTTAAAATAAGCAATAAAAACATTCGTAAGAACATTCTAGAAATTTAGGATCAAAACTGTATTAGCATTTAAGTTACATTTTTATATTTTTCAACCAATCAGCTAAAAACATAGAATAGAACATTCTAGAAAAATAGGATCGGAAGAGAACTAACAGAAAATATTTAGGCTCGAAAATAAAATAGTATAATACAAATCTGATTGGTCAATAAATGTCTACGTGCTAAAATGTTTGGACGATTCTTTGATCCACCTGTAGGATATAAATACCACAGAGTTAGGGAGCCATACACACAAACTTACACGAAGACACAGACAAAGACAAGCCACTAAGCCAGTAAAGCAGTTGCCGATCCTATGTCCGGCAAATTCCTTTCCTTCCTCAACTAAAGTTCATGATCTAACTTCAGATGGCCGCAAATCACATTCAAAAGAAAACCCGACTAACTTTCTTTCATCAACGCGACACGATGTCGCCACAATCATAAAACCCGCTATGAATCTTATGTAAGTAAGAACGACTTATTTACGGACTCCGTTAACATGAACATATACACATCTTTAAACAAATTTATTTTCTTCTTGCCAAAGTTTATTTTCCAAAAGGCCATTTACTCATCATGTATTATGTTTGTTTTCATATTCTGTAATATGCATATCAAATTGTTTGTTGTTTAATGTTCGTTGTGTTCTATTCCATTTCTTTTACGCGATTGTAAAGTTTTGTGTTGAATTTGTGCTGGGAATAATTTAGAGACCAATCTACTGAAATAACCAAATTACATCTCACTCCAACAAATGAAACGCCCGACCAAAGTTCAAATCCTGAAAGAGGTTGTTTTACTTTCACATTAATACAATTGGGAAAGATGAGTCGTCTGTGAGTCCATAGTACGTAAGAAAAGGGGAGTTACAATGATATACAGTTACCATAATTGATATTTACCGCAAATTACATTTCTTAAAATCTTAACAGAATACTAGATTAGGAAAATTAAGATATTATTAAAAAAAACGACTTATATCACATAGGAAAATGGTGCTAAATTATGTGATAGACAACAAAAGGCTAAACATGAGATATTTCGCCGTAGGAGAGAGAACTGTTCATATACACAATAGTTAAGATTTTTGGAAAGGAACAGTGAGGGGGTTAGCGACTGAGCGATCAGTAACGTACAAAAATTGGAATGTGCATTTGGATTTGTCAAACAATACATATTTCTTTCATCGATACAAGAATAAGAAATGATGTCCTCCTGTTTTTGTGGCCGTTAGTGAGGAGGTTAAAGCATCGATGATAAATTGAGTGGGATATATCTCTGATAACATTATTTATTTACTTTCATGATATGAAATCAACGTCATCTCATTTTGTCTTTGTTTCTGACAACTTTCTCCATGCCAGTTACCGAAAATCTGAAACGCCACAATATTCCAGTTTCATAATCTAAGAAATGAAATATATATGTAAAGAGTAAAAAAACGATTTAAAATATCGCTAAGAGGTTTTAAAATGATGATATGTAGGTAGAAATTTCAAAATGCAATCATGGGCATCACCAAAATTTACGATTTCAACCGAAAAAGACATCGAAACGAGGTTAGCGAAAGCATGGACAGCTATCAATAGGCTATCGATTATATGGAAATCAGACCTAACCGATAAAATGAAACGCAGTTTCTTCCAGGCAGCGGTCACATCGATACTGCTATATGGCTGCACTACATGGACGCTAACAAAACGGCTGTGGAAGAAGCTAGACGGCAATTACACAAGAATTCTACGTGCAATCTTAAACAAGTCCTGGCGGCAACACCCCACAAGACACCAACTGTACGGCCACCTGCCCCCTATCACGAAAACTATTCAAGTTAGACGAGCCAGACATGCAGGACACTGCTGGAGAAGCAGGGACGAACTCATAAGAGATGTACTCTTATGGACCCCCACACATGGCCGTGCAAAAGCAGGACGACCAGCACGAACATACATCCAGCAGCTATGTGAGGATACGGGATGTTGTCCTGAAGACCTACCTAGGGCGATGAACGATAGGGAGGAGTGGCGAGAGAAGGTCAGGGATATCCGTGCTACCAGCGCGATATGATGATGATGATGATGATGATAAGCAAAAGCAAATGCATTTTCACTAATTATTAAATAGCTGGTTATAGCTCAGTGTACGAAGAAGCTAGCAGTAAATAGGAAAAATAGTCATTTAGTTTGAACCTCAAGTCTAACTAATCCATGGATGTATGTAAGTTTGATACCGGTAACTGGCATGAGCAAAGCTGGGTTTTCCAGAGATGATGCGTTACAAGTCGTCTTTCAATTTATTTCTGGAAGACCAAGCCCTGAAAATGTCATGGTCTTTATGAATAAGGTTGGTTGGTTGTTTTTGGGGTGGGGTAGCGGTTATGATATATTAACCTTTGTAGTTTAATCAATGACAAATCCATTTATATACAAATAATCAAATCTATTTCAAACAATTCAATTTTGCATCAGTACAAAGTTTAATTTTCAAAAAAGCATTCCTATTTCAAGCTATTCTGTTTAGTCAAGTAGTTTTAATTCAAACAATCCGGTTTAGTATATGTACAGTTTTTTCCATACACATTTAAATTTTAAAACAGTTCTATTTCAAACAATTTAGTTTAGCATAGGTACACAGTTTAGTTCTATTTGGCACATAGATATGACCTTATCAAGTGTTACCACTTCGGGATGGGGTAGACTTGATAGCGTTGGTAATGAATGGTTGCACTGCCTTTCTCAATGCTCAAGCATTCCGAGAACCTCACCATGAGATTGTTTAGTGTCATATCCTGGACACTCGTTTGGGGATCTTACCCCTCTGCACATGCAGTCGGTGTATTCTACAGCCCCAGCTGATTGGGCAACATTAATAAGGACTCCAACGTAAGAGACAAGATGCAGAACAAGAGGTATTCTAACTTTGAAATAGTCCTTAACTAGGATGACATTTGAAAAATCAGTCATTTACTTATCATGTATAACTCCTTATATATAGCCCTTCAATGAAAAGCTCAACAAGGAAAACCAGGAACTGTTTGAGACGTTTAACTTCGAAAATCGTGTAAAATAGCAGTTGATTTTTGTAGAATGTGCCGAATTGAAAAAACTACATATCATCTCTATTAATAAGTAGCGATTGGTTGTCGGCACTTTAGAGATAGATAATGTTTTAATTCATACTAATGGGAATGATTGACAAAATGAGAAAATGTTCTTCATAGGGAGAGCGGTTATTTATCGAGCAGACTTCTCTAGAAATAATTCAAAATGCATACTTTCTTTAAGCTTGATTTTATTTCTTTTATTTAGGTATAAACTTTTGTGGCACTATAATTTAACTATAATTATGAAACCTTAAAAAATCAAACTGTCAATTGTAATTTTGCTAAGCGTATATCGATCAATTAAAATCAAAATATATTATACTGCTGGAAAGATATAACAAACATTCAAATATACAAAATCTAAGAAACCCACCAATTTTTAAGATTGTATAACTTCTTGGAAATCTACATGGCGTAACGATTATTTTCGTTGTGAATGGACTCGATGAGACGCTTTCAAATCTTGGATGGGGTTGCTGGTATTTAACTGATACATTTGAGAAAGGCATGTATTTTTCACTTTTTCACCAGCTATAAATAAGTAGACCGGGTTCTTGAACCCCGATAAAGCAACAGGAGGAAAAGAAATGAAATATCTCTAAATTGAAATCCCGGGAGTGTATGGATAGAAAGAAACTCAGTCTTAACAAAACTACTTGCAACAGAAAACATGGCACAGTCAGAGAAAGTGGTGCGGCTACGTCTCTGTACTCGTCAAAGGGTCTATAAAATGCAGTATATAACTCATGTAGTTATGAATGATCTCCTGGGTTTAAAATTATCGCTGTGCAGACTTATATTACTTTCAAAATGGTAAACTTTGTGAATTTGTAATTGAAACTTTTTTTTAAATCATAAGTCTATAATTGCAATGTAGAGGCTATTTCGCAAGCATTTTGGATTAGGTCAACACAAAAAACTTTGTGACGAGAAAACCATACTATTGAGGGTTAGAATTTTCAGAGAAACAGGGTCAGCATTGAAATGGAAATTCTTATTAGCCCATATTACATGATATATTTGTTTAACAACACTGTTAAACTATCTAATTTGGATCACTGGAAAAAATAACTGATATTACAGTTGAATATCTAAAAAAGAATCCGGAAATATATAATGGTCGCATACCTCTATCTTGACAAACTGTTGTATATGAAATCTGGAATAATTTTAAGATATAAGAACCAAAAAATCCCTAAAGTACTATTGACTCTTCGCTTAACGAATCATTCTTCAAATTTCAGAATATTGTATCTAGTGCGAAGATCCCATGAACATCATGTTCAACGTCATTGTAGGAAGATTGTGTTGTGTAGGGAACAATATTATTCACCATTCCGCTGTAATTGATATAGAATGCTACTGCTGCACGAAGATATCTCCAAGGGGCTCACTGAAATCAGTGAAATGGTTAATTTAAATGCAGACGACAATTTGGCAACTATCAAATTTCACATGGGAAAATACGTAGGAAGATTATGAATTAAAACTTTTAAAGCTAATGAAATGCATATTAGAATAATTGAATGCCCAGATGACTACTACTGGGTACTGAGTAAGGTGCCATAGAGAAGCTGAGGAATTCTTGCTATCATTCTTCAAAATTATCCGTATGATATTCGACTTAAACTAAAAAATGTATAATTCTTCATAATAATAAAACAATGAGATATATTTTTACTTTCGTT